>BKCP01002002.1:34560-48730 GCA_008636005.1 Striga asiatica
TCATATAATGTCATTATTATTATTTATAAAAGTTATGGAAGTAGTCTTCTTCTTATTTTTATTTTATATAATAAAAATATTTCATGTACGTTAATATTATTTATTAATGTAATAAGTATAAATTATGTAAATAAATTATAAATAACGCAAATGAGTAATAAATCACTATTAAATATTAAACTATGTAATATTATATATTAATGTACTACATATATTTTATTATATAGACATTTATTTTTATTGTATAAATAGCTTGAGACTAATTCTTTAAATCACTATTAAATAACATCTTTAAAATATTATTTTTTATTTATACATACAATATATATGAGTGTCAAAACGAAGCTTATAAAACAAAGGTTAATTTAATATTATATATATATATAAGTGAATAATATACAAAAATATTTTCAAGTTTTTTAAAAAGTGATAAAATTAATAGTTAATAAGAAAACTTAAATAAAAAACATACAATGATATCAAAACTAAATAGAAATAAATCTTAGTTTGGAAATTTCTTAATATGGGTGTTTAAACACAATTTCATATATATGTGTGTCTGTATGTATATATTAATTTACTTCTAGTTATCATTTTAGTGATTAACCTATATCCATAACTGTTAATTTATATTAAAAAAAATAGATTAGTATAAATAAAATAATTTATTGTAATTTTTTTTATATATTTAATTTCAAATAATTGATATCATATTACTAAATGTAAAAATAAAAATAGATAAAATAGAAATAAAACAATTGATTGAAAAGTATGAAAATTTTAAACAATATATTTAGATCAATTATTGATTTCATATTACGTAAAATAAAAATTAAAAGTCTTACAAAAGATTGTAAAAAATATTACTAAAAGAAAATAGAAAAAAATTGTAAAAAATAATGTTTTAAAAAAATTCACATTAAGGAAGCAATAATATTTTTATTTTTTGTAAAAAAATTTACATTAATGTGATGCAACATGAACATAGTTTACCATTAATAATATTATATTATTATTTTATCCCGATAAAACCAAACCCGTGATAAATATTCAGCAGAACTTAAGCTGGTGTGTACCGTCTTGAAGTGTTTATTTAAAATGACATGAAAATTAAATTGTGTAAGAGAGTAAAATTTGTATGCCTAAAATGTATTAATACAACCTAATAAAATGTCTAAATAATCCAAAACAACTATATAATATTCTCAAAAATATAACTTAAATTTTGTCAAATTTTCTATGTTATCCCAGTCCCATTTGTCCTAGATATTAAATAATAATGGATATATATCAATATATTAATAACAATATGTATCAATATATTAATAACTACACATGAAAACTATTTCAATTTATATAATAGATACAATGAATATCATTGATGGTAGCAGTGAAGTGTAGATGCGTTAGGTTTCTTTGTTAATTTGTTTAATAAAATGATTAGATTTGTTAGTAGTTAAGATTTTGTAAATCATTTATAAAATAAAATATTAATTTATATGTATGGTAATAATCTATATAAATAATATGTTGAATAAAAAATATATAGTATGTGTATTGAATTTTATTAAATATATGAATATATTATACAATGTAACATAGAATTACCTAATTAAATTTAGGATTATTTAGTATGAGATTTCTTTAACCACAATAAAGCTTTGACAATATCGGGTAAGATATGGGAATGGAATTGTATTGTGATTTTAATCATTTATTTTTATTATAAAATCGTGTTGAGAATTGAGATAGCTAAATTTCACTTTGTCAAATTATGAGCACACATTTCAATTAAGTGAACAATGCGCATAGAATTGTATAGATTCGATAAATTTAAGACATGCGGCAATATATGATAAATTCGATAGTTATGTTAAACAATTTTGTACAGATTAGTAACCATATTTATCAACATTCCAAATTTTAAGGGCAGTATTACTGCTACCCGATTTTCTGGCAACATTTAATGAGTTTCTAAAAAAATAAATAAAAGTTACTATGAATGGCATGTAATTAATGCTAACTGAATTTTGACCAATAATTGACTTACTATTTTTGTTAAATGTTAATTCTTATTATATATATATATATTATGATATGAATTTCATTGATTATAATAGCCAACCATGCATATTGAGATAATTATATTAAATGTTTGTAAAGAATAATATATTAAATGTCTGTAAAGAATAATAACTGAATATTGTTGTTTCGATTGAATGTTTTAATTTTCTTTGACATACTTATAATGCTTAGTTTCCTTTTATACAAATACGTGTAAATATTGTATTGCTCAAACACTTCTCAACGCCTGGATAATTACTTCGAAAGAAAATAGCCATTAGATGATCTGCACTCCAAATTGTCAAAAGTTCCAATCGATGAGATTCTCAGAACGAAACTGCCGACAAAATCTGCAGATTTAGGGAGGGTCAGTAAGTGCCCTTTTATATATATATATATATTTTATTTGATTATTATATAAAGAAAAAAATTATAGTGTATGAGACGCGTACTTTCATTATTATTAATGGTAATTTTAAGCACTTGGTATTGTTAGATGGATTTTATATTATAAAAGAAAATACTGTTATAATAATAATAATAATAATAATAATAATAATAATAATAATAATAATTTTTAGTTTCATAAAAATAGAGGATTAATTATATGAACCAAATACTAAAATATATCTTTCGTAGTTCATTCGGATAAGTCGCAATTGTATGCGGTAGATAATAGTAGGATCGCATCGTGCTATCAACTACCTCAATTGTTACATCTGTTAGAATATACACTTGTGAATTGTCCCACATCATTTATACAGGAAAAATATGTCTAACTTATAAGCCTAGTAGGCTACTCCTCTTACCACCAATTGGTATTAGGATAGAACCCCACTAAGGCCCATCTAGGCTCACCCTGCTTTGGTGCGCTTCACGTCCATGGACTGCACCTATGAACTCCCGTTTCTTCATCCTCAACAATTTCATTTAGAAATCATACTTTAAAATATAATGCAAACAAAAATATAACGTTTTGTATTATTAATATGCATTTTTATAAGAAAATATGACCGACTACAATTAGACAGTCAAACCCTCTTCTAGAACATCCCAAATGTTGACTCCAACTCTTATCCATGACTAGCAAATCCTTTCCCAAACACATACATTTTTCAACCCTTTTAAGATATTACAATTTACCTAACTCCCTGGATAACATTGTACCAATTCATATCCAATTTTTCCAAAGTACTATCTAGTACAAAATAAAATCGAAGCAAGTTGTAATTTGCAGCAAATTCGATTCTACCTCTGTATTAAACGAGCCGCTCGTGAACTCAACTCGGCTCGCTTGATAAACTAGCCAAGTTGAAGCTCATTTAAAGCTCGTTCAACTCGGCTCGATAAAGCTCGATATTGTTCGACTCGTTAAATCTCGATTTTGGCTTGTTAAGCTCGAGCTCGACTCTTTAATATTTATAAATGAGCCGACCTCGAACTCAATTATAAGCTCGTTAGGGGTTTGAGCTCGGACAACATAAATTCGATCTCGACTCGGCTCGTTTACACCACTAGTAGCTCCCATGAGGGTGTTAGCCATCAAATTGCACACAGTCACACACACTGGGTGTGTGCAGAATTCTTAATACATTGGATATAGCAATTACAAGCTATAAATCGAAAAATTCCGAAGATCATTAAATAGTAGAGCAACTCGATAAGATGAATTTTATGTATTTTATATAATTCGACTCGTTAAATCTCGATTTTGATTCGTTAAGTTTTGAGCTCGGTTCACTAATATTTATAGACGAGCTGAGCTTTAGCGAGTCGAGCTCGAACTCAATTATAAGCTCGTTATGAGCAATTCTGCTCGAACTCGGCTCGTTTCGTTTCATTTACACCACTAGTAACCCCATGAGGGTTTTAACCATCAGATTTCACAGTCACACACACTGTGTCATGGTCTGTGAGTAGAGTTCATAATACCATTGGCTATAGCAATTACAAGCTATACGCAGGTGGACTACAATTCAGAAACCATTTGCACCAAATGCGTACAAACAACACAAAATGCATGTTATAATCATCACAAAAATAACAAAAAAAAATTCCACTAGTGCTTCTAAAAAAATTAAAATCATTATCTCTACTCCCACCTTTTTCTTATCTCTACTCCATTATAGAAATCCAACTCAATTCGATCTTTTCCCCACACAAATTCACTGTTAATGAACCAGATCAACCCTGTTTATGCTGCAAAACTTATCATGTGAACCCATTTTTCTTGATCAAAAAAGAAAAGCACTCAAATAAGTCATACTAATTTATGTTTCTAATTTCATTCACAATGTACCTCATGCTCACTCTTATCTCCTGAATTGCACAATTAGCAGTCAATAAACTATGTGGAGGATATATTACAATTGATATATTTCAAAACATTGGAAAAATTTCCAAAGATTATTAAATAGTAGAGCAGCTGATGAAAGAAGATTTTTAATTGCATGAGGTTACAATCATAGTATTTGAGGAATGAAAAAAAAAAAAGTCTATATGAGCAAAAATTTTCAATTCGAATTTCTGCAAATTCATTAACCTAAGATTCAATCAGGAAAAAAAGATTCAAGATATTGCAAACAGATACAAACGCACAGCAAATAACAGAAGCAAGCATCAACTTTTCTCTGTATATTATGTAACTTAAACCAGAAATGAGAAATTAAACACAAAAGACACAGTTATGACTATATAAAATAGCCCAAAAAATAAAAAACTACAGCAGACTAAAGAGGTGAAAAAGCTCCGTTCTTGTAAATAAAAAAAAATAAAAAATCAAAAACCACGATTATGTCATTGCTTCTCTGCCCTGTCCTCTTTAACAGTTTCAGCTAAAATTGACAGTAAAATTATTAATAAACTGATTGATAAAAGCAATTTTCCAAAACAAAATCATTTACTAGGGGTCACCGCTAATTACCTTCTGTTTTCTTGTTCTTGCCGGTCGGCAAGCTTTCGTCAGTTTGGGGGTTTGTCAGTACAGAGGCAAGAGATGACATTATTTTTTTCTGAGAAAAAAGTATTTAGGAATGTGCCCCTATATTTTTCATAAACATAAAAGAGCCCCTCTAGTTTTGAAAAATGCCAACATTGAGGTGTTAAGATGTAAATAAGGCGAGTATTGAGTCAAGTCAAACTCGAACTCGAATTTTTAGCTCGGTTCTTTTTATTAATATTAACAAGTTGAATTTAAGCATACTGAGTTAACTTCGAACCATAACGAACTAAATAATGTAGATATTTAGAAAATTATGCAATTTCTTTTATTCTCGAACTTTATCGAGTTGTGTTAAACTCATTAACTAATAAACAAGCTTTTTNAGTTTAACATGATGAGTAGAGCCCATAAACGAACCATTTCGATTAATGGATCTATTCAGTATCCACCCAAGCAAAATGGATCCATTCCATTGGTTGCATACTCAACTGAGGTGGCCCAACTTTGATCTCTTTCGGACCACTTCCTAGAACAGCCCAATACTTTTGACCCATCAATTTTCAGAAACCCTGCTGGAATTTCTTTTCGACACCAAATTCTCAATCCCCGAGTCTCGACTCTCGATCGGTGCGCGCCAGTCACCTCTCCAAGGTGTTAGCTTTATTTAATTTTCCATTTGTTCTTGTTGTTGTTAGATTATGTTGATTTGTTTGTTTGTTGAGTAACTTTCTTCAATTTATTATGTGGGTTTTGATCTGTTGGATATGTTAGAGGAAATGGGGATAATCTTTTGGTAAAACCCTTAATTGTCGAGTTCAAGCGAGCATCTTTGTTAATTTTGCAGAGTGATGGGATTGAAGTGTCCGTTCGTTTTTTGTGTTCTATCCCCGAATTTAGTTGTTCTTAGCTTCATATATGTTGCACTGCTTGTATGTCAAGTTTGATTTATGAAAAGGAAGGGTTTTAGGGTGTATTTCACCATTGAAAACTGATTTTCAGGTGATTTTTCATGAGCCCACTAATTGTTGTATTTGGGTTGTTCTTGTTTTTCTTGTTTTGTTAGTTAACTGATAGGAGTTCTTCTGATGCTAGTTTGTGTTTCAGTTTTCTGAAAAATGCTGCCCATTTGATAAAATTCCCCTTCGAGATGATTGAGTAATACAACAAAAAAAAAAAAACGTGGATTTAAAGAATTGTTTTAGTATGGCTGCTTGTATGAAAATCTGCATAAACTATAGTCTAAAAAGAATTCTGTTTGTGTATTTTTGCTATTGGCTCACTTCCTACACTTTACCTCCTTATTAGATAGATTTTTACCTGGTAAAAACCATCCCTTGCACAGTCACAATTTACGATTCTGAACACTGATACATTTGATACATGAGTCCAGCTTATGGCTAGGTTTGATAAGCTAGCATATAGCTTTGAAGTAAACTTCGAGCTTATAGCTGATACCTTATGACTTATGGCTGAAAAGCTAGCTTATATGATAAAAGTGATTTGTAAAATTAGTTGATAAGCTAGGCGAAATAAAATTTTCAATGGGCTTATTTGGAAAGCTACCCAATAAAGCTTATGAAAAAACACACCCTAACTTTTGTTTCACATTTACTAAATAGCATTTGTTATAATCATCTTTGGTATGAACGGAGTTCAGTTTGTAATGCTCTGATTGACGATTTCTTCACTTTGGATCGAGTATTTAGGGTGAGAGCCCGCATGTGAATATAATTCCATTTTTTCCAGTTTCATAAAGTATATTTTTAGAAACACATCTTAGTCAACACTTGTCGTTTTTGCATATATCTTGTTTGTGCACTTTACCTTTGCTCTAAAGTCTCTTGATTTTACAATCACGGTTTTAAAACAGGGAAAAATCATGGGCAGAAAAGCCGGAACCTTGTTCATCAACCCAAAGAAATTCGGTAATCTCCAAAAACCTTGCGCGAGAGAAATGATTTCGTTTCTTAATTGCCTGGCTTTGAGTCAACAAGGCAACGACTCAAAATGCAGCCGACAAAAATCGCTACTGAGTACCTGCATGGATGCTCAGGTATATTTTGAAAACTTTGAAAACCCGATTTTCATTAAACTCGGATTGTAATATGGTTCTTCATTCATTCTATTCCCTGGTAATTTTACTTTCAGAGCTCGTGACTTCTTTTTAGTTAACTTGGAATGTTTTTTTTTTTTTTTTGGTTAATTACTATGTGCAGTCTAGCGGTAAAAGAAAGCCATGGGGTAGCATTAATTATCACCTGCAGAGGCTGAGCAGGGGAAGGAAGTAGGTTCGTTGCACGTAACAATTTGGCCATGACGAACGAAAATTACTCGGTTTTTTTCTTTTTTCTTCTTTTTTGTGTTGAAATTGTCCTGATATAGTGTGATATGTGTCTTTGATGTGATTTCATGGCATTTTATTGAATTACTCTATTTCATGGTCTGAATGGAGGAAAATACTTCTCAGATGTTGTTCATTTACTAACTGCTATCTATATTTTATAAACTAAACTATCATTATTTTATGAACTAAACTATCATCTACACTTCTACAGTATGGGAAGAGTCGAGTGTGTTGTTTGGTAGCAAATTTCTTTTTTTCATTTTCATTTTTTTTTTGTCAATTTGTGAATCTGATTAGATTTGATTCGTCTTTTATTATTCAATTATGTTAATGCACAAGTCATAACGAGTCTTTAAACATAACAATCGTCGTGGCAGGTGAAATGGGACCTACACATGAAAACATGGGATTTGTTGCCTATTATATTTGCTAATTTTGTCTTCATTTTTTGGTGACTTTGAAAACGATCTATATGCAAAACATTCAACGCATAACATGTAATAGTGTATATTATAATATATAATGTGTATATTATAATTTTTTTTTTTGGAGTATGTTTGATAAGCTCCTATAATTTAGCGTATAGTTTATTCATTAATTTTGTAAGCTTATTTTATTTAAAAAAGTTTTTTGATACGGTTGGATTATTAATTAAATAAAAAAAAAAAAAAGAAAAGAGTTAGATCTCACAAGTTTTTCTACTTCAAATAAGCTAGAGTGTGTTTGCTTTAGCTACTTTATAAGTTTTGTATACTTAAATAAGTTTGATTTGGTAAGGGTAAATAAATTTGAGGTTATCACATAAACTTCATTAGGTAACTTTTCAAAAAATACATTTGGAATGAAGATTTATCAATTAATTTAATCAAATACTTTTATTATATTTGATAGTTTTTTGAGCCATAAACTATCAACTATAATTTTAAAATTAACTTATGAGCTACCATGCAGCTTTTCAGCTAGATTTAGCAAATATAACCTTACTTATACTTATGATACATAATTTTTTTCACCATTTCCCCTAAAATGTTCACCCCCATTTGAATTTTACACTGACACCCTCGACTAATGACCACTGTTCTAAAAATTGGCCTAGGCGGCGCCTAGGCGCTAGGCGGGCGTTGGCGGACTTAGGCGCCCCTAGGCGGACTCGGCGGCAATTTTTCATTTTTTTTTTAATTTTTTTTATTTTTTTAAATACTAATTACATTATTTTGTTCTCATGTTTTCTTTAATATATATTAATATTATTATTTGGAATTTGGTGTGTGAATTTATTATATGTTGAGATAATTTTATTTTGTAGGTAGTTAAAATAAATAAAAAATAAGATATTTACTATTGATTTCTGGGCCCCGACTAGGCGCCGCCTAGGCCCCGACTAGGCGCCCTAGGCGCTAGGCACTGGTCGAGTGCCTAGCGGGCGCCTAGCGACTTTTAGAACACTGCTAATGACATTCTCTTTGCACAACTATTTTGCAAAAAAGCAAGAAAAAATTAAAAGAACCAAATGAAAAAAAATACTCTCTCCATTTTGAAATATAAGGCGTATAAAGATTTCTCAATTTTTTTGAAATATAAGGCGCGCTCAAAAATCAAGACAAATTTTTACATTTTTTTCTAAATATACCCTCATTGTGTTGAAATTAAGAAAGTGTGGAGTGGTTGTGATTAGAGTAAATAAGGTTAATTTAGTCAATTTATTCATTAATTAATGTCTCCTTAATATTTGTGCAATAACCTTAAATGCCTTATATTTTAAAATGGAGGGAATAACAAAACAAAAAAATATTTTAGAATTTGATTTCTTGTACAAAAAGTTTGATTTAACCTGCAGATAAATTAAAAAATTTTATAATTTTCAGTTTTTCACACGTTGGAGTTGTCACACCGACAACGACGACGGTTGTTGAAACCCGCCGTCAGGCGGACGAATCTTCTCAAGATCCAATCTTTTCAGGCCGCCCGTCCCACCGAACCTCCTCCCCCACAGATTCACCTCGACCCGGCCGCCGCCCGGCGGCGCCGCCGCCCTCCTCACCACTGGCAGCGGCGGATCCATCTCCGACACATCCACCACCACCGCCACATCATCCCGATCAAAATCGACCGTCTTCCTCGGCCCTCTCGAATTCTTCGCCGCCGTAGCCTCTCGGCTGATCCTGCAGCTTCTCCTCCCACCGGCGGCGGCCGGCAGATGGGTTTTGCCGGCTCTGTTCCGATTGGCGTTGGTGGGCTTTGCGGCGGCGGGGTAGCCGATGACGCGGTTGTTTCTCTTGACCTGGCCCATGCAGCTGACTTTTGGGGAGTTGGGCTCGCTGCCGCCGGCGGCCGGCCGGCTGGTTTTCCGGTGGCTGTTCGGTTTGACGTCGGTGATGGACAGGCGGCAGAGCATCGGCAGAAAAATGGTTTTCTGGTTCTGAATGTTGTGGTGATGATCGTATTTGTTCGCCATAGCTTGTTAAGATCAATTATATGTGTGTGTGTGTGTGTTTTACTCTGTTTTGGTGTGTGATTGTGATTTGTGTGTATTTGAGTGTGTTAGGATTGTGAAGAAGATGAAGTACAGAGGGATTATCAAGATTCAATTTTTGGGTTTGGTTAAAGGGGAGAGAGAGATGTATTATGTATATAGCCTAATGTGGATAAATGCATGTAGAAATATATATTGATGAGATTGCAAAATATACCCCATAACTTGGGAAGATGTTAATATTTCTCTATAGTTTAATAATTTCATAAAATGCACAATAACTAATAAAAATTGCAACGCTATGCAATTAATTAGTTGAGTNATTTTGATTATGGTGAAAAATGGTTTGGAAGGGAGTATAAAGTGCTTTATTTCTATAGAAGAAAGAGGATAGTCCATAATCACCACAGTATCCTATCTACACAATTTTAATTTTTTAATAATCCTGCAGTATTTGAACTTTAAATTACTACTGGATTTGAAGTGGATAAGTGTTTCTAATGACCATAATTATAAGTATTTAACAAAATTTCACCTGTTGCCAACTAAAGATTAGTTCATGTCTTGGTAGTCAAAATTTGGTCATGTTTTTGTTACACGGCCTCATTTTCAAGCGTGTCCTTGTTTTATTTTAATTTTTTATTTAAGAAAAGGCAGATTTGTTGAGGCTATTTTCCACACTATTTTATAGCTGTGTTGACTTTATATAGAAAGTTCAATTAGTGAAAAGACACATTTTGAAAGCACCTAGTATTTATGATTAATTTATGAACAATTGAACATATATATGTTGCATATATAGTCTGAATAATAGATGCATGCATCAATTAAGTGTTCCTATTAAAGTTTGAAACCTATCAAATTCACCTCATTAAATCATGTGAAAAAATTTACAATTATTTCAATTTGGTTGGGATTTCTAGTATATTATTACTCACAAACTCAGTATCTCATGCTATAATCTATGATGTGTGTAAATATATATTTGTATGTATCCCATATGCAAACAAATGGGCCATTATTTAATACTATATCATATACATCAAAGAGAAATCAAAGAGAAATTTTTGAGTCATATGAATCCAGTAGAAAATCTTCAACAGGAGATTCTTATGGCTAAACTCTCCTACAATTTAATTTTATTAAAATATAGTCTTTGTTGATAGGGTTTGGTTCATTGAGGTCCCTATTATGAAAGCTTGAGCTAATAACTCATAAAGGGAGTGCAAAAAAGTTCCTCACTCTACATAATAGTGTCTTTACTCATCTAATAAATACTTTGTTTTGTTTCTTTTTAAAAAAATTAAATGGACCTTTCTTGAACTTGATATATCATAGAGTACAATTCATGAAGCTCCAAACATGAGGAAATTTATGAGTGTTTCTTATTTCTCTTGGGTGACATTGTTTTGTCTTTGTAGTGGGCTATATATCTACCTTCCATTTTGAACTTTAGGGCAATGAAGAAATTAATGCATTCAATTAGTATTAGGTTTCAATATTATATGACCAATTAACTATATTATCATGCTCTTGTTAGTTCGCTCGATGATGCGAACGGACATACTTTTTAATTATATATATGTTGAAACTTATATATTTTTAGGAAAAAAGTTAAACCATAACTTTTTAATTTGTTTAGTGAAATATAACATTCTATTGTAAAATAAAGAAATAGTAGTTATTGTGATTCCAGATGGATTTAATGGTCGTGTCCTTTCACTTAGAAAGTAAAGAAAGATGACCATATTGGCCTNCCATATTCAGAAACGTCTTTTACATGGAATCAAGAAAGTCAAATCAGTTTTGCCCGTGTAACAAAAAATAAAATGGCCTTGATTGAAAATGAAATCCTATCATCCTATTAATGTCAGGGAAAGTTCGGTACAAAGTAAAAAGAAGGCAAGATGAGATCAATATATAATAATAGCTCTAATATTTATAATTTATATATCATGCTTGACAATTTCAAGCCTGCATTTATTTGGATATTGCTGGGACCCTTTTACCCCTTTGAAATATGAAGAAAACTTCTTCAGATTTGTTGTCTCATTGAGAAATGATCAAATGAATATGCAAAGGAAGAAAGGAACAAGAACAAGATGACAAATTCAATGTTGTTTCTATTATCAGTTAACCAATAAACTGTGATCCGTAGATTTATTGACATACATGTGTTTATATTATCTATAATATTTATTTATGTTCCATAATAATAAGAGCTAATTTATTCACAGCCTCAGCTGAATTGTTTTTGTTTTTCAATATGAAATGTAATAACAACACGACATAAAACATGAGCACGGCAAAACAATTAGAAAATATAATTATAGAAACAAATGACACAATGGACACGACACTGCACAAAATTAATTTTTTAGCTCATATCATATTTATAATCAAATAAAATAGATATCACGAACACAACACAATATAACGATTAGCAACCCTTAATAAAAAAAGAGGTAAAAGGAAAAACAAAATAAATATTGTTCTATTTGCTTTCCTCTTTTCAACTATGATCCAATCAGTAAGCAGACAAGCAAACGTGAAGCAACTTATTCATAAGAACACTACACGAATGGCTAATATATATTTTTCCTTCTGAGTACAATTTTTTTATAAACAAATATGTGCACGCCTGAACCATAGTAAGAGTGAATATTATAAAACTTTTATAAACCTTTTGTTTATTCTTACAACATAAAAATAATCAATGACTGCAAATTCACAAGGCAAAGTTCGTCTTTCAAGATTTTCATTTTCTTCCTCACTTTGAGATTGAACAGCAGCTTTACCTGGCATTTCCAGTTCACTACTTACGATCCCAAAAATCCGAATTTTTCGTCAGCTTCATCATGAGATATTTTGCTTAACACGATTTTCCTCAGCACCATCATCTGGATGATATTCTTCTCTTGTGATTTGTGGGTTTTGGGTTTGAATTTCCAGACCTAATCCTTTCGTGAGGCAAACGTACTTGAACACTAACTGCTTATAACTATTTAGTAAATCCTCAACATCACCAACTGTCAAATCACCAGTTTGGGAGTACAGAAATGGAAAATCCCGGAAAACCCCTTCATTTTCGATATCCGGGATTGAGGGGTTTTTATCTAGTGACGATGATCGATCTTTCTTGAATCTTTCATCATTTTTTCGTGATTTAATTTCGGATGATTCTGAAAGATGTTCTCGTGCAGATTCCATGTTCTTCTGAAATTCAGTTTCGTCCATCGAAAGGGCCTTAGCATCAATATTCATAATAAAAGAGACTACCGAAAGCATGTTCGTGAAGAAGTAAGCTGCCTCAGCTACCATGTGAGTTTGCCGCCTAAATCGCTGTATGTATGCTAAGTTGGAATGCAGTTGGGCCGGGTTTGCCTGTTCAACATAATACGTAAATCGATAAAGAATTTATATGAGATATCGAGATGAATAAAAAATGATTCGAAACACGGGAAAAATATAATCTCGCGAGTTGGTAGTGAAAACCGAGAATCAGAATTTAGAACATTTTCCTTATATTTTGATAACTTAATAGTCCTTGTGACTCTGACTACATACATGATCATATACTGGCACTTCACTTCAATTTTTATACAAAAAAATTGTAAAGGAAAAGTAACAAATGCAATATTACCTTTATAGTCACGTAAATGAGAACTGGGAGGAAATCGTCAGCTCCTGGATGATCCTCATTAGATGCACGGGAGGCATTGATCAATAGGTTACTGATAACCTTGCAGCATTTGAGAATGCAAACTAGTTTATCTCTTGGTGCCTTGTACATGCCAATCTTTTGCAGTTCTTGCTGGGCGAGCTGCCATAATGGTAAATAGAAATGGAGCTACAGTTAAAACTACAATATCTTCTCTATAACAATAATAATTTAGTTTGCAACTTGAAAAACTACCAAAAAGTTCATCTTTTTCCTTGGAATATTCATCACATATCCAATCAATTCATACACGACATACATAGATCAGAATAAAAGTCACATACAGATTTTCAGGCCTAATAGTTTAAGAAATTTTGCTCGAGGAGCACTTAAATAGAATTTAAAGTTTGTTCCTTCATCCACTCACCACCCAAGAATTCTCATCTTGAAATGTCGTTTTGAGGTCCAAATTCTCAGGCCGAATAAATTGTTGAAGTAAAGCTATCTTCTCATGAAGCTGCTCATCAGCTCTGATGTCTTCTGGACTCGAAGCAAATACGCGTGTAAATAACTTTGCCATGACATATTTTTCTAGGCCCTGTAAAGCAAAAACAGGCAGAATTAAGAATCTAAGATGTTTCTTTACATCACAACAGTCAAACATGCGAAAAGATATAAAACCTTACA
>BKCP01002002.1:48767-59314 GCA_008636005.1 Striga asiatica
AAGCAAACATGGTAGCAGAACACAAGCCTTCTCACACAGTACTGTGAACAAAATAATAATTAAACGCCAGGGCTAAGTAATGTGAAAAAGTAAAATTTTGTAAAAATTACAGAAACTCCCTCAATCGTGGACAGTTTGACAACGTTTTACACTTCACACTCTGTATAAGCAAAAACATTTCAAAACCCTTCTTATATCTTTATAACGATAACAATCATCTCTTATATCAATGACCGCGTCAAATTCAAGGGACTTCTTCTATTGTATTTTTCAAAAAGTTCTGTTTTTATTACTTTCTTTGTCAGTTTTTTCTGTTGTTGTGGTTGTAGGATTAGATACTTACTTCGCCTGCACTTTCAAGATCTGCCTCTGAATATCCGGACCACAGGCGGTGGGCCCTGAATGCTGCTTCCATATTGGAAAAAAATTGCTGCACGGCCACGCTGTCCCTTTCTGCATCCGGGACATTGATCAAAATTGACACTATAAAACTGCAAATACATCAGCTCAGATGCACAGTGTAACTTCAACGATTGAAAAAAACAGATAATAAAGAACACTGTAAATCTCCATAAAGGAAACAATAACAACTTTGCGAAATTCTAGTCACTCAGATTTGTGCTTGGCCAATAAACAGCCTACATCCCGAACTATTCTAGAAAGAAACTTAAAAGAGAACAAGCAATTCTATAAAGTTAGTGCAGTATATATCAAATGGTACTAAACTAAACAACATTACTTCAAAGAAATAAAAGGGAATTACATTTAATGCGAACAGGTACATAATTCAGATTGTCGTCATAATAGCTAGCTGTTAAACACTTAACTAAATCTAATAAGTCAATCTTACAAGCTAAACTGAAAACATCATATTATGTGGGATGGGTCGAGAACAATCATTTTGTAACCTAAAATCTAAATGAATAGACAGATTGCACAACTTCAAAAAGATGAAGCTCCAAACATGATAAAAATATAAATTCGAAAATCAAGTACACTAGTTAAAGTCAAGTTGAAACTTACTCAAAATAAAACTTTTAGATTCAAATTGTTCCTTTATATGAAGCAAGACGGATAATACCTCTAGCTAGCAAGAATTCGCACCAAAATGACAACACAATATTTACTCAAAACAAAACCTGTACTAGACTCAAATTGCTCCTTATATGAAGCAATATGGATAATATAACTCTAGCTAGCAAGAATTAGCACCAAAATGATAAACAAAATTTTACTCAGAACAAAAGCATTAGACTCAAATTGCTCCTTCATACGAAGCAATACAGATAACAACTCTAGCTAGCAAAAATTAGCACCAAAATGACAACGAAAATTTCACTCAAATAAAGCCTTTAGACTCAGATTGGTCCTTTATATAAATCAATACGTATAATAACTCCAGCTAGCAATAATTATCACCAAATTATAGCGAAAATTCCAAAATCAAGCACAATCTATCTCTATGGCAGCTCAGCTAACTTAAACCAAATCCATATTCACGAAACTCGTTCACCATTGATTTTGCTCGATAATTCATGCCAACAATCAACGCAAAAATAACTTCAGTTAGTAGCAACGGCAGTTCCTTTTGCAGGTTTCGAATTAAACAAAATGAAATTAACGATAAACTACAGCTACGATAAACACCACCTTTTGATGGCTTTGACGAAGTCGGCGGCGGAGGGGTGGCGCATGCGCTCGAGGAAGTCCTGCCACGTCAGCGTAACCGACGATGAGCTAGGCATGTCGGGGGTCTCCATCGCCGGCCAATAGGATCGACGGTGGAGATTATATATAATTTTATTTATTTATTTTTAATTTTCAGCGAATCATGTAACATAGCAAAAGATTGGATAAAACACACCAACTACACAATCTTATAAGGCAGAGCCCAGCCCAGCCCAATTTCAATTACAATTAGTAATATTGCAGGCCCAAAAAATTTGGGGTTTGGATCCGACCCGTATCACGAACATAATTGGCAACCCGACCGCGTGCTTGGTTAACGTTTCTAACTCACAGTTTTTTCATATGAAATTATAATTTTTTTTTTTTACAAAATTAGTTTTATGAATACTATCATTTTTTTCCTAATATTGTTTAGTGTAGATTCTTATTCACAAGTACTGCAATTAATTAATTGGTTAAAGTGTGATTAGAAAAAAAAACAAAATAAAATAGTGCTAACAGTAAATTGGTAAATATATATCCATATCTATATTCTATATATATATAATAAGAATTATCATTTATAAAAAATAGTAGCAAAAAAATAGGTCTGAATTTAATGCAGCTTATAAATAGTATGTTTTATTATTTTTCTTTAAAAATCATACAGCATTAAATGTTGCCTTAAATTTCGGGCTTTAGTTCAAAAAATTACAGAACCTAAATATAAATTTTATATTAAAAATATTTTATTACGTGAATGTGATGTAGTCCAAACTTTAAATAATCGCATTATTTAAATAAGTGAAAATAGTTATTTATGAATACTTATATATGATTTTATTAATATTTATGTTAATTAAATAATATTTATTAATGTACAGTAAATATAAGGTTTTCATAATTGGACCGTCATCGAAACGATCAAGCTTATTAAATCATTTGTGGTTTGTTCAGATTTTAATTTATAAAAAATTTAATATATATATAGTACTTTTTGTAATAAATTTAAATAAAATGTGTTACTTAGATATCTAAACAATTTATAAATTCAATTGTTTAAACTAATTAATAAATAATTTATAATTCACTATTTTATTTAAATATATAATTTTATTTAAAATAATTTTAAATATAACAAAATTTATTTAGAAAATCTTATCGATCCTACCAGTCCAACCGACTGGTGTTGATGGATTTGAGAGAAAATATTTTATTCAAGCGAACTAGACTGGTTATAATCCGGTTCTCGGTCCATCCGGTCGGACTGCGTCCCACTCGGTTTAATTTAAATATAATAAATAAATCATATATTTAATTTACAATACAATTGTAATATTGTTTTCTCGAGCATCGCACGGGCCACGCACTAGTTGAAATAAGTGAAAATAGTTATTTTCACCCCATTTTGAAGTCCTGCTAAGTTTTTCACACCGCCCAATAAAAAACTAAGTTTTTCACCCCAGAAAATGCGAAAGACATTGTGCGATGAATATGCGATAGTTGCGCGATGACATTGTGCGAAAGTTAGAAGTGCGAAGGTATTCGCATATCCCTTCGCACTTTCTAGGCTGGAAAAAGTTAAAGTGCAAAGGCATTGTGCGATGAATATGCGATAGTTGCGCGATGACATTGTGCGAAAAGTTAGAAGTGCGAAGGCATTCGCATATCCCTTCGCACTTTCTGTGGTGGAAAAAGTTAAAGTGCGAAAACATTGCGCGATGAATATGCGACAGTTATGCACTTGATATGCGATAGTTATGAAAAAGTTAGATTGTTAGTGGACGGTGTAAAAAATTTAATGTATCTTTGTATTGGGATGAAAAAAAAAAATTCCCTTAAAAATAAAACGGTTGATAAATTATTTAAATTTAGTAGCAGTATATATACCTATGGGAAAGACATCTATTTTTCAGGCGAGTAATTCAGGTAATTCCCTGTCATGCCAATTTGTGCTTTTCTGACAGTAGATTGTACACATTTCGTGCTACTGGGGCGGTGAAATATACTCTCCATTTTGTTGTTTATATATATTCCAAACATAACTTATCATGAAAAAAATAAAACAAGTAAACTATATTAATATTAATATAAATAAATATTGATAACACATGTATTTTGGTATTTATAAAGGCATGTCCAATGAAAATAATAGCTGCACGGATAAGTTATATAGTTACTGCAAATTTTTTAAATAAAATTATAAGTTTTTAGAACTTGTAATATGTTCATGCAATAATTTATAAATTACAAGTATTATATATGAAAGTCAAACAAGCATTGCATTCAATATATGAAATTTCTACATCATTTGTATTATATTTGTAATCATGAACCTTATACTAGATTGCTACAATTTAATAGATTTTGACACCAACATTTAGTAATTGCGTCAATTTTTATATCGTTATAATATGCCAATAACATTATCGTAGCCACTACAAAAAGTAAATTACATAATAAGTGCGGAAAGAGAGGTAAAGCTTCAATCGCACGAAACGCACATGTGTAGCACGTGCTAAAATATAAATAAAACTTCTATTATTTTACACAAATACATTCAATTTAAATAGTTTCATAATTTGTATGATGCATTAAATTGTAGTATGTTTCATACTTTCATTATCCTACTTAGTTTTCTTACTTAGGAAGCCAACGGTTCATGAAATAATAAGTAAATCAATTTACTTTATATTCTCAAACACTTATAAGTTATTTCTGCTTCATTATTAACAGAAATAAAAGAGATTAAGAAGAATTAGGACTTCATATGGAAAAAAAAAACCAATATAAAAGTTAAGTTTAATCAATATCTTTTGAAAATATACAAAAGTGGTGACATGATAAGATTTTTTTTTAAATTCAAAATATTCAGTAAATAAATTATTATTATTATTATTATTATTAATCAATTAAAAAAACGAAGGTGAACTTAACCGAACCCAAAAGGCGCGTGGAGAATCTGAGCGCACCCGTCCTACGCTTGCAAAAAACAGTTACGCAGTCTGTTCCGTCACGGCCAAGTAATTTTCATACAATCCTGAGGGCATTTTCGATACACTTTAAATATCCCTCAATTTTCTCTCTCTCCACTCTCCGCCTGCCACTATCACTCCTATCTCTCTACGTCACTTACACACACAAACGTACAACCTCCGCCTGCCGCCACCTCCGCGGCTGATGGCCTCCTCTTCATCCGACGCTGTATCCCTAACCGACGTCGACGTATGGCTCGCCGTCGCCGGCGCCTCCGTCCGAATCCCTCCACCCAACTCCGCTGTCTACTACTTTCCCCAGGGCCACCTCGAGCAGCACGGCCTCGCCGCCGCCGCCGCCTCGCAAAATCCCGTGGTCGCCCCCGGCCGCCCGTTCATCCCCTGCCGGGTCCTCTCCTTCGGTCTGCTCTACCACCCCCTCACGGAGCAGCCCCTCGCCAGGATCCTCCTCCAGCCGACTTCGGCTGGCTCCGCCTGGCGGCCCAAATCGAGCGGCGAAGCCACCCCCGCCTCCGGCGCCGTAGGCGGGAACGCCATCGCTTCGTACGCGAAGGTCCTGAGCCCCTCCGACGCGAACAATGGCGGCGGGTTCTCCATCCCGAGATCCTGCGCGGAAAGGGTCTTCCCGCGTCTGGAATCCGAGGGCGACCGGCCAGCTCAGAACCTCCGGATGAGGGACGCGGCCGGAATTTTGTGGGGGTTCCGGCACATCTACCGGGGGACCCCACGCCGGCACCTTCTCACCACCGGTTGGAGCATGTTCGTCAACACCAAGCGCCTAGTCGCCGGCGACTCCGTTGTCTTTGTGAGGAGGACGGCGGCCGGTGGCCGCACGGAGCTGTTCGTCAGGATCCGGAGGGCCGCCGCCGGCTCGTGGGAATCCGAGGAAAGATCTGTTAGCAGCGCGCTGGCAGAGATGGGGAAGGCGGCCAGAGGATTGCAGTTCGAGGTCGTGTACAGTCCTAAGATTGGGTTGCCGGATTTCGTGGTGGAGGCAGGGAGAGTCGAGGCGGCGTGGTGGGTTGGGTGGCGGCCGGGAATCCGTGTGAGGATGGATGTGGAGACGGTGGACTCAACTCAGATGGTCTCGTCTGTGGGGACAGTTATGACAGCTGTCGTGCCGGAAAACGGGCCCTGGCGAGGTTCTCCCTGGCGTATGCTTCAGGTTTTCTGTGATATTCTGAGTAGTTAAACATACATTGCTAGTTGATTTCAACATTTTCAATGGGGATAATTGCAATTTGCTGATATGTATATTGAAATTCATACAGTTAATCATGAGTCTGTGTTTGTTCAACTGAGTACTTAAACTTAAACAGACCCATATAGATATAGAGAGGTCCCAGCTCTGTTTTTGTACAGTATTGAGTATGCTAAACAAGTACATTTTGCAAATAGTATATTTAGTCAATTTTGTCTCGATTTCGCAGGTGGCTTGGGACGAACAAGAAATAGCAGCGAAAACCGAGAAAGTGAGCCCATGGGAAGTCGAGAACATTATTCCCCCGAACCCACACTTCTTCCCACCAGAATTCCCTTCGGCTAAGAAGCTCAAAGCCTACGGGCCAGATGCAAATTCAATAGAAGCGTGTGATCGTTATTATCCCAACAGAACATTCACCCAACTTCTCATCGACTGCACAGAGCCTCCTCGTACAGAAATCGACCTAAAGTTACTTAATCAACATTCGGGAAGTTCTTCAACAACAGCTCGGGGGAGCTCGTTTCGGTTGTTTGGTAAGACCATTCAAATATCCCACCCTCATGAAGGGGGCTCGGAAAGCAATGTTGTAAGCTGCACGGATTGCGAAACGAAACAGAGTTGACTTTGAGCTTTATGTGTTGGTTTGGTTAGACAAATTTATCAGTCGAGTATGGATTAGTCTTTAATTTTTCGCTGTTTCTAGAGAAAGGCATGGCTAGCAAAGAGTTTTGGCTCATTTTTTTCACAAAATATAACTAACCCTATCAAATGTTGGATAGTTTGAACTGTTTTTGGGACTCTGGTGTAACTAACTAATGACGATCCATTTTCGGAATTGTCGGTTAGAACGTAGATTGAATCTCTTGGCCTCTGTTTCGTGCATCAATGCAAAGACACTACCTATTTTCATAAGCCATTAAGCAATGAGTGAATGTAAGGATGTGCATGTTCCAAATTGAATGAACATATAAAATCAAGNAAAACTATAATCTATCCTCAAGATTTTTGCATAAATGAAGTTGAAAAGGAAGCACCTTTAAATGTTATGTTTACCTTGACTTTTCAGATTTCAGATTTAATGGATTGAGAACCTAATTAAGTTTCACATTTCAGATTATAAAAGCTCTAGTTTTTAACCACTCAGCAATCCATTACCGCTTTTTGGGAGTTCAAGAGTGCACTATGTGAGCACAAAAAGGAAACAGGTGAATTCAGTTGAGTACATTAAAATAAAAATGAAAGTGAAAAAGAAAGATAATTAAAAAGAAGACAGAGAGAAAGTAGGACTAAACATTCAAAACTCAACCGAAGCTTCCATTTCCGAGCAGGTTTGATCCGCTAAAAGCATCTGATCTCCTTACAAGTTCTATGTATGAAGTTCTTCTCTTTGGTTTTAGTTTCCTCACCAGTACAATGGCTGTCAATATGATAACTGAAACGAATGGAGGCAATGTATACTTCATCAGCCGGGAAGCTTTCTTTGGTCTGGATTTTTTACGATTATTCCCCATGCAAGGAGGCACTTGAATTTCCCTTGAAAATGATTATCGGATAATGCCAGGATCTGAAGCTCTCTGCAATTTCACATAGTTGTGAAGCAAAACTGATGGAATATATCGTTGTTCATTGGCAGTTCATGCCAATTTCGAATTCTGTCAACGTATTTCACGTCACATTGCACTTGAATTTGAATCTCATTATTGCAGTTTAAATTTGGACTTGAACCCAATCCAAACACAAACTGATTGTAACTTAGAACATCTACAATGGTGTTTGTGGATTGCTCTATTTCATTGTTATATAGACCAAAGTTCTATGTGGCGATGTTCATAAGTCTTTCTAGATATAGAAGTATTTTTAAATATTTTTTATTATATAGGAGTATTATCTTATGCATTTAATTTTTCTTTATTCTCTAATCAATTACAATCTTACACATGTCAAATTATACCACAATTAACATTAAAACATATTTTTTTTTTTATTTCTTTTCCATGCTATACATAAATGGATAATGTGCCATTGGATTGGAGATGCTTTTTGACTCCATTATTGGCTCAAATTCAAATGGATATACGGCCCAATAGAAATTCCACCGGCGGCCCAAATCCTTCCTGAAATCCTGCAAACCATCGAGATCTTTTTCGATAATTTTCTTAACTCTAGCTGCTTCATACACTGTTTGTCGCTGCTTTTGCTGCTTCTATTCACACCTTTTAACCTATCCTGCAAATGTAAATAGAATCACTTGTTTATTTGCAGGTAT
The DNA here is from genome assembly GCA_008636005.1 of Striga asiatica. Taxonomy (NCBI): domain Eukaryota; kingdom Viridiplantae; phylum Streptophyta; class Magnoliopsida; order Lamiales; family Orobanchaceae; genus Striga; species Striga asiatica. Next base: position 56,902 of record BKCP01002002.1, read on the forward strand.
CAGTAAAAGAAACCATTTTTATGCTATGTTCTATGGTGGCTTGTGTTCCGTGAGTAGAAATTAGTTTCATGGCATGTGGCTTTTATGGGCCNTTAAGCTTAAAGATTCGATTATTGGATTTGTTTCCTTATTTCTGTTTCTTCTGGTGATATGGGGTTTTTGAATCATGGATTTGTTTTGAATTTTGATTCAACAGCAATTCTTTATGTGTATTGAATCTATTGAGTAATTTTGATGTGAAGATATCTGTTATCGATAGATTAGGTCTAATCTTAAGGCTTGTTCATGAGGTAAATTAGCCTACTTAAAGATGATGAAAGTTCGGTAGCTTAAAGAATCACTGACTTAATCTCTGAGCCGAGTAGCTCTTTTGTTTGCCCTGTTCGCTTGATATCTTTCATATATAAAGTAGATGGGAAAGTAATGGATATATGTGGCTAGAATACTGGGAATGTTGAGATGGGATTTTGATGCATCAGAAAAAGGCAGACCTTATTTTTGTTTGAGGCAATACCTGTTAAGTTAATAATAGGATGAGAAAAAATTTGAAGTGCTATCTAAGTTGTGTGAGATTAATTTTATATGCCTGCCATAAGCACATATATATAGTCTATACTGATTTCTCATCTTGAAATGGAGTGCAAAACGTCAAAGTTGGATTTGCATACATGCCATGGACATGAATTGTTTATGCAAATTGCCCGAAAGTGAAATATCCTTGTGAAAGATGAATTGTTTATCGTATAGCACGCTGAGTATGTGAAGTTAAGTGAACCTCAATTCTAGCCAAGATTGGTAGATGAATAATGTGATGATGTTGAGTATAAAGTACAAACCGCGTAGCGTGTGTTATCTTTGTCCAAAATATGATCTGACTTTTAGAATCTGAGCTGTGTCTGTACACGGTTTTGCCTTCTATTGAGTTTTTATCATTTACTTTTCTTTTATAGCATTTTCCTTACTCTATGAATTAAGAACATTTATTTTGCTCTTTTTGTGGAATTTCTTTATTCAAGCGAATCCCTTTAAGCCCGGCAGCCATGAATTTCGAACGAGGAACAAAAGGTGCAAGAGATTTGGTAAAGAATATGACTTGAAAGTCTAAACATGTTTTTCTTTTGCTGTTGTATTTTATATACTATACTGCCCAAAAGGAGGGGTAGAAAATGGCACCAGAGAATAAAATATATTCTTGAATCTTTGTGCGTGTGTTGTTTTTGTGTATGTTCTGCGTTCTGTTTTGTCTTCTCAGGTGACCAATATTTGAAGCAACACAAAGTCAACAGCACACGAGTCGTGAACAGGTTCGTTTTGACTTATGAAAACTATAAAGTGTTCGCTTGATTGTAACTAACACTAGTAATTTGTATCAAATTCGATACGCGTGTTGGATGCAGAATCGATTAGTTTCAACACCGGTCTTTTTTATTTTTTGTCACAACTTTTTTTAGTAAAAAACTGATGGTCAAATGGGTTGTTCAAACGGTAAAAAAAAACTGATTACTAGGGCTGTGGAAAAAAAAAAAAAATATATATATATATATATATATCCATTGCTTTCAAATGAAATTCATTGAGAAGTGGATATGCTTTTGACATAAAAAACCAAAACCAGGAATTCACAATCAAACTGTCTTCAAAGTGCTTTCACACACTTCCACTGGTGATGATCAGTGATTGTCACAGCACAATTTTTTTTATTATATAGTCACAGTAAATACTGAAGCAATGTCACAAAACAGTGGGACTCAAATAGTAAAATAAAGCAGCATTAGCAATTTGAAACAGCAACTGCTCAAGAATAAAATTATTCAATGACCTGACCTTTTTATGTCCCCCACAATCTGAGTAAAAAAGGAACTTTCCATTCTATATCTTCAGTAATTTCACTTCAACTTGCCTGTTTTATGGAGAACATAAACAGAAAGTTGAGGGGTGCAACTTTTTTTGCCTGGTTGAAATCTGCAAAATCCTTCTTCTGCATTACAGCTTGATATGCTGTCTTGTCATGCTTTGATGTCATTTATTCTAATTTTGATGCTTCTATTTTTGTCTTTTCATATTTTTTTCTTCCTCTCCTCTTTTTGTGATTGCCCATTTAACAAAGTTTCATTACTTGATTGATGAAATCCATGCTTGGCTGCCTTTATTTTTCTTCAATTTTTTCCTCTTTGGGTTCTTGAAATGAAAGGCAAGATGAACTCATTTCAACCACTAGTGAGTATGTGTATGTTAGGTTATACATTAACAAATCCCTAAATTTAATATCACAATAAAAAAGGTATTTCTCAAAACCACAAATTAGAAAGAAAAAAAGAATCAAGGTTTTCTACACTGTTGTTGATGGCACTTGCAACACCATTGGAGATTTATTATAATTTAGCTAAGCTTCTTCAAAAGGAATCCACAAGAG
>BKCP01002002.1:60234-82998 GCA_008636005.1 Striga asiatica
TTAAGATCATATGTCTTGTAAGTTGGCCAGAAACCCGTGGTGAGGACAGTAACTGTCAAGTCAAAGCCTGGACTAGCATGTGAGTTATTGGTGAGGTATTCCTCAAAGCTAACTTGATTCTCTCTAGCTAGAGCCAAATCTGTGACCTGGAATATTTGAAGCACGCGAGCAATCAAGAACACAATGCAAGATGCTTACCCAGAATCGAGATGAGTAAATAATATGATTTGGCTCACCATTCCCTCCATTTTTGAAGTAAACTGGGCACCATGTTGCTGCTTCAACTTTGTCAGAATACTTCTTTCATTTTCGTCATTAGCACTTTTATCAAACAACAGGCGGCGTGAAAGCTTATTCCTGCCACGACACAAGAGCAGTAGGAAAAGCATAATAGCAGAGTCTACTGATCAACATAAAAGCTCAAAAACAAACTCACCTGTAAAATTCTGCAAATAAATCCTTGTCACTGATGTATGCAAGAAGTTTAACGACCTGGAAAAATAGGTTTCAATTACTGCATTCAAAATATGCTACAATGAAAAAATATAAATGCACACTGCAATTTGCACAAAAAAAAAACACCTTCTCCAGAGTGTCTTCAATAGCTTCGTCACTCAATTTTTCACTTCCACCTTTTCTTGAGAATGTTGTCACAAAACGTTGCAAGAAGATCGGCGCTGGAATTTCCAGCAACGCCCTTGTTGCAGAAGATTTCAAAAGCTTCCTTAAGAGCCTGTGTAGAAAATTTGGAAGTCACAACTGGAGCAGACAGGTTAAGTTGAAAAACAGAACATGAAACCAATGTGATGATCCTAACCTTGTGGAATAGAGTGTGATTTACAAAGCAGTCATTCACATATGTCATGTACTTGTCATGGAGCTCAATAACATTTCTTACAAACACCTGGGATGTACAAATGTGAATTAAGTCTATTATGTGAAACCATACAAAATAAAAGGAATAGTTAATAAGTTACCTGTTCCTGCAAGCCGACAACATCTTTCTTTTCAGCCTGCACAAGACATCCTCAGATTAATAACATGCAGAATGAATCAAATTACTGACAGAGAACATTGAAATCATATATTTATTATCTAAATGTTTGACTGTGCTGTCTACCATGACAATGTTTTGTCGATGAAATCATTATTATCTCATGTCCTCTCAACATGATACATTATTTGGAAAATTTCTGTTTTCAAGGATTGAGTAAAGTTCTTTTCCTTTTTTTCTTTTTTTTTTTATTATATTATGTAACAGTAAAGATCTAATCCTCAGAGAATTGGACATTATGACAACTGCAATACATGATACATCATACTAATTTCAGAGTGATCGTCTTCACAAAGTTTCACAAAATATCCTGCAAATTTATGGATAACTTAAAACAACACATAAATATTCCACACCACATAGTAGAGGTTGTGATCGTCTCCCTCAACTTTTTGATGCACCACTTAAATCGTCAAAGACTCACTTCTATTCATAATTCTCCACTATATCCAATCGACAATCAATATCCAAATAATAAGAATAGTCATAAGCTATACAAATCAGTACTTGCCCTAGTTGTTGCTATACAGAGGTTATACACAAAGAGAGTACAAAATTGAGTAAAATATAAATATCATTGCCAACAAACCTTCTTGTTGCTTGCAGCATCTTCCGCTTGTTTAACCAAGTAAGTACCTTCACCGGTAACATGCTGTGTGTTGGAATTTCAGAAACCATTGTATGTTAGCATTTAAATCCATGTACAGCTTGGCAAAGTCAGCATAGCATATAATTCTAGTCAGCCACTGCATTTATGAAAAAATCAAAACCATTGCTCACCTGCTTAAAGATATTGGCTACTGGTTCTAAGCCTCTTGGGTATTTTAGAAAAGAGCCTATACATCCTCGACAAATCCTCTACCTAACGCATAAATAATTAATAAAGTTTAGATTTATGAAAAAAAAAAAAAAAAAAAAAAAAAAAGAAGAAGAAGAAGAAAACAACCCATGTGGCTATTTGATTTCACCTCCAATGAGATGAGTTTGGTTCTATTTAAATCCTGGTCAATGTTACATATTAGAGAAAATAATTGGTTGTGTATCTTCTTAATTGGTGGTTTAATTAGCTTTACTATAACTTCTCTATAACTTAATTAGCTGACCTATGATTATTATGTTGCAAACAGCCAAGTCATTAGTCCACAAAATGTTGTTGCACCTTAACGTTATTGTTTTCATTGCGTTGCTAAAAAGGATTTGATTTCAAATATGGATAAATGATAATTCAAGTCATGATCCATGGATATTTGATTGAGTTTTAATTAAGCATCACAATATAATATATATTAGTTTTGAAATCATTTAGCTAGTGTTGCATATTGGTAACCTAAATGCCTTTGAAAAAACTCGTTAAACAATATAATCAAGAAGTGGGAAGAAAAAAAAAAGTATCGGTGAAACATATGAATTCTATTGTGATGTGGCTTAATTTTGACCTGTCATATTTTTTTTAACAAAACTACATATTTATACTTTGAAATATATATATTTTTTTTTCCTATGTTAGTTTTTCAAAGTAAAACAATTTAATATGATAGTATTCATTTCCATCCACCACACTATATATATTTGACACCAAATAATAAAACAGCCCTTACTTATAAAACAATAATAATAATATGTTAGAAATTTAACATGAACTAATTATAATGACACTCATTAATTAATTTGGTCCTAAATTTTTTTGGCCACCATCCCTTTCCATCCTGTGAGGATATTATGCAATAATATGCATTATATTTATTTTCTTCCAACAAGAATGTTTCAATTTCTTATTAATTACCCTGGATGGCTCCAACTGTATGGTCCATATTATTTATAATAATCTCAAAATCAGTAATTTTGGAAATTGATAATAACATCTCATCTAAGGGGAAAATATAAAGGAAAAAAATTAATAAATGAACTAGGAAAATTTAAAAGTGTGTGTTCAACTCTTTTTTTTTAAAAAAAAAAAGAAATTCGAAGTTGAAGTTGTATTAGCTTTTACCAAGAAAACTTAAATTGATATCTAACCCATATTAATTAGTCAAATGAAATTGCAGGGACCACAGTTTAAATAATGCAACATAATAATGGATTTAAGCCTACTTTGTTCTAATCTTCGGCGTGAATTAATGGGTCATGCACAAATGGGATAATTTTGAACCTTAATTGGCCCCTCGACTCCTCAACTGGTTTGTGGTTTTTGTTGTTTAAGCGTGTTGATCATCTAATGATAGGAATAATATTAGATTTTGTGGCATATATAATAATACAGTTGCCTAAAAATGCCTTAGAGTTGAATTTCTATACAAATTGTTATACAAGACCATTAGATATGTTGATCGATCTATCATACGTCTTTACCAAAAATTCATACTTTTGGTGCGGAATCCTTTATTTTTGTATTTTATTTTTGTAAAGTACAATATTTTAATTTTAGAATATACATATTTGTTTGAAAAATATGATGTCTAACCTTAAGTCTGTTCAACAATAGTGATTTTCCAAACTTTACTTTTTATTTTATTTACAATTCTAATTATTTAACAAAAATTGGGACATGCACATGCTGTGGAAACTTATCTTTAGAAGAACATACCTTAATGATATGAGTAATACTAAGTCACTAAGTTTTATCACAAATTAATATGTCCTTTGTACAGTGTTTTGTATAATAAGAAAAAAAAAAAATAAAAAAAAATAGTTCGGCTAATTCAATATTACGGGGCACTATCCTGTGAGATTTTACATTTACACAATTGAATAAATAATTATACGCATTTATGATTTATGTGAGTATGTATAAAACATGCGTAATTGAATTTTTCACCGTTAGATAGAGAGAAAACAAATTCATCTATTAAATTTAAAAAATAAGTGGAAAAACAACTGAAGAGTGAAACAAGCATAATTAACATTCAATGACAAATTGTACTTGATGTTTCTAGAATACTCATTCCAAATTGATTCTCCCAGCTGTTATTTTTCATAATAGACATTCTCTGGTTTGGGCAGGCAATTATAACCAAATACCTCAACTTAGCCATGCTTTTTTTCCTGTTACAATTTAATAAATAAAAAATAACTAAAAATAAAATTAAAGAGATCATTTCAATTTTTATTAGGACAGTGTGAGTATCCGTCTAACCGGTAGATAGGTCGACCAGTAATATTTTTTTAACAAAAATATATATTTATATTACGAAATATCCTATTTTTATTTACATTAATTTTTAGAGTAACACATTTCAATTTTAAATGTATGATTGTCTAAACACACTAATTAGAATATAATCATTTTAGCAGTTTATACTTTATATACTTAAAATGTGTGAATATACATTATAAGAACCAACAATACAAGAATCCTTGTTCAGAACCCCTTATCAAGAAATTCATTTTTTATAGCCGTTAAATTAGTCAATGTCTTGAGGACCAATGCCATTCACCAGAAGTTGCTACCTAATCTTATCTCACTACGCAGAGTCAACTAGAGAAATTGGCTGACTGGGCATAACACATTGTTGAAAATACAAGAAATTTTTCAATTTTTTTATCTTTTATTCTAATCATTCATCACATCTNACAGTACAAATTCATTAGATTGAAAGCAACATTATTACTATCATGATAAAATTGACAAAGATAAAAAAGTAAAGCTAACTCTTGAAACTTTTATCATTATTGCTAATTTTTTTTCCATTTGGGCCAGCCATTGCACTTTTTGGGATTACCCTTTGTAGGAGTATGGTTTAGTAGTCTAATAAAGGTCAACTATAACTATAAGAATAAAACTCTCTAATAAAGAAGAAACCCCCAACCCTCAAAGGAGGGCATTTCTAAAATTAGATTTAATGCATAAGAAACTAGCAAATGAACTTAGTTAGCATTTATAGTAATCTAGTTCCACAAAGTGGTTGTAGACTTTAATTTAATGCCTTTGTGTGAGACTACTCTAGTTCATGTGGTATGTGAAATTTCAAAGACAGAAAAATGATGAGCAAAAAAAGGAAATGTCGAAAATATAACTATTGCTCGAGAAAAATGAAATTCTTTAGACCAATACAAAAGTTATTCTTTTAATCGACGTGTACTACGACTTACGACGAGTTAAAACTAGAACTTGTGACGGCTAACTCTGACTTGATACTCATATTTTAAAGTTATTTTCATAATCATACCTTAAAAATGAAAGAAATTTACTGAAATGTCATGGTTTTCAGAGCGAGTTAGATAACTTTTTAGAGTGTTTTTCTTATAAATCTCTCCCTATATATTAATTCAAAACGTGCTGAGCCTAAGTGGTAGGCTCGCACGCTTCAGATGCTGACTTGGCAAATATTTATGCTTGGTATGAAACATAAATATCCTTTTTTATCTAACTTGGTAATTGTCTATTTATTTTTGTTCATTTTATTCTTAAATCGGGCAACCAAATATCTTTCCATTTCTATAATATTATACCAATAATACCAATGAAGGTCCATATATCATCTTTTATCCATGAAAAAACTAATAAATCTCTATCATTTTCCATTATAATTAGAGGCATGGATATATGAAAATGATGATAGTTGTACACAGTGCATTTTCTCTAATTTTATATCATAGTTTTTGGTAACACAAAACACTCCGATCGGCTTGAAATCGGCTCGTCTTCCTACAAAGAACTCTCACACCGGGGAGTTTTTCCCGTGAAGAGCCTCCGATGCTTAAGTCAGTATGTATTTTTCTCAATTCTCCAGAGTAAAAAAATGGATAAACCGTAAGCAACAAGAAAGGCTCACTCCTATATATATAGGAGTGAGATACATGCCCTAGGAGCTGCCTGGATTTGGTGAGCTGTCTGCCCCACTCTGCCCGGATCTGCCCGTCCGTACACACGCAGTGTGTGTGTGTGTCAGAGGTGGTTATCGCCACTATTGCTCTGCACCAATATCTTCTCACCACGTGCCCTTCTAAACAAAGACTAATTATTCCCCTGAATATTCCTTTGAGATTTCCTTACGAAGTTCATGCGCTTTCTCGCGTTCACACCCCACCCTCGATTGCTCTTCACTCGTTGGGTGGTCGATCAGGTAGGCCCTCAATTGCCCTTCATTCGCCAGGTGGTCGATCAGATAAGCTCTCCTTCAGTATGTCGATCTTCGACCATATCCACTCCGATGTTCGACCGCTTCCTTCCGGTTTGCTATTGCTCAACCGACGTGGCCTTTCTTGCATCGGGCTTGTATGACCAGCCCAATGAACCAGTATATTCTTTAGGTATATAATATCCCATATCAGTTTTATACACTTATTTAATTTGTACAATTCTTAAAACCAATATATGCATAATATTTTCCATTATTTCAACCTTAATACATCTTATATATCAATTGATTTTATCCATATGGTAATACCTTTATTCACACTTCAAAATCTTCAACATGATTCGTAACATGATTTTAACACAATATAAAAATAAAAAAATAAAAAAAAAATCGAATGCCTAAATTTGGGTGATTTGGCCTTGATACCACAACTCATTTAGTTGTGACAATTTATATTTTCCTATCATTTTTTAATAATAATATTACAAAATTACACATTATGTTTTCCTATTCGTTTTTTTAAAATGACTAGTATCTTATTAACCACTTAATATGTATAGAATGAACCATTTGTACCATTATTTTTTATTTGAGCTGGTGAGGAGATCATACATCATGCAAAATAATGATATCACTGTTTGACTCTATTGCTGAAATTACTCCAGGAAAAAAACATAATGAATTCATGTCCGTTGTTTACGAGTATGGTTTATACACAGTCTAAACTAGCCAAAATGCACCAAACTATATATGGAGATTTGTGTTGTAGATGGACATGTATCATTTCTCGAATTAACATTATCTAATGGTGGTCTGTATCTGCCAAAACCTATTTTCAACCATGGACAACTTTATGTTGCCGTATCTAGCGTTAAGAACAGAGAGGGTTTGAAAATTTTGTGCTGAAACAATGATGAAGAAATTGTAAAAGAAAACTAATAATATTGTGTGCAGAGAAATTTTTGAGAATTTGAAATAAAATACCAATTTACGCAGTTATTTTTTTTTATGTTTGTAATAACTAAACTCTTTTACTTTTTTGTTTGAATTATTTTTTCATACACCCATGCAGTACACGGTGTCGTATTAGTATTATTTTATTATGAACATTCATTGATTCCCAAACTAAAGTATAACCTCACAAAAGTGACATGGTCAAATTCTTTCTCATGTTTTTTTTTCCCCATCAATAATGCACAAAATCTTGAACGAGGGTCATCCTCATTAAATTAAAATTTCACTTGTTTCATAAAATATATCTTAATCAACCCAATCTTAGAAGAATGTCGACACACGTGTGTTCGAGTAGTTTGTGGCCAATATTAGTCCTTGAATTGATCCCATCAAAGAAAAACAGGCTCAAATAATTGAAAGATAGGGTTTACACCAACCCTGTATAATTGGCTTTCTTTTGGAATATTCATATTTGGTTTCAAGATTAATATTTTCTTATTTTATTTATTCTAACATATAAAACTTTTAAAATTATGCGGCATGAAATTATAAAATAAAATCAAACTCGTTCTAGCAAGGTTTTGCTCTGGATTAACGAGTACGTACCAGATCGACCAACCAGCTCAAATTAATCCAAAAAAAAAAAAAGAAGTACTTTTAGCACTGAATAATCTGATAAATTTATACTGTAGAAAACACTCAATTCATATAATGTGGCATAATAGTAAATACGAGTTCAAATGATGGAGCATCTAATTACTAAACCACAAGTACACATTTAATAAATTAAGTTCCTCTCGAATCTATTGAGTCATCTCGCGTTTAACAAATTAATTTCATCTCTAATCTGTTGAGCCAAAAGTTTCAAATAATATTATATTATTTGGATAGTTTTCAAATAAGTACGTTGAAATTTTTATATCAGTTGACTTATCAGTTAATTTTATAAAACACTTTTATTATATCAACTAGTTTTTCATCCATAATTAAGTTTATATTATCAACTATAAGCTCGAAGTTAACTAGCTATTAGCTAATTTATTATCTATTAATTATCTAATTTATTATCTATCAATTAGCTTATCAAATAGTTTTATCAAACATAACCTAAAAGGATTAGACTATATTGTATAAGTGATGAGTATACCAATTTCAAGCAAAGTAAATTATTGTTCTTCATTCTTCAAAGCAAAACTAAGGGCCGTGGTCCCAAATGTAAATTGGACCTATCTATATATATGATTCTTACCTACTTTATAAATACCTTAAAAAATGAATAATAATAATAATAATAATAATAATAATAATAATAATAATAATAATAATAATAATAATAATAATGGCTTATGGCCCAAAGGGGTACAGTTAGTTGCAGGCATTTCCTACTCAAAGTACAATAATAGTATGGACCAGTTGCCTGTTAGTGGACAGGGTTTTGAGTTGTAAAAAATGCAATTGTCCCAAATTTATAATTTTATTATGTGTTTGATTAAATTAGATACTTTAATATTGTTGCTAAAAATTATCTTAGTGGCGCAAATTGTGGCTCATAATATCATATCAGTGTTGACCTATTATTGATAAAACTTTTTTTTTAAAAAAAAAATCTTGTGTTGGGCCTTATATCCCATGAATGTAGGCCACAAAAAAAAAATTATAAGGGAATTAATAAAAAAAATGAGAGAAAAAGAACACACGCCCAGTGGGACTCGAACCCACAATCGCTTGATTAGAAGTCAAGCGCCTTATCCATTAGGCCATGGGCGCTTATATTGTTGAAATAGTAAACGGGAGCCTTATTTTGAGATGAAGATGTGATTACCTTAGTATTTTTGGTCTAAGGTAATCACGATTTTATAGATCATGATTTTTTAATAACTTGATCGTTGAAGATTCTAAGCTGAAAACCTTCTCGAAGATGTTCACGAAGATTGACCAACATACAATTTTCTCTCCTTTTATTAGGTATGCATTTGCCTATCATAAGACAAAGTCTAGATGTCTAAGCAGCATCAGAAACTCTTAAACAAGATTACACCCAAGCCCATATATCAGAGACCATCGAATAAAAGGCCCACAAGGGAAAATCAACATTAACCCAGTTGGTACAATGATATATAATCCTGAGTATTTTATTTACGTACTGTTTGGATGTTATATATACTGAATCTGAAATATAACTGAGTCCCCACACAAAGGGAGAATTAATGAGTATCTAAACAAACGGGCCTTTAAATTTCATCAAACTCAAAAAATGATACTAGTACAAAACATTTTATGCAAGTTGTATAATTTTTTTTATTATTATTTTATTTTGCAAGTTGCATTAGTGATGCATAGTATACACATTTCGGTGGATGAGGCAGTTGAGTACCTCAATGAATAAATAACGGCTCGCTTGTTTATAAAATAATTCGTCCAAAACGAGTTATTTTAGTTAACTAGAATTAATTTTAAAAAAAAGTGGTATAGTTAGTTATTAGTGGAATTTTAAGAATGTATTAAAATAATATTTAAAATAAAATAATTAAAATTAATTTGATGTAAAAGTAGGAGATAAATGATTGAAAATGATAAGTAATTAAAATTATGTGAGTGGATGAATAGTGAATTAAAATTGATATTATGTTAAGAGTGATTGATTTGTATTATTTAATTATATGAATAATATTAAAGATAGTGGGGTTGAGATAGTGGGATTGAATTAAACTTGAGTTAAATTTTGAGTGTGAATTAAATGTGAGTGAAATAATTTATAAACAAACATGCCCTAAATATTTGGTTTAGGTTTGTCAGTGTGTAGATGAGGTCAAGTCAAATATTTGGTCTATGTTTGTCAGAGTTTTTATGATTTGTACATTATTATGCTGTAACAATTTTAAGAGTAGAAATTAAGGTGGGGCATTTGATATGATTTTTCTTTTAATTGAAAAAAATATATATCTGTTTGAAATATGAGATGAAAATGTGCTTAAAAAAAGGAAAGTTTTTCCTGGATTATGAATGAATATAAAGTTAAAAAATAATAATTATTAGAATTGACAAATATGTAAAGTAAATGTAATATTTATCGATAGTTGAATGAATATTATCTGTATACTGTGTGAATACCATTTTAAATTGGATTAATATATAACTTATTTTTATTTTAAAATTATTACGATGAGATTGTAAAGATAAAATGAAATAACATAAATTGTAATTTTATAAAATTTTATTGTTGCAATTTATAATTCAATGAGACTGATATTGACTAGCCAATTAAGACTCAAGAACGAAATTTAACCTATATCAAATCGCAAGTTGTTTTGATTACAATAAAGATTAATCTAACAAAATTAAAAATTATTATCTTTTTGTATAGAATTATATTTTGATAATCTGAATGGGTAGACATGAAACTAATTTGACACCATATTAGATCACTCACAATGCATTGAGTTTTTTAAAAAAATATCATATGTCATTTAAGAAATAAAGTTAGTCTATAAAAAAATGTCTCCCAATCTATTACTATATAATACGGAGAAGAAAAATTATTTGAACAATCCGAAAATAATCATTTCGTTTTCCCGCTTCAATATAGTGTTTTTCACGCTTCTTTAATTCGTAAAATTTTTTTTTGAATTTTTTCAGCCCATGCAATTAGGTAACCAATCAAATCGAATCTTTTAGCATTCAATTTGGTAAGGTGTTCCGATTTTAGCATTCAAATCCGATTTCACTTCCTTTTTTATGTCAATCAATCCGATTTTTTTGGTTGTTTCAAAATTTGTTTAGATTTATATTTTTATTTTATTAATATATTTGAAAGAGAATCAACAAATGTTTATCATAACTTTTATTTTAAAAATAAATTTGAATAAGCATACTTTTTACTTTATATGAAATTCAAAATTACATATTTTAATATATTAATAAACGTTTATTATTTATTTTTTCCTTATGTGATATAATAGAATTTCGGTATTAAATTTGTAAATTCAAACATTTAAAGGGTAAATTTCATTTTATCTTGGTTTTCATTATCACATTTCTAACAAACTAATTAGTATTATATTTTTTTATCTACATTATCTAACCGATTTTTTATGATACAATTAATATAATATCTTAACAAATATTACATTTGTCTAACCGGATTTATCTCTCTAACAAACTTGCCAATTTTTTTTTTTTAAATTAAAATGGTATGATTATTCTTATGGAGATACTTATCAATATATTAAATATTTAGAAACTTTTTTAAAAAATGAATTATCCCTCCTTTTACTTTATTTGAAATTCTAACTTATATTTTTAAATATATTATTATTTATTTTTTTACATGTAAATATTTATTATTTATTATAAGTGATAAATATTATTGATTTATCTCTTTAATAAATATTTATTATTTATTTTTTTCCTTACGTGATATAATGTTAATTTGGTTACTAGATTTTAAATTCAAACATTTAGGAAAAAACCACGAACAAATTTTTAGGTTAAATTTTATTTTATTTTAACTTCCATATAATCACAATCCTAACAAACTAATTAGTATAATATTTTTTTACCCATTTTTATATAATCGGATTTCTTAAAATATAATTAATATAACATTTTAACTATTTAATCATTTGTATAACTTGATTTAACTCATTATCAAACTTGCCAATTTTTTTTTGAAATTAAAAAAAATTTGGAAGATTTTTATTTGTTAAATAATAAAAAATAGCTTTACTTTAAAGTTTGTATTATTTCCATTATTTTTTGTACGTTAACAATCATATATTTTGGATTATTGATTTAAAAAAACAAATCAAAAAAAATGAGATTTATATTTTGGATCCAATTACAATTTGAACAATTAGCATTTATTCCTAATTCAATTTTTCTTTTGATAGAAAAAAAACATATTAGAGCATTTTTATTGGTTGACATGTATTCTAGACCTAATATTTTATTTTTTCACTAGATAGCTTTTGAGTTTTATTTAATTGGGTTTGTCCATGTCATTCAGGACTTAAGTCAATTTATATATTATATATGCAAAATTGGACTCAATGCATTGTGGGTGCTAGACTGCATGCAAATAATACTCCATCCGTTTAAGATTAAATATGATTTTGATGTGATATTCTTCCAATTATGGTGTAATAAGAATTGTTATAAAAAAAAAAAATCAAATAATAAAAAGATATAGAAATAATTACATACGAAAGGAAATAAAATAAATATTAAGAAAGTAATATATTGATGTAGGATTTTAAAATTTTTGGATTTTTAGTTATCATTTTTTTTTAGAAAGATGTTTATTTGACAAAGGGATATGTTCATTGATTCTCACACTCCATCCGAATATTGAGATACAACGTTCCTTCCACCAAACGTACAATTAATAACCATTTGAAATCCAATTATAGAAAAAAAATAATAACTTTATTTTATTTTATTGTCTTGTTTCTAAATTTGAATTGCCGATGATCATTTATTTCTCATTTGAAGAAAAAAATGTGTCCACTTTAGAAAATTTCAAGGTTGATACCACGTCAGCTTCTGTTCATTTGACCCGTGACCAAATCTACTTAGCTTTAATTTTGGACAAAGTCCTATGTTTTCTGCAATATTTTTTAAATATCTATGGTAAAAGTCTTTACTGTTTAGCAAGTCCTACAATAAATGAAGAGAAAAACAAAAAATAATTGAAACTATTAATCTGAAACCAGACTTGATAAACTTAAAAATTAAGCAACTAAATACGGATATCAAATTGTTTAGCAAATTGCAGTTAAAGTTGAAAAACCGAAATAACCAATTGGTATATAAATTTCGATACATTTTTTTATGTCGGATCGGCTATCAATTTTAAAATTTTTGGTCTGTATATTTTATTTTTAAGATATATGAATTAATCTAATTGACCAAATCATATAAATAATATTACTTTTATGCATTTATATGTAATTTAATAATTATTGGCTAAAAAATAAAAAAAAAATTATTGGATATTTTTTTAAAAAAAAAGTCAAATATATTATTACAGCATAAAATTTTTGGCAATTTATTATTACAGCATAAAATTTTCCATATATTCTTATTGAAAGAATTTTGTAGGTCATGTTCATTCAAAGATGTAAAACCTTTTTTTAAGTCAAATTAGGGCCTCTTGCAATAAATTGCAAGTTCTATCAGTTGAGGGCCTGAGGCCTATCATTCAAAACCTGTTGAGGACCCAAATTAACAAACTGCAACGTGTCTCCGTTGTATTTGTTTGAAATACGATGATTGATTTAAAAGTCCCTAAAAAAATCTCAATAATTGATATACTGATTAATTTCAATTGCGTGAAGAAATTGCGAGTCCAAATAAATTAGTGTCACGTATCATTTTTTTTAGTTTAATTTATTTATCATCAATCAAGTAAATCTCTAAATATTGTTTAAAGTCCCTATAAAATCTCAATTATTCATATACTGATTAATTTCAATTGCGTGAAGAAATTGCGAGTCCAATAATTAGTGTCACGTATAAGTTTTTTAGTTTAATTTATTTATCATCAATCAAGTAAATCTCTAATTATTGTTTTTAAAATAAAAAAAAATTAGTTGATCATGTAAACTATACCAAATATATTTTAGAAAATAAAATATTTGAGCCAGGTCAAATTTGAATTGGGAGAAAGATTCTTTGCACAAGCAATGTTCAGACACTAGAATAATCTAGTATTACAGGGGCTAAAGTGTAATTACAAATGGGACAAAGAGAAAGAATTGAACTTCATTTGGTATCCAAACACGCGTATATGGGGGACCCCAGTAATTCTATTATTTTCAACTTATACCCTATTATATATGGTGTAAATTGTAATAACAAGAAATGACCGAATAAAGTTGAGCCGAAAGGCAAAATATATTTACTACCAAAATACACCATGCAATGTGTATAATAGCAAGAACTAATGTGCTTTTCTTGTTGATATGTAATGTAATTAAATATTTATGTAAATTTATTGATTATATGTCCAATGATGAGAATTTATATTTAGATATATTACGAGTTGTATGAGTAGTTGATGTGTTTTGAGTGTAATTTATGTTTGAAATACCTATATTTTAATGTATTATTTAATACACTTATAATTGATTCGTGTATTTATTTATATGTTCGGTATCAATAGTATATTGATATCAGTAATAAGGCTAAGACAAAACAGTCTAACAGTTTGGTGATTATAATTTTTCAACAAATATGCATACTTTTAAATTAAAACATCATACTAAAAATATAAATAAAATATAATATTTTACAACATAAGAATTAAACTTGTTAGACCAACTACACAAGATTTATGCATTGATATTTATGTGTTATATATAAAGTAGGTTTATTTATCTTTAATATTATTCATGTATCAATAAGGTCTACATTTAATTTGCACCCGTCAGAATTGGAGATTAAGTTGACTAAAATATCACGAGATCTTTACACGGCGTATGACTATGATAAACTATTAATGTCACGATATCTTTACCTGGCGTGTGACTATAATAAATCATTAATGTTACGATGTGTAAGTGAGCATTTATTCAATTAAACTATTATTAATTTAAATTTAAAAAGGGGAAAATATTGTTCGAACCATATTTTCTTGAAATGTTGATGTCTTTTGTTGAGACATTAATTAATAACTTTAATTTCTTCATCCTAAATCAAACCTCTCCACATGCACTCTAAATGGTACAACTCATAATGCAATAAGTATACCAGTAATAGCTAATTTCAGTTGAAGCAACAATCTCATCCTCTTTTTAATCTCCATATATATACTTGAATGAAATAAATCAAAACAATCGATCTCAATCAGAAATTATTATTGAATTAAATGTCGAAAATTTAGGTGGAAAAATAACTTGTTCATGTATTATGATGTTAAAACATACCGAGGATAGAAATATTTATGTTTTAGTAACTCGAGATATACGGGTGTTATATCAATTGCATTGATGCTTTTAGTTTCGATTACTTAGTTGTATTGCACTTTTGTGGTATATTGATTTTTCACTTTCTTGTGTAATGAATAATCCATCTCCTAAATAAATATTGTCAATTGAGTATTTCAATAGTTATTTCTCACTCAACTCCAAAACACCTTGATACTTTTGAATAATTAAACAACTCTTATTGCTAATTTAAGAAATTAATCAATTTCATGCGTTTAGCAAGCCTGCACAAAAAAACTATTCAAAATATAGATTAATTCAGAATGCTTGAGTAAGAAAGAAAAGCATGAGGATGAATGGAACTCTTTAAAAGCATTCACAACATAGAACATACCAAATATATGAGTCTAACACAACATGAAATACGAACACAATATGATATATTTTAAAAACACATTATAAAGATAAATGATGCACAGGACACGTCAGGACGTGAAAAGGTAAGAAATATATAAATTAGTTAATTTAAGTTTAGTATCATAATTGGGCAAATAAATTAGATAACGCAAAAACAAGACAATGAAACACGAACACGACAAATAACATAAAAATTCTCTCTCTTATGGAGAGCTGTGTCCTCTTAGGAGCCCTTATTCCGCCAAGTGCAGGTAAGATCTTTTCATTACAAATTGCTTAATCCCATTCTTTCAGCATTAAGTCTTATAGGAATGTCGGTTCTTGAAGGGGTAGATTAATATAGCGAAGGGGTTTTTGTTATCTATTTCTGATATCTATTTTTTCACTATTTACTGTACGCTTGGGGAGATTTCTCTGGGGATCCCTTTTCCTTGTTTTTGTTCCTTAGCAGGGCATCTCTCTTCTTCATCTGGTAACAAGTGTCTTTAGAAAGAGTTTGGTGGAATGGATGCAGAGCTTACTTCTAAGCTAGAATCCATACAACTAGAAAGGAAGGAACAGGAAGATATTGAAATCAATCTAGCAGACATTCATAACAGTGAAGAGGTATGCCTCAGAAGCTTGTTCGGGAAAATTATCGGACAAAAAAAGGCCAATATCATAGGGCTCAGGAGAGCAGTCAGTCAGATGTGGTACATCAAATCACCGGTTTCAGTGAGAGAAATTTCCAACAATTTCTTCCAGTTTATATTTGCAGACCAGACGGATAAGAAAAAGGTGTATAAAGGGATAAATTGGACATATGAAAATCAATTTCTGAAACTGCATCACTGGGAAGAGGGTATCTCAGCAGACCACCCTTGCTTTCAAGAGATCGAAATCTGGATCCAAGCCTGGAATATTTCCATTCACTGGATATCAACAGAAGTAGGGATTAAAATAGGGAAAGTCTTCAACAGAGCCCTGGATGTGTCAGTTCCACAGGGAGGGCCATTGGCCGGTAAATGTATCAGGATTAAGGCAGCTATAGACGTGAACCAACCCCTGCTCAGATGCTCATATCTCAAATTGGGGGACCAGAGAATTCAAATCCTCTTCAAATATGAGAGGCTAGTAAGTTGCTGCTTCTATTGCGGTTTCGTTGGGCACCAAGATAAAACTTGTGACAAAAGGGCAACTGATATTAAGAATGACTGTCTAAAAGAGGGCCTCTACGGAGAATGGTTAAAAGCTAAGGAAGTGGTTTACTTCACAACCCAGAGCTCTTCTTTCACTCACAATAACTCCAGAGATACTCCACACTCAACTCCGCCTACACCCAATAGCCCACAGCATAACCCTGATAATCAACAACTCTCATCCCAGAATCACTCAGTGTCTATACTCCAAGAAAATACTATGAACCTAATTCCTGTGACTCAAACTCCAACTCAACTCCACTCACAGCCAGAATCATCACATACTAATTACCTTCCTAAAAATCCCATAATACCAATCCCAAACATCTCTCAATCCAACTAACGAAACAAATCACCGACTGAAGCCCAACCTCTAAACCATTCACATCCAGAACCTCTCCAAACAAATTGCCTTCCTCAAACCCCATTCAACATGATCACAGAACCCACCCAAATGAAGTGCCATAATTGTGTAGCAACTGAAAACCAACCTCTAAACCACTCTCTGGATATGGATACTGAGATTACACCTACCATCAACTGTGCAGAGCCTACTCAAATAATCAATGACCCATCAACTACCACTAAACACAGAGCAAGTTGGAAGAGGAAACAAATTTCAGGTGTCAAATTGGAAGAAGAGAACCAGACATCAAAATTAACCAGGACCAAAAGACCTTTTTCCATTGATCTAGAATCTGCTGATAACACAGAAGTAGGCCAAGGGAGCAACTCAAGTAAGAAGATGAAAGTGGATGTTGTGGTGGAGAAGGCCAGCCCTAAATGGCCCCAAAGTTCTAAATGAATGCTGCGGTGTGGAACTGTAGAGGTGTGGGTGGCCCCTCTACAGTTTCCCAAATCAAGGAGATTTGGAGACTCCACCACCCAACTTTCTTTTTCATCTCAGAAACAAAAAAGAAAAATGCTTTTGTTGAAACTGTATGTAGGAATCTGGGGGTTGTAAATAGTTGGACCTCAGTGGAGCCCTTAGGTAGGAGTGGAGGGCTTCTATTATTTTGGGATAGTGATGTACAAATTTTCAATATTATCAAATCCTCTTTTGCCATTGAGATAGAATTTTGGGATGAAGCTAAGGCAAAGGTTTGTTGGGGAATATTCATTTATGCAAGCACAGATCAGAATGAGAGAAAGAATCAATGGCAATACTTGATATCAGAGAAGCACAAGTGGGGAAGCTACTGGTTTTTAAGTGGTGACTGTAATGACATAACCCAACCTTCAGACAAAAAATGTGGCAGACAAAGAACTTATGCTTCATGCCAGCACTTCAATACTTTCATCTGTGAAATGGGTATGATGGAGATAAATATGATGGGATACCCCTTCACTTGGGGGAACAACCGAGAGCTAGAAGGATTTGTGGAGGAGAAAATTGACAGGGTCTTTGGATCCTTGGAATGGGTCAACAAGAATCAGACCGCACTGGTGCAAAATGTCTTTAGAAGCTCCTCAGACCACAGTCTGCTTCTACTCTACAGCTCAACCCTAAATCAGAAAAGGAAGAAGAGGTTCACTTTTGATACAAGATGGCTGGAGAAAGATGGAATTCAGGAGGAAGTGTCCAAAGCTTGGAATCAACCTCAAGAAGGCACCCCTATGTTTGCACTGCAATCTAAAATCAAGCAAACCAGAGTTCAATTACTGAAGTGGAGTAGCTCCTTTAAAACAGAGAATGCCAGGAAAATTGAGAAAATCAACAAGGAACTTGAAGAATTAAACTCAGAAGGAGGCTTAAGAAACTGGAGCAGATGGGATAGTCTTAAGAGACAACTGAATGAAGCATACAGTTGGGAGGAAAAGCACTGGCATCAAAAATCTAGAATCACCTGGATTAAGCATGGGGATAAAAATTCAAGATTTTTTCATGCCCACACAAACCAAAGAAGGAAAAGCAATCAAATACACAGACTCAGCAAAGAAGATGGTACATTCTGGGAGAACAAAGAAGAGATTGCAGAATGCATAGAAGCTTTTTACTCCAATCTATTTTCCTCTGAGGGTTCTATAACTGGGGATGGGCTGCTTAATGAATACAGGGAGGTGATTACTCCTGAGGTCAACTCTTCTCTTGTGACACCTGTTACCACTGAAGAAATAAGAGAAGCTCTGGAAAGCATAAACCCACTCAAGGCTCCTGGACCTGATGGTATGAATTCCTCTTTTTTTCAGCACTTTTGGCCTTTAGTTCAGAATGATGTGTGTGTGGCTGTGTCTAGTTTCTTTGCCTCTGGTAGATTGTTAAGAAGTATGAATCATGCTCTGATCACTCTCATCCCAAAATGCAATAACCCAGTGCTAGTTTCCCAGTACAGACCTATAAGCTTGTGCAATATCATATACAAAATCATTTCAAAAATCCTGGCTTTGAGACTTAAACCTTGTCTGCCTGACTGCATCAGTGAGTTTCAATCTGCATTTGTTCCACATAGACAAATCCTGGATAATGTTATAATTGCACATGAAATATTTCATTTCTTGAAATCTCATAGGTCTGGTAAGAAATGCTATATGGCTTTTAAGCTTGACATGATTAAGGCTTTTGATAGAGTCGAATGGGATTCAATTAGACTTATCATGCTGAAAATGGGATTCTGTGCAACCTTTGTAATGTGGATTTTACAGTGTGTTTCTTCAGCTTCACTCTCTTTTAATATTAATGGTGAGATAAGTGGGTTTGTTAATCCAACCAGGGGAATCAGACAGGGGGACCCACTGTCCCCCTACATATTCATTCTTATATCTGAGATTCTTTCCTTTTTAATTCATGTTGAGATTGAAAAAGGGAAATTTGAGGGAATCAGAATGAGTAGAGGATGTCCTATTCTATCTCACTTATTTTTTGCTGATGATACTCTAATCTTTGCCAAAGCAGATGTGGACCAAGCTCTTACCTTGCTATCCATCCTCAATAACTATAAATCCATTACTGGCCAACAAGTGAACTTGGATAAATCCTCAAAATTTTTTGGCAAAAACACACCTGTTCCTCTTCAAAATGAAATCTGCAGCTCACTTCTGGGGATAAAATCTCAGTCCTCCACTAATTACCTAGGCCTTCCTCTGGGCATAGGGAAATCAAAAATTGCCACTTTTTCTTACATTGAAGAGGCTGTGACTTCTAGAATGTTGAATTGGAAAAACAAGTTTCTCTCAAATGCAGGAAAAGAAGTGTTGATGAAAGCAGTCCTGGGGGCTCTACCAACATATTCTATGTCATGTTTCTTGCTTCCTCAGGAAGTCATAAGGAAGATATCCTCTACAATGGCCAATTTCTGGTGGAATTCAAACAGCAACAAAGCCAAAAGCATCCATTGGAAAGCCTGGGATAAGTTGACACTTCCTAAAAAGCTGGGTGGCTTAGGGTTCCATGACTTGAACACCTTCAACAGAGCTCTAATCACAAAACAGTTATGGAGACTCCTAACACATCCTAACCTTCTAGTCAGCAAAATACTCAAGGCTAAATATTTCCCAAAAGAGGATTTCTTCACAGCCAAAAAGAAGAGTAACAGTTCATGGCTTTGGGCATGTTGGCTCAAACAAAGGGATTCATTCAAAAGTGGTATAAGATATTCAATCAGAGATGGCAAACGTGTGAAAATCTGGGATCATCCATGGGTGCCTAACCTGAAAGGGAAAAAGCTTCAGCACAGAAACACCTCTGGGAGTAGAATAGTCTGGGCCAAGGATTTAATGGAAGATTCAGGGAGAAGATGGAATAGAGCTCTGATTGAGGAAAACTTCACAGAAGAAGAGGCCAAAGCCATCATGGAAATCACAGGACTGGATCCACATCAGAAAGACAGACTAGTGTGGGATTGGTCTTCTACTGGCAAGTTCTCAGTTGCCTCATCTTACTCCACTCTTATCCTGAGGAAATTTTTGGAGCAAGACTCACCAGAAGCCAGCCAGGATCAAAGCGCACTTAGAAAAGCAAG
Organism: Striga asiatica; assembly: GCA_008636005.1. Taxonomy (NCBI): domain Eukaryota; kingdom Viridiplantae; phylum Streptophyta; class Magnoliopsida; order Lamiales; family Orobanchaceae; genus Striga; species Striga asiatica. The sequence continues at coordinate 80,800 of BKCP01002002.1, forward strand.
AATGAGAACATGGAGGATGAAAATCAAGCCAAAAGTGAAGCACTTTCTTTGGAAAGGGTTGCATAACATAATTCCAGTGAGCTGTAATCTCAGTTTAAGAGGATTAGAGATTGATCAAATTTGCCAAATGTGTGGTGAGGATAGAGAGACACAGGAGCATATGTTCTTCCATTGCAATAGAGCAAAACTCATTTGGAAGCTTGCACCGGTGACATGGGAAGGTATTGAGACCGAATCTGATAGCTTTAAACAGTGGTGGCCGAAAGCCTGTTCAATCAACAACTCTCCTACTTCAGAAGCTCGGCTACAACTATCTTCCTACATCCTATGGTGGATGTGGAAGACTAGAAACTTGTGGGTTTTTTCGAAAATATGGAGATCAGAGCGAGACACTGTTAAATTGGCTTTGGAAGACTGGTTGGAATTCAATGTAGTTAATAGCTCTTTTTATAGCAAGTAGTTTTATTGTTCTTTTTAGTAGTCTTTTGTATTTTGAAGATTAACTAGGTCGGTTAGACAGTGGTTAGTCTTTTTTGGTAGCTACATGGCCTCAGGCTATGGTAGTTTGGTTATCAAGGGCATAAATCCCTAGATCCTTCTTCATGCAAGCTGGGGATAGATGTCATTGATGATTGTTGGGGTCCTCTTACCTTAGAAGTGCTTTGTATTCGAGCTACTAGGCTCGTGACTTTGTATATGATTTTTCCGAGTAATATATCCTGTCGTTTCGAAAAAAAAAAAANACGACATAATATCACGAGTTACCACTTATGATCAAACATGAGACATGCGACATTGTGAAAAAGAAGCAATTAATTGTATATAAGATGTTAAACGTAAAGAACTGCCCGTGAACTCGACTCAGATTGATTAAATGTCCGAGTCTGAAAGTTTGAACTCTAATTCGGTTCAATTTCACCTTAGTTGTATTGAAAAATAAAAAGAGGAGAAATAGTAAAAAATTGACTTTAGAATAGAGTGGGGTGGGTAAATTTTATATTTTATTTCAAGACTGTATGCTCATAAATCATTTTTTAGAATGTAGTCATTGCCTTTTAACAATCCAAATACCATTGACATGATCTAATTACATAAAAGGAAAAGTGAAATCAAATGAGATTACAGAAATTATTAGCTAAAATTCATAGGCATTTGATTAGGAGAAAAGGCAAAATAAGATTAGTGCAATTAGGAACACTATTAAATTTACCAGTCCAAAATGCAAGGTAAATAAGATTAGAGCAATTAGGAACAATTGAATTTACTAGTCCAAAATGCTATAGTATCTCAAGGCAATAATGATTCACCAAATCTTCTGTTCCTCTGAAAAAAATATTTGTCATTCATTGCAATATTTATTTCAATGTACCCACCCTTGATGTAAAAATTATATTTCAGAATTGCATAATATATAAATAAATCAATATACCACACCACAACTTGCATATATATGATGAATATTTCACCACATCTAGCTTGTTTAATAGCGATTTTGCCCTAAACTAATGAATTGAAATTCGTTTAGTGGATTCACAATGAGATTATTTAATTATTTTTTCGGACACAAAACAATGATTCTNAAAGCTAAAAAAAGCAACATTTAGAAAGAATATAAATAATAAAAGACTATTCAACGTAATAATTACAAATTTTTGCTATTTATCAAAGGTTAATTGAATTTAGGTTAAACCAATTAATACAATCAACTATCAACTATTCAATATTATGGAACTCGCAAATCATATATAAAAATTCTTATTTATAAAAAAAAATAATAAAAATGAAAAGATAAAGAAAACGAATTTAAAAATTTTCTTAGCAGTAAACAGTAAACACAACCAAAAGGCTCTGTGGGCCCTCAGTTTGGAGACAAAACATTTTCTTGCTTGCTTTTTCATATATTTCTTTCTCTTTCTCCAAAATTTCTTAAAATCACTTCTAATTTTCTTTGCTCTGCTGCCCCCGTTTTCTCTGAATACAGTATTCTTGAATGTCCAAGCTTTTCAAATCACCGCTTGAACACAAAGAATATAATCTGGGCTCTCAAGAGTGGTTTAAGACAAAAATATTCCTCATAGATCTTTTGAGGTAATGTTTTCTTGTTCATGGGATTTGTTCAACAGTAGGGTCTATCTAGAATCCTCTCTCTCTCTCTCTCTCTCTTTTGATTTTCTTTTTAAACCTTCTGAGATGATAAGC
>BKCP01002002.1:91191-109823 GCA_008636005.1 Striga asiatica
CGATCAATGTCATGGATTACTCCCTTCTCGTTGGAGTCGACACCAAAAATCGAGAACTGGTGTGTGGCATCATCGATTATCTCAGGCAGTATACATGGGACAAACAACTCGAGAACTGGGTCAAATCGTCACTTGTCGTGCCTAAAAACCAGTTGCCGACCATAATCTCCCCAAAAGAATACAAAAAACGGTTCAGAAAATTCATCGACACCCATTTCTTGAGTGTACCCGATCATTGGTGTTCTAGAAGATCCTCCAACCCTTGTAAGCTTTGCGGTCCCACTGAAGGAAATAGCTCGTTTAATGCAAAATGCGTTAAACGAGCCAATCCAGATGAGGATACTACTACTACTACTATTACTCGTGCTACTAGCCGAGTGAAAAATGAAGGTGGCTCGTTCAAATCTCCATATAATAATGGCGAACAAAACGGGTTCGTGGCGTCACAAATCTGAAGTTATTTTGCATAATTGGATATTTATGTAGTGTGTGTATAGTTGATTGAATATGGTATGTATGTCCCCTCTAATCCTGCTATTATTTTTTTTTTTAAAAGCAAAGTTGTGAGGGTATTTTGCAACCTTCTACAGGTTATAGAATATATAAAAACTAGGATACACATATTTGTTTTAAATTTATTTATTTGGGAAGAATGTATAAAGTGGCACTCTTGTGCAGAGCTCTTGTAACTTTTGATATTTGCAATGGAAAATATATAATTTGCTCACACATGGCAGGCTATGGTCTGTTTGATCACAAATTTGTATGGGGTGGTCTAACCGTTAGGCAGACGGAGTCGTGATATTGTTTTAACAAAACACAGAGAGAATCATTTAGGACTAACCTTAAATCTCTGCCAAAATCATATCTTTTTGGCAATTTCCTTTTGTGGAAGTTTAAATTTTCAGTTTTGGTGCAAAACTGTCGATTCAAATGAGATTTTCAGTTTTCAGACTCATGTTACGATTAAGCCTTGAACCGTATATGATCACCAGACGGGACGAAAGTAGCCATATGTAAGTACGTACCTTCCCGATACTGGCTTTTGCGAAATCCTATGGATTATGTCGGTTAATTGGTTGGCTATGTCGATTGTCAGCCATCATATAAACCAGAATGTGAGAGTAGGAGTTTGTGTGAATTTGTTGAAGAGGGTTAAAATGTGTTCTTTGATAAAGAATGAACCAAAAAAAAAAAAAATGGTCACAATTATTAAAAGAAAAATAAAGAAAAGAAAATAAAAAATCAATCCATCAAGTTTTGAAGCTATTTTCTATGGTCAGAAAGATTAACGTGATCTATATCAAAAGTACAAATAGTTGCACGGGCTTCATGTTGATTTTGTAGTCAAGATTCCTTATTCAAGTCATCAAGTGTGTACTGTGTGTCAGTGTGTGTTTGAAGTTTGGATTGAGTATAAAACTCTGAGAATAAGATGTGATTTGCATGAAAAGTCTACTGAAGTACTTATATTATACATGTCAAGAAAAATGTTTTGTTGTATGGGCGAGCAAAATCGAATCGAATTGTGCAATTCGGTAATTTTAGTGCAGTTTTCTTCTTCTTCTTCTTCTTCTTATTATTATTATTTCGGTTTTGGTTCGGTAACCACAATTTTTCTGTCAGTACAGCTTCTGTTCGTTTCGATTATTTTTAGTGCAGGAAGTTATTCGGTACAGTTCGGTTTGAAAATTTTAAAATCTCAGTTTTTTTATTTTTGTAGTTTTGTGCGGTTTTGCACTCAATCGCGCCTTTGCTCACCTCTATTCTGTTGGTATTATTAACTAAAACTTACAGATAAAAAATTAACTTTGAGTTTCCAAAATGATACCTTTTCTTGCAGGAAAACTGAAGAAAAGAACCCTTAACTTGGAAAGTCATTCTTTTCCTAGCAAATGTTGCAAAGAATCTCATTCAACATGCACATTTATAAACACAAACTGCTAACTAAGCCCTCAACAAACAAACCATTTCCCCACAAATCAAAATCTTCACATTATTATACAAGTTAACAATGCAAAGAATTCTCCAACATCTGCAAGAAAACACAGAAATCGAGAACGAACACTACATATCTTGCGATCAAGACGATTTCATCGATTGCGACTATTTCGAACCTCACAATCAAGACCATGATAATAACAACTCAAAATGCACGAGCATCGCGAACACAATCTTGAGCTGGCCAGCTCGTCTCAATGCCCTCCAGCTGGCACCCACAATCATTTTCTTCACCGTTTTCACTCCTTTTCTGACGAAAAATGGCAGGTGCACGGCTTTTGACCAGTGGCTAACGAGCAGCTTCACGGCCATTTTAGCTGCCTTAGCCGTAATTTTTCCGATCACAGACAGCTTCAGGACAACAAATGGGAGATTGTGCTATGGTGTAGCGACAGTCCATGGGATTAGGACGTTCGGCGGACAGCAGCCACACGAGCCGTCGGATTATAGACTAAGATGGGGCGATTTGTTTCGTGTATTGCTTTCGTTGATTACGTTTCTTGCATTTGCATTGCTGGATAGAGATGTGGTTAGCTGTTATCGTGTGGTTTTGTCGAGAGAGTTTATCGATTTGGGTCGGTTAGTGGTTTGGTTTGTGGTTAGTTTGCTAATTGTGTTGTTCCCTTATGAGAGGAGAGGGATTGGGTATCTTTTTTAGCTGCTGCACAGTGGGAGTTTGCATTATCAGATATCGAAAAATATTAAAGAAAAAAGACATTTCATTCTTCTGTTCCTTTTCCTTCTTAAGAAAATTGTTGAACAAATAATTTCCTACAAGTAGCAAAATGACTGAAAACAATATCCGAATACCCAAAAAACAGATTACAAACTGCTGCACCAACTCAAGACATTTGTTCGTATATATTCCTAAAGCTCAGCAAAGATCGGAAATGATATGAATGGAAAAAAAACCTAGGTCGGTACAAGAATGTCTCGATCATCTTGATCACCTATTGCCAGCAAACACAAAAGTAGTGCCGATAGAACAGCAAAAAGACCATAAACAATTTTGCGGGCTGAGATGCGAACGTGAACTCTTTCCAATCGAGCTTTATTTTCTGGAACTAATTCAGTAGCTGATATTAGATTCTTATCTCCAGACACATTTTCTGTAGAAGAAACTGATTCTGAACGGCTATGGAGTTTATTTTCAGGAAAAAATCTGTCTCCACCATTCACACGGTTCATGTCCCGAAAAAGACCATTTTGTTCATGCAGTGATGCAAGAGTCCTCCTGAACCTCAAGTCTTGCCCTTTGGAGAAACTTGAATCAGAATCTTCTAGATCCTGAAGTGAGCGAATGAGCCTCCTTGGCGTAGTGAAGATCTTCACGTCATCAACGTTTATGTGAGAGTTTAACCGCTGAAATATACAGGCAGAGGATGCATTATTAAATACGAAATTCGAATAATTAGTAATCAAAACTTTTGAGTGTATTTCAAGAAAACAGGACTGCATTCATCTCTGCTGATCCTCACGTCTTGTTGGACATCCAAAAACACGACAAAAAGAAAATTCAAAGTTCATTTTGATGGGAATCTGAATATTATTTGCATCATATGCTAACAGTGTCATAATTCTAGCCATTCATGTTAGATATTATCCAAATTTCGAACTTTAGGATTATAAATAATGTCTTCATAGATTTTACTTGATACCCACCAGATTTGATGAAACCCCACCTTAAAAAAATGTCATGCAATACGAATTGTGTACTACTTTTCACATCTTCCTTTAAAAACATGTATTCTAATAAAACACAAACAACACGAGTTGTTCAAATCGTACCTGTGGACTCGGAGTACTGCTTCGAGCATCTCCATTTTCAGCACTCCCCAGAAGAAAACCCGAAAAGTTATCATCAGCATAATCTCCGTACTTTTGAGAAAGGCCATCACACTCAGAGCTCGTGTTATCATTTCCTTTAGCCATATTTGAGAACATGCCGTCTTTAAGAGATACGTCCATGATTCCATTGCCAGACCTTTGCCAAAGTCTACGGTTCACATTTTTACAATCGTAATCGAGTCGACGGCCCTGATTCGTCGACTTCGCCGACTCGATAAAATAATCATTCCTCATAAACGAATCAACTGTTTGCGACTCGGGTGATGCAGCAAAAAAAGGCGATTGGTCCCCAGAACTACGAACATTATTCTTTCTCCCAGCACATATTTTCTTCGCAATTTGCAGTGCTTCGAAAGCAGCCCCAGTAACAAACGGCATTCGGTCAGACTCAGACTGACACTTCTCCATTTCCTTAATTACCAAATCCAGTTCGGATAACAGAATTTTCGGGTCCAAATATCTCATTAGTGAACTCACCATATGAATGGCTGAAAGCTGTTTTTGAGAATTCGCCTCTGCAAAACCAGCATTCAGAATCTGAAGTCCGGACTGTACCAACAGTCGAGCATAGTCTTCAACAATTAGGCAATTGTGTTTAGCCAAAGCTGTCACTAATGCCATATGAGAATTGGTTAGCGAATGCTTCTCCAAAGCCCCTGCAACTCTTTGACACACCTCATTGATCATTTCATTCGAAGAAAACCGCCAATTATCTGATTCGACCAGTGCCTGTAAACAAAGGGCAGCCCCGGAAGAGAGGTTTTCTTGGCTACACAGAAGAGAATCTGAAAGGGGCTTACACAGAGAGTGAATAATATGTCTCTTCTTATCCTCTGCTGTTGTGGGTTCAATTGCATACCGCGCTATAGCTGGAACCACTTTTGAACAAGCCTGATGAAGAGCAAAAGCTCCTGCACTGGAGGATAAGGTTTTCACAATCGTGTTCATGATGTTATCTATTTGAGGAACGATTTTCGGTCCGTGAACTCGTGCAAGAACCTCGTACAGTGAAATCGTGTGCTCTCCGGATGATATACCGGTTTGCTTAGTTTCAGACACATGGGCAAGAAAGATGGGTATTGCCTTTGAATCCAAGTCCTTCACGTACGATTTCAAAGCTTTCATGGCTGATTTTCTGCTATTAGCGTCCTTGTCAAGATTTTCGAGCTCCTGGCGCAGTACTGGGCTTAGGCTTCTTCCCATTTTACAAAAACTGGAAGGTTGAGGGAGAGTTTGAATTAAAATTCAACCAAATGAAGACTTTCAGAAATAAATTTCCACACAATGGGAAACCTATCTATCAAGTACATGCTATGGCACGAAGATTTGCCTGCAATATGATTGCAAGATCGAAACTTTCTAAAAGATTACTATAAGAAAACCATGGAAGACGAGAAAGTGGTTGAATCCACCTGATATTCTTTCGAATTCAAGAAGACTTCAAAAGGATGGATCAAGTGATTATCAACCCACCCTAAACTTTCACAATTTCAGTGTCTACCCATATCAAATCTGAATCCCTTAAACAAACACCCAAGAAAATCAAGAAATAGCCCGCCATTGACTAGAAGGATTCCCTTTTATGGTGTACTCCTTTTTTTTCCCCTTAAAACCCAAGACAATTAGTGTTGCAAGCTTAAACTAAGTCAATACAGAACCTTTTCATTCAAGATTTTCTGATGAACAAATAGAAAGAACATCTGGACAAAAGCATGTACCTTTATATAAAGAACTAGCCTTTCCCTGTGCCGCTCTGCTTCTTCTTGTTGCTAGAAATAATCTAAGCTGACCCGTGAAATACAATGCTCGGTAAAGAATTTGAACAGAAATGGATCAGACAATCTTCGTCATTCAAGGATATAGCTGAATCAAGAAAGGGTAAAAAAGATCTGAGCCATCCGAACAACAGTGGTGCCATAGTTTTTCATGGATAGAAGTGAGTGTAAATAAGTGGATAAAATACCTACACTGTGTACATGTACAGCCTCGTCACTCCACAGCTAAGCTACAACGGTTATGGCGGTGTGTGTGTTGTGACTGTGAGAAATGAACGCGCTTTTTGTGTGCACTTTGTCCAAAATGCTTTCCTTCAATTCAATTTTTTTGGGTTGGGATCAATTTGGGATCTTTCTACTTATTTCCCCCGCTATCCTATGCTTTGTAGATTCAAAAGAGACGATCTTTACCCATTTTAGTCGAACTGTACTGAGTGGAGAACCCGACCCGCTCCACACCGGTTTGGGTTTTGGGTTTGAGTTTACACGGACAGCTAATGGGTTCGGGTTTGACTTTATGAGGGCAGCTAAAGAGCTGGCCTAAACGGGCTGACCTGTATCAGCTGGGCCTTTGCTGCAAGGAGATGAGTGGGCCAGCCCATTTTCTTCAAGAAAAATAATGTTAAAAAAAATTGTCATGTTTGTTTGAAAAAAAAAAACATTTATAACAAGAGTAACTAGAGTTATAAACGAGCAGAACCAAACTCGAATAACTCGTTTCGAACAGCTCTAGAGTTTTCTTCTTCAATACTGGACACGCAGAAAGAACGCGACCGACATTTGCATAATTACCAAAAAAAAATGGAAACATGTTCAAAATATTACAAATACCCTTCTTTATTTGGCTTATTAATTACATTCTCAAGGGGGATATTTGTTTCTTAAATACTGGTCTGCAAATTATGTCGTGTTAAAAAACTTGGAAAAAGGAACATATGCATTTATGTCTGGACATTTGATCTACATAATCATGCACCAATACAGCAACATCCGTTAAACAGTGTAAAACAATGTTAGCCTGGATATTTCTATGCAAAAAAAAAATAAAAAAATGAACCAACTCATATTGATTAAAAGTAACACAAACCATACTTAAGTAAAACATTCTGCAAAATCAAATACAATAGCAGCGAGCTGGAACAGAAACTCCCATTGGTTTTCTTCTTTCTCGCGTGATAGCTTCCTCAATCACCGGCAACTTTTGATGAACTTTTTTCCATATATGATTCACTACCCCATCAGGACTCGTGGGCCCCACCCCACCTGTGTAACCGTTATCATACTGGAAAACCGGCTGAACCCTAGCCATATTCTCACGAAATCTATCCTTCTGTTCATCAGAATAGCTCTTGAGATGGCCCACTAGCCAATTGGGCCTTAAAGCATCGCTAACCGCCACAAAAACGGAAAATTCCGAATAATCCAACATCCCTTCAAAGGGAAGCTCTATGTTATCACTAACAATGACTGGTATGCAAAGGCTTTGGATGGCATCGAAAAGTCTACATGAGGTAGGTGTATCGCCAGCTGGATGTAAACAAAACTCGGATGTTCTCATTCCCTTTATCGACTGCTCTTTTCCGGTGGCATTTGGGAAGCCTTCTTCTATAATGACTCCGGGCTCGTTTATTAGTAAATCCCACAATTTTTCTCGAACTAATCCACCCTAAAAGAAAATAATTAAAATTAAAATGGTTAGTTACAGGAACTACAGTTGAGGTCTAACCTGATTATAACAAACCTTTAATTCAAAGTTTTGTACTGTGCTAACAAATACCTCAGCTTAAAGGCGCAATTTTGTAAGAGAAAAACAAATTTTCAAACATGAACTGTAATTTGAAGAAAGAAGATGCCTTTTTTCTATTAGACATGGTATTGAAAAAGGTTGAAATGACAAGTGGAGTTCTTTTTTATTAGGATAAAGATCAGAATCACATACAAGAAAGGCAATGACAAAGGAAGAAAGTAAGTACCAATAGGATATTTTATATATATATATATTTTTTTTTTTTAAGAAAGCTTTCAGTAACTAAGAAAGTGGAAAACTAACCCGATGTCTGTGCTTGGCTCCTTTGAAATAAAGAAGGGTGTCGCGTTTTCTGTTTTTCGAGATATCCATCCTAGGGAGTAAATGAGTGTATGGCACTATGACATCTTTCAACAACGAAACTTGAGTATGATGTATCATCGAGTTCGATGAGCTGTCGTTGGATGCTTTCGAGTCGAGTCTGTACCAGCCGCCAAAATCTACCACTAGAAGAATCGCAGGGGCAATCTCGTCCTTTACGTGCCACATCGCAACAGGGTCTGCCAAAAATTTGCTTCAAGTTTTAACATACCCTGACAAAATCCAGAGACTTAATATAAGCAACACACGTGCATACACTACTAATTATTGTTTTCCATGAGGTAGAATTTCCAAAATGATTCAACCGTGAATATTCAGACAATCATATATGATATATCACCTAAGTGCAACCAGATGTAATCTTGCCAAACAGTGTGAGAAGCAATTTCCTTTTAATCAGCAAGGCCAAAAGCTACTTTTCTCGGGAGAAACAAATCTTGCCCCTAGAGATTGAAACCTAATCAAATACGTATATCGGAAAGTACCAAAATCATCTTTTTCCCATCCAATTCTAACACCATGCATAGGCACACACACACACACACACACATCCAATAGAGTAAGAAAGGTAACTAATGCACAATCATAATCTGCATATACATACAAGTCCTTGAAATTAATTAATCACACCGAATAAATCCTATAATAAGTTAATAACTACTCTCCCCTGGTAACAAACTAACAATAGAGCCAAACACACATTATAGTCTCCATATCAGTCATTACTGATTACACAACTTCCATTCATGGCCTAAATAACATTACAATCATTCTAGCACCACATTGATAATAAACCCAAAAGTGACAAAAACCCAACCTCAAGATTTAGCCTAATTACAGAATCCCATTTATCTATCAACAAAAGACAAATACCATTTTACAGCTTTTAGAAGACCCCCATTTCAGTTATATCTTTGCCAAGCATATACCTTCCTGAGAAAACAATTTGTAAACCTCCATCTGTAACTAAGCTAAATAAGAGCCATTATTTAACTAACCGTGAACAAAATTACCTGTGAGAACAAAGACATGATCTCTGCCACCGGACCTCTTCCAAGCCTCCGTCTTCTTGACAAGATCGACCACCATTCTCTGCCTAACGTAATCCTCATTCTCCTCAACCTTTTTCCTAAACACGCTCTTATTGATCACCAGCTGCAGCTCAGCACTCAACGTCGCGAAAAACGGCACGAATACCACGTCGGCCTCCTCTGGATCAGAAACCCTCTTCGCAAAAGAATCCCTTTTCGTTTCTTGTGGAGCCAACAGGTCCCCCAAGATCCAGTACTCAGCGCTGTACTGTTTGATTATGGGGTTTTCCGGGTACGGAAGGGATTCGCCGGAGGTTTGGGGCAAAAGGGTCTTTCTGATCTCGTTGTCCACCTCGCTGCCGATCCTGTTGTCGGAGGTGAGGGCCCAGTATTTTTCGAGGAGGCCGTAATTGAGGGATCTGGGCAAGGGCGAGATGTGGACTTTGATGGAATTACCGGAAGTGTCGAGGGCAGTTTGGGGATTTGAGGGAGAAATGGCGGTGGTCGTGGTGGTGGAGGGGTGGAGGTAGAAGAAGGTTAGAGAGAGAAGGCAGAGGAGAGAGAGGGTGAAGAAGAGGGGCGGGGTTTTGAGTGCCGCCATTGGAGTGGTAGTGAGGAGGGAAGTGAGTTGGATTTAGATCCTTTTTGCTCTGTAAATGAGTGTGTTGTGATTTGTGATATGCATATACATATATTAATCCAACATATTTTCTCTATTTATGGACTAATAATCCAAAATATTTTCTGTATTTATAGACTAATAATCACATATATTAGATTTGCAATTGATGAAAGTTTTCTCTTAGTTTCTTAATTGCACCTAATAATTGCAACTTCCAAGTAATGTCATGAAATTTTATAGTTTTGAAGTAGGAAACCTTCTATAATTGACTACACCTCATATTTTTCTTTATAAGCCCTAAAAATAATCCCTTTTGTTTTTGTGACAACATTTAAATACATGAGAATTGATCAAGTTGGTAGTTCACATTACAGTTTCCAACAACAACAAACAACAACATAGCCTTTTAGTACCAAACACATTACCGTTTCCGAAAAAAAAAAAGAGGTAGAGAGAGAGAGACAAATTCAAGAGAGCATTGATCAAATGCAGAGCACAAATCTATATCAAAGATGGAGGCAAATTAAACATCACTAAAGCTATAAACTTGAGCTCCAGACAAGCAAAACGAACAGCGAAGCTATAAACAGATCGATTCGAATTTCTTCATCTTTCTTGCTCAATCTTACAAAATGCTCAAAAAAGAAAAAAAAAACACCCACTGCAACCGAACATCAACCACAAAAAAAAAAATGGTAAAATAGTACAAATGGATAGCATCAGGCTCCATTCTCAGGAACTTTTGTTCGAAAAACTATCACTCGACTCTGAGTTTATCAACTAACGTTCAAAATGAACCTCGTCAAAATTCCAATCCCTCACGATATCCCTCCTTACAGCATGGCTCCGGACTAGCCTTGGGGCCCCATTACCTGAAATGGTGGGCTGTGGCATCACCTTAGATGAAGTGATGCTGTGATTGGCCCTGTGGTGTGAAAGTGAAGTCTTTCGGGTCAAGCAACTAGCCATTGCCGAGCATCTGCCCTCATTTTCGGAGCTTGAAACTGAGTAGCTTCTAAACGAGTGAGATGGGCTTTCTACGCCGTGGCATACAAGGCATGCCAGACTCATTTTGTCTCGTGGGCACTATTAAAATTCAGTCCCTTTTATGGCACTGGAAAAAAAATACGCACAGAAAGCAAAGAACCATAACCAGATGAAATGGGATATTAAAGAAAAAGAAAAAAAAAAAAGAAAATCGGGATCTTTCTTTACATTCAAAACAAACGTGTGCATTATACATTTTATTTTTCTTCCCAAAATGTTGCCACAAGCGTCCTGGCCTCAATCATGAGAAAAAGTGCGGTCAATTAGTTTATGCAAAGAAAATACAGAAAACATTATTTACCATGGTTCATATTGATAGAGGAGCTGAAATACCGAGCAGCATAAAGTAAAGCTGCTCATTGAGAACCAGAATTACCCAAAATTAATTAGTTGGAAAGAGTTTTCAGCAAATAAACCGTGTAGCTGCTTATTTCATTAAATTCAAACCATAATAAGAATAAAAATTTGCAACTCTCGAGCACCTATATACCAGATTCTGATATAAAATCAAACACAATTAGAAGGAATAACTAAATCCCATAACATTAAAAGCTTATTTTTCCTGATAAGAAGCTGAGCATCACTTTCTACTTCAAGAATTATTGATACTCCCAAAAATCGAGCATTCTCTGAATTTAAAAGCCCATAACCTTTAGAAACATTTCACCAACAAAACACAAGGAATGCAACAATGTTCACATAATCATATCGATATGAATCTTTAGCTGGAAGAACCAACAACAGATGCCCACATCGTTAAACCGTAACTTAAAGCTCACACAAATTGAGCTAAACGAATCACATGCAAATCATAAACTGCAAATACTCACATTCCCAGCTAAAATTCTATATATCTTTCATTCCACTTGCAGAAAGATCAACGCAAACTCTTACCAAACGAGACTCCACACAAACAAACAAGAATCTTTCCAAAAACTCAAAACAAAATGGGCAGTGGTAAATAACTCCCAAGTTTCATGATTGACAAGCCCAATCAACAAAATTCATGCCCAGCTAACAAATCAATCAAGAAACAGGAAATGGGCAGAACCCATAAATCAATTGCCGGTGAATGATCGTATCAACAAGCCCAGTACATAATTTTTCCAACAAACCCAATTGAAGCAAAAACGAAAAAAGGGATAAACCGAGTTTTCGAAAAAGGGATCTGATAAACAAACCTGAAACCGGTGAGCACTGTTATCTATGCTGAAATTATAGTGTGATGAGTGGAGTTAGGGTAGATGACATTCTAGTTGGAGCGTTGAATCTCGAAAAAATGAATATTGTTCAACTGTATTTTATGTAATTTACTACTTTTTCTCTTTTTTTATTTTCCGAGATAGAGAGTACATAGACGCGCCCCCAAATTTGTAATTGTTTTTCACAGTTGAGGATTTCACCATGCGTGTGTTTTTCATATATCTCGCCTTTTTCACCCAATCATATGCTTCCTGCAAATGTGGTGATTAGCTAATAGCATCCATCAATTATTGACTTATGATCACAAATCATTGTTGGAATTGTCATAATCATTTTGCTTTGGAGAATAGTAGTAGTAATGTTGATGCCATAACATACATACGTTATAATAAAAATTACTACCTCCTATTTTTTTAAATGCCATTTTTGTTTTATTAACAATTAACTAAATAAATGACGTTTTGAATCTTTTGTACATACTAGTATGAGTCCCGTGCAGTGCACGGGTAAGAAATATTCACTAATATTTATAAATTAAAATTTCTTATTAAATAATATTTATAAATTAAAAATATGGAATCAATATGTAATACAATTTACCTATATTAATTTATTGAAAATGTTATATAAAGTTTAAATTGTGTGAAATTACATAAAAATAAATATTGAGAATTAGTATACGACTCGTGTGGTGCACGTAACTGATAATAAATTACATTATATTCGTTTCAAAATACATATCATTTCAAAACATTTATTCAGAAAATCGATTTGGCTATATGTGATCCATAAAATAGTTATTTTGGTAAAATGTTATCATATATTTAACAACCTATGTGAATAATAAGTATAAATATAAAATTTATATTGTTTCATTACTTAAAATAATTTATTATTGTATAAACTAATCAAATAAAAAAAATTCAGTAGTGAAGTAATTTATTAAATTATAAATCATTGACTATTTCGTTTACGTCAAAGTTAATATTGACTTGTAAGTTATGAATAATTATATTTAATTTTTAAATTTAAATAAATTTTTTTTTATTTTTTTTAAATCTATTATATACCAAATTTAAACCATGCAACTAATAAAGGTAATAGGTACAAGTTTTGTCAATATATTATAATTTAAATTTAAATCATGCAACTAATAAAGGTAATAGTTGCAATATTTGACCAAAATGATTATGTACATTAATTTAAGCGGGATTTTTCAAATTTTGGCCAAAATATAACTCAATATAGTAAATACTTTAGGCGGGAAACCAAATGAATTTTTTGCTGATTTTTAATTGCTATTTCAAGTAAAATATCATTGACTCTTTGTATATATTAATAGATTTTTCCATTATTATCCTCATCTAGCTAATAAATATACTACATCTTTTCATATTGACTCTTTATCATTTCTCAAAACATCCATCTCTATCCTCATTAATTAGGGTTATTATTTAAGAGAGAGTACTATATATGCTGAAATATCATAACACATAAAGTGCATTATCTTGTATAGAATTGTTCATTTAACCATTTGGAAGTTAATAATATGTCCATTAACTGTTTCAAAATTTCAATCTATTTTTAACTAAAAAAAAAAAACGATCTATTTAAATCAATAGAATTATGGTAATCACCTAGCACATCATCATACACAGAATATGGATTAAAATCGTCGAGCGTGAAATTTTGGCAAAATCCAATTTTGGTCTGCTAGTTTGTACATTGTCCACTTTTGGTATACTATCTTTCCCTTCATAAAAAATGGTCCATTATGTTACATTTTTCATCAGTTTTAGTACGCTACTCCAGTTGGCGGTATTACAAGATGATGTGGACTGGGATTGGAACTACGTAGAGGGATAAGATATTGACGTGGTAGGATAAAAACCTGATTTGGCATCTCGTAATCCCGGGCCACGGGATTAGTGTATTAAAACTGATGAAAAGTGTAACATAATGGACCATTTTTTATGAGGGGAAAGATAGTGTACCAAAAGTGGACAATGAACAAGTTAGCGGACTAAAATTAAATTTTTGCCTGAAATTTCTATCTATTAATAAAATTTTAAGTTTAATTTTTTTTATCTATTTAGTGTGTGTATATATATATATATAATACAATTGCAAACACTTGGACTGTAATTGCATTAAACTTAGTGTTGTAAACAAAGTGGTTCGCGAGTTCAAGATATCGCTTGACTCAAGCACGAGTTTGACCAAATTTAATTTGAGTTAGAGCACTTCGAATACAAACTCATTTTAGGTTCGAGCTTGTAGTTGTAAGTTTGAATGCTTGATGAACTGCTCGAATATACGTAAAATTACTTAAATACACCTTATTAGACAACGGGCAGGTTAAACTAATGCGGTATTTATTGGAAAAGACTATACAACAATAAGTCATTCAGGTATTGAATAGTGTTTGTTAATGGCATTTAATACATTGCTCTAGCCTTTGGACATCCCTTCCAAAAGGGAATTTATATATTTGGCCAAATGCTGAAGATATAGATATTAACATTGGAAATAACCCATAGTTATAAGTTAGTTCATAATTAATAATTAGTTATGAGTTAACAGATCATGATTTATAGTTCAAAAGGTGGAATATTTTGTTTTGTGTTATTTTATTTTAGATTAGCACAATCTGGGACTTTTTTTTAGTTAAGGTTGGTACGACGGTGGAAAATGGATAAAAAGACCCCCAAAAAAAATCCCAAAAGAAGTATTTCCAGTTGAAATCAACATCATACAAGGATTATAATTTATTATTCAGTACATGCATTTCTGTTATATCAACTTGCCCACCTGCGGCTAACATACACAAGTTGTCAATTAGATTGAGTCAGAAGAATAAGGTAAGAGCATCTTTAACAGCAAACCTTCACAAACCTCCTTTATCTACTCCCAAGATGTCACGTCATCCAAAACCTCATTCTTACTCTTACACATATAAACCTCCAATAATAATAAACCTCATAAACCTCTTTTTTATAGGACCCACATGTTTCTCACTTATTTTTATAATTAATATTATACACATATTTTTAATTAATATTTTAAAACTGTAACTTCTATTTTTTTTAGATAATCTAAATGTTTCATACAAATAAATTGATTAAAAAATAAAAATATATAATTAAATATTTTTAAAATAAATAGTTTAAAAATAAATATTTTAAAAATATTTTTATTAAAGAAACAATAAAATAAAAATATATAAATAAATGTCCAAGTAATGTAGGTGTGCCAATAAATTGATTAAAAAGAACAAAAAGAAAAAAAAAAAACCCAAACAAATGTCATCTTAGTTGAGCTGCAGACGTGGGGCCACCCTCTTCACAACACATTTGGGGCGTGGACAACAACTTCAATTATTTTACATGTATGTGGAAGCAACGCGCCATTATTTAACCGTTCAATTATTTTATAATGTTTTTTTTATTGAGGTTTATGATAGGTTTGAGTTTGTAAACCTGGTTTAAAAATATAAACCTTAAACCTTGCATCTTTAGTGGTAAACCTGTAGGTTTGAGTTTTTAAACCTGAGCCAAAACCCCTTATTAGAGATGCTCTAACTTGTAAATTTTGCAATTTCATTAATGCTTGCTTGATTAAAGATATCATATATGTAACTGTCACGATATTTTTGCGGATTGTTATATCCAGAAATTATATCCTGAAGCAAAAAAAAAGTCAATCCAGTGATACCACTTTCAATAATTTTAATGTCAACTAGGATTGCCCAATATAAGGTGCATTACATTTACATCAGATAGACTATTTTTTAATAATTGAACAGATAGAATTTCGAAAAATGAATAGTATTGGGTTTGCTGACACATTATTATTTTTTAATTAAATTCTGTTAATTTACCCTGAATTAATATATTTTTGTGAAATCCAAAAAGTATTTCTTTTAACTTTTTATTTGTCTTTTTCATTTTAACAAGGAAATTAAATATAACTACTCTTCAACCAAGCACCTCAGTTGGACTACTTCAAAATTTTCATCAACTCCCCTTATTTTCCTCTTTTTCTTTTATTTTTCTTTTCCCACTTCTCAACAATATCTAACTTTTTAATTAATTCCCATCTATATAATATACCTTACACAGACTAGTTGACTAATTCTGTACATTTATTACAAACATCCCATTCAAATGTGGAACACATAATAGTTGAATATTGCAAGATATACATCAATCCAAAGATCATAATATTTAATGCCATACAAAATATCCACACTATTGAAATATATATCTACACTTAATCGTTAGTCAGTCATACTTTTTTTTATAAGAAAAACACTTAATCTATCAAATGTAATACTTTTATTTATATCATAATTTAAAGTGTTACATTTCAATGTAAAAATACATAGATAACTATTGAAATAGTTTGTCTACATAAATATTAGTCCGCCAAACATAAAAACTACCAATACACAGTTCTGAATCCCTTTCTATAAATAGCACAAGAAAGAAGCCACAAATCAACTCTGTCCTTAGCTAAAAACAGAAAACAGAGAGACCAAACAATCACATACTTTAAAAAAAGAANACATCATGTTACAAAAACTGCTTCTCATTTGTCTCAATCTCTTTGCATTGTTTGCTCAATCCATTCGTTTGATCAGCACAACTCATGAGCCTAATGTTAAGGGACTGTTTGTTTTCGGAAGCTCTGTGGTCGATAACGGCAACAACAATTTCCTAACGAACACGCGAGCCAGAGCCGATTATTTGCCTTACGGACTCGAATTTTCACTCGGGCCTACGGGCCGATTTACCAACGGTAAAAACTTTGTCGACTTGTTGGGAGAAAAACTGAGGCTACCAAACTATATCCCAGCTTTTTATAATCCATCGACGAGTGGAAGCAAAATATTGCATGGTGTTAACTATGCCTCTGGTGGCTCTGGGATTCTTGACAGCACTGGTTTAGTTGCAGTAAGTTTTTTTTCTCTCTTTCTTGCTATGTTTTTTTATTTTTACGGGCTCGGCCCGAAAACATAAATCGGGCCGGGCCTATAATTTAGGCCTCTAGAAATGGAAATATTACAGCTAGATAACTGTCATTTTTAACCTTATTACATATCAAAACATTCTATGCATACTATATATTAAGTTCCTGATATTATTCAATTCCTTTCACAATATTTTTTTTTTTTTGGTGATAGGATTCATGTGATTCAGTCACATGATTTATACTGTGAGGAAAGACAAAAGTCTTTATTATTACCTACAAAATGGTTAAATGATTTATCATTCTATATCAACTCTGAGGTATTGGTAAGCTAAAATGTCGCATAAGAAAACTTTAATGATCATCTAAAAATTCAATATAATTACTATCATTAATATTACAACTTACAATGTCAATACATCATGTGATTTGAATTTTCTTTAATTTTTGCAAAGTTCCAAAATTTAATTTGCAGGGCAATGTGACAAGCTTGAATCAGCAAATAAGTAATTTTGAGACAGTGACACTGCCAGATTTGGAGCAGCAAATTAGTGAGAAAAGCCCTGAAAAGATTCTGTCTGAATTTCTATTTGTGGTGGGGAGTGGAGCAAATGACTATACATTTAATTACTTTCTGGGATTTGCTGGTAATGTCACTGTTGAAGCTTTTACTGCTAACCTAACTTTCAACCTCTCTAACCAACTCAAGGTAATGATGTTTTTTTTTATTTTTTTTTATTTTATTTATACCTAAGTTTGGTTACTTTGAGTTAGAGCTATTAAACGAAACGAGCATCTCGTGAGCTCGGATTTGACCGTCTCGTCGAGGCTGGAGCATGTTTACTTAACGAGTCGTTGGCTTGTTAAGGCTCAAGATTTTTTTTATTTTATTTTTTTTATCTAACGATGATTTTGCTCGATTTTTTTTATGCTATGCAGAGGCTTTACAGTTTGGGTGCTCGTAAATTTGTCCTATTGGCAATCAATCCAAACGGCTGCAGCCCAATGGCTATATCCCGAGTCCCGGCAAATAGCAGTTGTGTCGAAAGTCTAAACCGAGCAGCTGAGCTGTTCAACAACCGGTTGAGGGACTTGGTGGATGATATCAGGCCTCAAATCCCCGGTTCTAACCTCGTTTTTGTCAATGCCTACAAAATTATTAGCGATATCCTAAGATTTCCTCGTCTAAGAGGTAAAACTAAAACCGTCTGCTTGAATTTTCACTATTGTGTGTGTGAAACTATAGAAATACGAAAAAAAAAAAATGACGCGTAAATTCATTTTTCGCTACATTACCTATTATTAAGTCTCGGATAATTAAGATGTGTCGATTATCCAAACATATATCGTATTAAAACTAGAATCACTTGCAATGTGGCTATTTTGTCGTATTGCATTAAATCTAGACAAGAATCGAGTTTTCGTACAAACTTTGTTAGACATCGACATTTTTTTCTTAGTATTATAGTTAAAATGTGTTCGATTCTTGCAGGTTTTCGTAATACCAATAGCTCTTGCTGTGAAGTGATCCCGATAAGTCAAGGTGGGACGGGAGTTTTATGCAGACGAGAAGGCTCGGTTTGTCCGAACAGAGACGAATACGTGTTTTTCGACGGCTTGCACACAACAGAGGCTGTAAATGAAATAGTTGCCACTAAAGCTTTTGAGTCCATCCTTAGAAATGAGGTCTACCCTTTTAATGTCAGGTGGCTTTCACATATATGAATTTTTTTTATTTTTTTTTCTTGTTCTTTTTGGCAAGAGGCTTTGGCATTTTAGTCAAGTGAAAAAAGTCAACCAGTGACAGTAAAATAAATTATTGAAAAGGGTGGAATGAAATTAATGTATTTACTTGTGGAGACATTTTTCTTATTCGGTCAACCACTAGATCTTGCTTTTGAAAATTGAGGCTCTGCCATCTCTAATAAACCATTAAAAAACGTCAAATCTGGCTTAAGTGCGTGCAAATCATGATTGGCCCATTCTCTAATCTTGACCAAAAAACA
>BKCP01002002.1:157853-169498 GCA_008636005.1 Striga asiatica
TGTGATTGACATAATTTTATAAACAGGCTACACCACGGCTTTGGTTGGGTCGGAGAATGGGCAAACACAGGGTAAGTTCGATGCCTAAGGCTATGTTTGTTAAAGGAAAAACTCAAACCAAATTAATTCAACTCAAAATCTAACTTAACTTTAACTCAAACCCCACTATCCTCATTATTATCAATATAATTAAATAATAACAACCAATCATTAAATAATAACAACCAATCATTTTTATACATCATATCAACTTTAATTCACTATTCATCCACTCACATAATTTTAACTAACCATCACTTCATATCATCTCTCTCCTACTTTTACATCAAATCAATTTTAATTATTTTATTTTAAATATTATTCTAATATAAACTCAAAATCCTACTAACAACCAACTACACCACTTTTTCTAAATTAACCCTAATTAACTCAAAAAAATTCACTTTGAGTTAATTCACGCAAATTATTCAAATGCTTATTAATTATTATTGCTCTTATTGCATTTTTGCTAAATTCCCATTTTAATCAAGATCCGAGATGAGTCGCCAGCCCGCAGGCCCAAGCCCAACGGATCTTCTACGGATCGAGACCCTCCACCATGCAGACAGGGAGAAAACCGAGGCCCACATCCTCGACCTCGTCGTGTGGCTCCACCACCTCATTAGTCAGTCGCGGGCCGCCAATGGGCCCAGGCCCAAATCCCCCGTGAAATCCCCAAACCGGAAGTCCCTCCAGCTGTCGGCCCACAGGCCCGCCTCACCCTCGTCGGGACTATCAGTCGAGGACCAACTAATGCTCCATGGCGTGAGCAAACAGAAGCTGACGCCCGGGATAAGCAAAAGCCAAGAATTCGACACTTCAAAAACGAGGCTTCTGTGCAAAAACAGCAGGCTGAGCAAGAGCAGCAATCACTCACCTACACGAGAAAGCAAGCGGGACCCGTTCCCGATCAGGCGGCCTTCCTCAGTCCCGATTATCAATTTCGACATCGACCGGATAAAGGCACTGGACGTCATCGACCGAGTCGACACGATTTGAGGGGCAAAACGGTAAAAAGGACGGATCTTTCTCGTCGTTCGGCCCGGATGTCCGAGGTCTCTGTATAGAGGTAACGATTTTTTTCTTTCTTTCTTTTTTTTTTTTTTTCCTTTTTTCNTAAGTTTTTTTTTTTTAGCTTGTGGTAAATGGGAAGTGCATTGCAGTCTACTTCTTTTTTATTAGGTTGTGCATATATTGGTAGAAATTCGATCTTACAGGTGTGTGTATGCAGTACATATGTTGAGTTTTCTCACCGTTGGATCACACGAGCACGCGTATATGGCACGAATATGTGTTGATTTAACGGTAAGAAACCCAAAATCTAGTGAAACTATCATGCAGATTGGTACATTGTTTATATGTGATAAGAGTGAAAGTGTGGAGTTTTTTCTTGTTTTTTTGGAAGTAGTTTTGGGATAATAATTTGCTAAATTATGTTGGCCAAATCAAGATTGTGTACATCTTTTGCAAAATAACCTTGTTTGTAAATTGGAGATGATTTTAATATTTTGGAACTGTTTTTATTTTCTATTTTTTAATATTTTATTACGTAAAATGAGTCGAGTTCAAGTTCTTGATAATCGAGTTTGGGCTCAAGGTTTTATGGGGCTACAAAGTACAAAGCTTAGCTAGCTTGTTAAGTATACGAGTTGATAAATGAGTGCAAGTTCGGTTCATTTATATCTATATTAATGGGTAGAGTTTTGAACTTTAAAGAGATGAACTTAAGCCTTAACGAGTTGATCTATATTAGAAAATTGTATCCAAATTTAAATTTTTGACTCTTTAACAATTCAATTGTTCTCATTTACTAACAGCTCTTCTCGAAGCTGATAAGCATCCATATCCAATGATAACATTCCACTTTCGGCAAGAATTTTATGGACAGTTGCAATTTTTTTTTGTCTTTCTATTTTGTTTTGTTCCGACTTCTGAGTTGTTTCCATCATGTTGCTTGTAGTTCTCGTGTTTATTTTCGAGCAGATTTTTTCTTTATATGTATATTTATATTATTAGAACTTAATTTAGATGTAATCAAATATTGCTTTATTCAAATCATCACAAAAATATAATAAAAAAGAGTTTCAATTTTTATACTTGAAATTACAATAATTATAAAATAATACTAAACTTTTACATCACCTTTTAATAATTTAACAACATGCTTAGGATACTATCATACTATGATACACGACCCTCCAAGCATAAACAGAATTATTCCAATTTCTGTTAAAGAAAACACTGATTTATCTGCAAATCAAAAATAGAATGTCGGTGATTTAGATAGACGGCACAGCATTTTCTTACTTTTTTCCTGAAATAAAAAATTCAAAGAAATGCTGAGTCTAATCAATTATCCACCAAACAATAACTTAGTTACAAGTTACAACGATAGTTTTATTCTTCTCGTATTACTTAGTTGTTGACGATAGATTGATATCAACCACAATAAATGAGGCGACTTAATAACAGAATTATTATTGGGATTGAAAATAACGGTTTTCAAAGTTTAGGAGGAGCATAATGTGTTTGTGGTCTTCAAACTAATGTTGAAAAGAATAAAAGGATCGCGGATCTAAAATAAAAAGATCGACACAAAAAAGAAACAACAAGTGTTTATTGAATTAAAAATTTTCTTCTTATGATTCTCATTATGAACTTCAAAGGCTATTTTGTATATAAAAATATTAACTCAAAATGAGTTTTTTTGGTTAATCATAATTAATTTGAAAAAAAATATGGTTAGTTGTTAGTGGAATTTTGATTTTATATTAAAATATTATTTAAAATTGAACAATTAAAGTTGATTTGATGTAACAGTAGGAGATATATGGTGTGAAGTGATGATTAGTTAAAATTATGTGAGTTGATGAATAGTAAAATAAAATTGATTTGATGTGTAGGAATGATTAGTTGATTATATTGATAATATTGAGGATAGTGGAGTTGGGTTAAAGTTGATATTATTTAATTTTTATGCATAACATTAGTCATTTTAAAAATTGTTATGCAGTCTTTTATTTTTTTTCTAATTATTTATCATTTTAGATAATTATTTCAATAATAAATTATATAATACAAATTTTAAACCATAAGAATATCATAATTAGATTATATCATGTAGAAAAAATTAACTAAAATGTATAAATAAAGAGCCTTATGATTAGAAGCGTAATATATGATATAAAATTTTCATTTGAATAACTATTTCAATTATATAATGAAAAATCTGAAACTTGAAAAAGATAATAATTAATTTATAATACAGAAAAAAACAATTAATATATAGAGACATATTGTTAGAAAGGTAACATGTGACTATAAAATTAGTAAGATTTATAGGGAATAACATTAGATAATCAGATATTTTGTTATTTTTAATTTAAAACAATACTTATGTTTGTAAATGTAAAAGGATATATATTAGTTAAATATTTGGTGCTTTGCAATAGCTAAGATGGTGAAGAAAGGAACCTTACGATACATGACAATCCACATATAGTAGGCAAAAAAAATTGTTCTTTAAGAATATTAATATACTTTTATACCCACTTCCTATATAAACTCAATTTATGAACCCATATCGAATGATTTTAGATAATAGATATTGCATCAATGGAATTGTGAGGAAAAAGATGTTATATGTACAAGTTTCACAACATTCAATACAATATAGATTCTTTCTTTATATATATGAAAATGCTAGAAGAATATAATGTTCTCCCAATGTATTGTTTTCACTAATAAGTGTAACATGGTTTAATGGATAAAATTCCTTTTGTTTTTGTATTTTATCGTTTTTATGAAATATCTGAATGTCACTTATTCAATAGGCATAATTATATGCATGAATTTATAACCAAATTGGTCCACAAAAAATGTTTTTGGTGAAAGTCCAAATCAAATACATACTTTATGGATCACCTATATGTATAAACAACCCCAACTCGATCTTTAACAAAACCAGCTTATAAACGAGCTCGAATTCGGTTCATTGATCAATATTAACGAGCGGAGCTATTTATAGAAATTACATAAAAGCCATTTTTTTTACTCTTAACAAGTTTAGTCGAAAACAAGCAGATACACAAGCTCGAGTTCGGTTCATTGATCAATATTAATAAGCGGAGCTATCTATAGAAATTACATAAAAGCCATATTTTTTGAATCTTAACAAGTTTAGTCGAACTTGACTTGTTAATTAAACGAGCAGGAACTCATGAATGATTCATTTTATTTAAAAGCCATAGAGATGTTTTTAGGTCACTGTATTTTGATGGTAGTAAAAAGGAATTAAAAAAACAACTAAGTGAAGTGCATAACATTAAAGGAGAACTAAAGAAATTCTGAAACTATATTTTTGGGTGGAACCATTTCTTTATTTCAATTACATCATTTTTTATTTCTGGAATTATATATTGTTTTTCTTGTGTTCACAATTACAAATAATATTTTCTATTTGTACATATCTATTTGCGACTCTTGAAATAGCAAGCTAGAGACTAGAGTTGACTATCCGTAATTACGTGAGTTCCTGATGTATATATATAAACTAATATGAAAAGGAGATTACCATATCACTCGTGTATGAACCTATATTAATATTTTACACTGCAACACACGATGAGGAGCTCATTATATTCAAATGTATACCGCTGCACAATTTACTTGGGTGATCTAAACTCCTCAAATAATTTTGATTTGATCAATATTTTTTATTTCAGCTCATTTTTATTACATGATCTAGTTAATTTGACTACTAGATTTTCACCTATATTTAATAGACATACCCCCACATATCATAGTCAAACCTGATTCTCTTCTCTTTTTTTACCTCCATTCCAAAAAAGCTGCAATAGATAAATAAAATTTCTTGACCATACATGTCTTCAAATTGCTTTTTAATTTACTCTTTCTATTTATATATTGCCTTTATATTATTTATTTTTTAACCCAAATAAAATAAAAAATCCAATGGATAATAGGATACCAAAAAAAAACCACTATAAATATCACTTCCACAACACACACAAACCAACAAAATCCCAATTCACTACTATCAAAATACTCAAAACACAAAAAAAGTAATGGAAACCGTGGGACCACCCGAGCCTCTGTACAAGATCATCCTTGTGGCGGCAATAGCCGCCGGCGTCCAATTTGGGTGGGCCCTACAGCTCTCCCTACTCACCCCATATGTGCAGCTGCTGGGCATACCCCACGCTTGGGCCGCCTTCATCTGGCTATGTGGGCCCATCTCGGGCCTCCTCGTCCAGCCCATCGTGGGCTTCTACAGCGACAACTGCACGTCGCGGTTCGGCCGCCGCCGCCCTTTTATAGCCGCGGGATCCGGCCTCGTTGCAGTTGCAGTCTTCCTGATCGGCTTCGCGGCCGATTTGGGCCACGCCAGTGGGGACTCGCTCGACAGGGCTGCCAAGCCTCGGGCAATAGCTGTCTTTGTCGTCGGATTTTGGATTCTCGATGTCGCCAACAATACGTTGCAGGTAAAAACCCAAGAAGATTAATTCAAAAGAAGCATTTTTCGGCAAATCGCTAGCTAGCTCCTCTGTTTTTCACTCCTATTCGAATCGAATCCTTATAGAATTTATGACGCATATCTGCACATAATCACGCCTAGTAATTCGAATTTGATATATATATATATATATATATATATATTACCTCTTCATTAGGTAGCTGAAATATCAATATGCGACCATATTTCTACATTTCGATATATTACCACATAATCATAATAATCACATAATTAAAATTCAATATTACCTCTAATCTTGATTAGGTACCAAAATATCTCGAATCCCAAGTAAGCTTAGAGATCATGATCGAGTCACCACAACTTTTTTCTTCCTACTCAATTTCGACTAAACTCGCCCCAAAAGTGCGAATTAGTCATCGTTATTCAAAATTGTTCAAATTTACGACACATATTTACACATAACCGCATAATTTACGACACACATTTTCACATAAACTAAACTAATTTCAAATCCGAATAAACTAAACTAAGTAACTAACCATCTTTTTATGATCAAATAAATTTTCCCGCCAAAAACAGGGGCCATGCAGGGCACTTCTGGCCGACTTATCGCATGGCAGCTCGAGAAAAATGAGCACGGCTAACGCGCTCTACTCCTTCTTCATGGCTGTTGGAAATGTGCTCGGTTATGCCGCGGGCTCGTACACGCACCTCTACCGAGTCTTCCCCTTTTCGAAAACCCGAGCCTGCGATGTTTACTGCGCGAACCTAAAGTCGTGCTTTTTTATCTCCATTGCCTTACTACTCACCGTCACTATAGTGGCGCTAACCGTCGTTCGAGAGTCCGTTTTTGTACCCGAGCCGGAGCCGGCGCAAAACGGGAAGAGAAAAATCCCGGTTTTCGGGGAATTATTCTCTGCGCTGCGGGGCCTGCCGAGGCCGATGTGGGTGCTTTTGCTGGTGACGTGTCTGAATTGGGTGGCGTGGTTCCCGTTTCTTTTGTTTGATACGGACTGGATGGGCAGGGAAGTGTTTGGGGGTAATGTGGGGAATGGGTTGTATGATAGAGGGGTAAGGGCCGGGGCATTGGGCCTGATGCTCAACTCCGTGGTGTTGGGCCTGGCCTCGTTAGGGGTGCAGGCCGTGGCGCGTGGGCCCGGGAGGGTGAAGAAGTTGTGGGGAGGGGTGAATTTTGTGCTGGCGGCGTGTTTGGCAATGACGGTTGTGATTACGAAGTCAGCGCAGGAGGGGCGGAGGCACGGCGGCGGGGAGAATCAACCGGCGGCGGGGGTGAAGGTTGGGGCGCTGGCGCTTTTCGCGGTGCTCGGCGTGCCTTTGGCGGTGAGTTTCCCTCTTTTTTTTATTTTATTTATTTTTTTGGTGTGATTGTGAAAAAATTATGTGTGTGACTAATTTGGAATACGATAATTTTACTATGTTTTTTATTTAATTAAAGAAAATATTTGTGTAATTTGTAGGATAGAAATGAATCTTCATGGATAAAATGGAATATTTGGGAAGTAATTAGATTTTCGTATAGTGATTGGAGACTTTAATTAGAGTAAATTTGGGCTTGCTTTGATCGACCCCCTAGTTTTGCATTATGATTCATGATTTGTTATTTTTGGTTAGATAATTTATGTGGACAAAACAGATTTATATCTTATCAGTTTTAATCCCTTTTCATTTTGATTGGATACAAAATATTTTTAGAAACTGGACTATTAATTTTATTTTAATTTTGACTCAAATCAATTATTGCCACATTTATCAACAAAAAATTTATCCACCCGCTAATATTATTTATACCACCAATCAACATGTAAATATTTTTATATCACATTAATTTTAATATTTATAATTTTATTTTATATACATTCAAATGTAATAAATACTTTTAATTTTAATCCAACTTTTTTTTACCAGAAGATCTCTTCTCAGTGGTGACAATGTTTTTTTGGAGAAAATCTATATCCAATGCCCCCTTTATTTAATAGAAAAAAGTTATTTGTACAATTATTTTGTATAACATTTTATGCATACACAATTATCTTAGAATTAGTTTTATTCATTTCAAACTTGTTTAGGAATGGGGTTATTGTCATTAAATAGAAACTTATTTGATTGAGGAGAAAGTTCGATTCCTTTTCCTTAGGACAAAGAATAGCATAAATGCATTTTTGGCATTAGATGCAAGTATGTAACTATGATGAAATAAAAGACTGACCAAGAATCCGATACTACGGTCAGCCACCAAAAGTTAAAAATTTGGTTCCTTTCCTAATAATTCTCATATCAGAAATATACTACGGTTAGATATTTATATATATTTATAGAATATCATATTTTAAATCGATGTCATATCATTTTTAATTAACTTCATAATGTTAAGGTTTTCCTACCAGGACCTTTTGTGATTGGAATATTCTAGAAATTTGAAGGTCACAATTCCTTTTCCTTTTACTTTTTCAGGCGACTTTCAGCATTCCATTTGCTTTGGCTTCCATATTTTCCAGTAATTCAGGCGCTGGACAAGGTAAAACAAAACTAAGCATATATCACAACAATTATAATTATGATTATATTTTTTTTTGTTTGTGATTATATTTTGTCTATTTTTTCTTTTATTATTTCTGAACAATTATCTCATTATCAGGTCTGTCTCTGGGAGTTCTAAATCTTGCAATTGTCATTCCACAGGTAACATTTTACTAATATATTATCCATTTGTCTCTCAATTGGCTCGTAAAAAAAAAAATTGCTGGTCGACCTACAAATTTCATTTTATTTACACATTGACAAAGCTTTTTTATTTTTAATTACAAATATATGAGAAAAATGGCAATTTTATTCCACTAACTTGGAGTGCTTCCCATTTTGACCCAATAATTTATTGGAGTATGAAATTTGTTCAATAACCCTTAAATTTTATGTCAATTTGGTCTAAAATGGTCAAATAACTTTAAAATTTAAACTACTGGACCAATTTTGAACCAAATAATTATTGGATTCCGACCTTTACAATCGAAACAAATTAGCTAAAATTGAAGAGTTATCGAATCAATTTCAGACCTCAATCAATTACTGGACAAAAATAACACACCTGAAGTTAATGGACCACAACTGTAATTCTCCTTAAATATACCATATTTTATCGTTTACAAATGATTGATTTGTAATTTATTTTGTCATTGATTTCTAAATTGCATTATTCTATTAATTTATGAAATATAATTGAAAAGTGCAGTAAATATGTAAAAGAGGGTCTTTATTTAAATCAATCGTAAATTTTCGGATCTTGTTTTTCAAATGTAGATGTTCGTGTCGGTGGTTAGCGGGCCGTGGGACGAGCTATTCGGAGGCGGAAACTTGCCGGCGTTCGTGGTGGGTGCGGTGGCAGCTGCCGCCAGCGGCATTTTCGCCCTCACGATGTTGCCATCGCCGCCTAGTGACGCCAAGGTTGTGACCACCGCCGGAGGATTTCATTGAATTAAACAGATGGTTTTTATGTACCATTTTATAAGTTGTCTATTGGGCTTGTTCGTTTTTTACAGCCCCTTTTAACATTAACGTGTAATATAAGAAAATTATGGCAACAATATATAAGTGCACGCTCGCTAAGTGTGATATGATGTGATGACTATTATTTTTGAAGTGCTATGGGTTTGTAATGGCCCTAACTAAACAAGTAGCTTTTTGGAATTTGTTCAATGTTGTGCAATGGTAATTTGGTGGGGATTTTTGTTTAGTTTGCTTGTAATTGTATACTTTATTGTATGAATTCTCATTTTTCATAATATGCTTTTATTTCGTTAGAAGTATGTTTGTCTTCTACGCTTTATCGTATCGTGGTAGTTTGATATCTTTAAACAACTTTGAAATTAGTTACATGTTATTGTAGTTGATAACATTCTCATTACTCATAGAATAGGTTATATTATAGGAGTGATTATATATTTGGATATTCAAAAATAATCAAAATCACAATCATACAATTAACAGCCATTGCACAACAATTTCCCAACATATAATTTCCAATAATACCACAAAAAATCTTTTATTTAAAATTGATTACAGAACATGCAAATAATTCTCTTGCAACAAAACAACAAGCTGAATAAATATTGAATAAAGAAATTAAGTAAAAGTTACAGTCTGAAATTCAATAAAGAAATTCAATTCTCCATAAAAATAAGTTCACGATCAATGTCCACCACCGGCCACCAAAATCCTGGCCGATCCACCGTCCGGAGATGGGATCGTCGGCAGTACAGTGATGGCCAAAACGGCACTTATTACGGCAGCCACCGCTCCCATCACAAACGCCGGCAGGTTGCCGCCGCCAAATGCCTCATCCAACGGCCCACTCGACACCGACACTATCATCTGAGGAATCACTATAGCAAGATTGAGAAGCCCAAGAGATAAACCTGTCCATATTAAAAAAGAAAAAAATAATTCTCATTTGATCAAGAACTAAGTAAGTAACACTAACACAACATTATATGTTTTTTGTGTTGTTGAAAAATTCACCTTGTCCAGCAGTTGTGGAGTTTGATGAATAGATTGAAGCCAGAGCAAATGGAAGACTAAAGTTCACCTACACCAACACAAAAAACAAAAAACACGACGAATCAATCAAAATTCCTTTCCGACTCAACATTTGTTCCCCAAACAAAAAAAAATAAAATAAAAAAAAATCTAACTCACCGCGAGAGGAATTCCGAGTACAGCAAAGATAGCCAGAGCACCATTCTTCACGTCAGCTGGTGGAGCCGAGAGGCTCCCGCCAGCCACAGCCCTCGCGTGCTCGGCCATCTTCGTGATGAGAACCATCATTCCCAATCCAACGGCCAAGATCATGTTAACTCCTCCCCACAACTGCTTCACTCGATTAATCCCCGTAGCCATTGCCTGCACACCCAACGACGAAAAACCGAGCACGATAGCCTGCAACATGAGGCCCACAGCCCCCGCACGCACCCCACGATCATACAAATCCTCTCCCACTGTCCCACCGTACACTTCCCTACCCATCCAATCCGTGTCGTACAGAAGAAAAGGAAACCACGCGACCCAATTAATGCTGGTGACCAGGAATAGCAGCCACATGGACTTGGGCAGCCCCTTGAGAGCTCCCATTATCTTAAACCCTTTGCTTCCATTTTGAGCCGCCTCAGCCTTCCTTGCAGCGGCCGAACCGGACTTCTCCCGAACAATGCTGAGGGCTATAGTCGTCAGAGTCAGCAGCAGCGTAGCAGAGATTATGAAACAACTCTTGAGATTCGCGCAGTACACGTCGCAAGCCGTGGTCATCGTGAAGGGAAAGATCCTGTACAGCTTGGTGTACGAACCTGCTGCGTACCCCAGCACGTTCCCCACCGCCATGAAGAACGAGAAGAGTGCGTTTGCCGTGCTTATCTTTCGGGCGTCCCCATTAGACAAATCCGCAAGCATTGCCCTGCACGGCCCCTGAATTCCGAGCCCCAAATCATCATCAAACTATTTTCCGAGTGACGAATAAAAAAATTAAAAAAAGGAAAAAATACCTGCACGGTGTTGTTGGCAACATCGAGAATCCAAAAACCGATCACGAAAATGAGGAGTGCTTTGGGCTTAGGGACGGTTTTCTCGAGCGGGTCACCAAAATTGTGGCCCATGTCAGCGGCATAACCGATTAGAACAACGGCCACAGCCACAAGGGCTGCGCCGGAAGCAATGAAGGGGACACGCCTCCCGAGCTTGTCGCTGAAGTAGCCGACAATGGGCTGGACGAGCAGGCCTGAAACGGGCCCGGTAAGCCAGACTATAGACGCCCATTGATGGGCCACTCCTAATAGTTGGGTGTAGGGAGTGAGGAGAGATAGCTGAAGGGCCCAACCGAACTGGAGTCCGGCTGCAATGGATGCAATGAGGACAATGTGCAGAGTTGAACCTGCCGAACCTGAATCCAAACCTTTCTCGTCTGTCATGGTTCGTGTCTCGGTTGTGAATTTACACAATCTAGTGATATATTTGTTGAATATATACACGAAATGTGGCGAGAGAAGAAAAGCTATTGCTCGATTTGTTCAAAATTGGGCAGACAGGAAAAATCGGAACTCGATGT
>BKCP01002002.1:187728-200370 GCA_008636005.1 Striga asiatica
TTTTCCGCCCTAGAAACAGCACAGAAATGCAGACTGTACTAACTCACTCCAAGAGGCCTACAACCACAAGAAATTAAATCTCAAGTGACAAATTTTGGAGTGTTTTTATTTTTTTTAATTTACCTTAGCAAGTGTGTTAGCTGATAAAGGTGCAATGACCATTATATCGGCCCATTTCCTCAGCTCAATGTGAAGCACAGTGTCGCCTATTTTCTTCCAAGTCGACCATTCATCCTCGTCCGTGTAAAGAATGACATCCTTGGGAAGTGAAACCCTGTCCACAAAATGTAGTGATGCTTTAGTAGCAACTGCTTTAACTTCGGCCCACTCGGAAAAACTATGGCAGAGGTTAGAGAATTTTATGGCCGCTACACTTCCACTGGCGGCAAGAAGAATGCGGGGTTTTCTGGGCCCGCTCTCACCTTGATACGGGCTAATTTCCATGTTTGCAGGTTCTACATTCGCCATAGCCTGTTTATTATCCAACAACAATTTAATTGGAAAAAAAAAACGCAGCTTATCAACAGAGAAAACGCAGCATATATACATCAACTTCTCAAAAATAAAAAGGGGCTCAGGTAAAGTGATTTAAACTCGATTTTTCAAGCGATCAAAGAGGCAATTAATCCTCAACTTTTCAAAGCATTTCACAACATACCAGAAGTCAAAAATACTCAGCAATAGCAGCCCCATAACTCAGGTTTTCGAAAAAAAAATAATAAAGGGCCCCAAACAAAGCAATGAACATGTTTTTTCGAAAAATAATTCTAAGGCTTTTGATCTCGACTTTTTGAGCACTTCTCATGGTATCTAAATCACCAATATACCAGGTAATTAAGCACCACATCAGAGGTCTAATCCTCGGAAAATCGCAGCATAAACATCAAATTTTTCAAATTTCGACAAAGGCTCGACTTAAGCGTTTTATGCCCGATTTTCAAATATAACTCAAAGGCACTCTTAGAGCTCAAACCTACAAGGTATATGAGCACATTAGGGGATGAAATAACTCAGAAAAATCGCAGCATACATAGCCCTCTCAATCATCAAAATTTCGAGAAAAAATAAAAGGCTGGACTAAGGCGATTAACCAATTTTTGAAATACGACTCAAGGCACCTTAAGACTTTATAAGCTTCTTATTAGAAGTTTAAACCTCAGTAAACGCAGTAACTTAATTCATATCTTTCGAAACCCGGCAAGGCTCTGAACATAGCAATATGCATCAACGTTTATTACACGGCTTAAAACCACTTACCCCGACCCTTATTAAACATCAAATATTAATTTTTAGAGGCTAATATGACACCCTAATCGAGGTCCAACATCAATTCAATAACATCAAAATAATATACTTCTCTTTTCAATGAACTCATCAATTTCCACAATTCTCAACTCATCGAACCTTAAGCCCTATTAAATCCTCAATTTCCACAATTCTCAACTCATCGAACCTTAAGCCCTATTAAATCCTTCAAAACACACTCTAAATATTTAAAAGAGGGTTAAGCCATATACCTCCTCGGGAATTGAACGAGAAACAGATGAAGGAGGGTTCGGTTCAAAGGCCTCGGACAAGCTGCTATTACACACGCACGGCTGGGGACTGGACTCGGCTTTGCTTGTGCGAACGGGCCTGCTGCTACTCGATGTTCAAAGGTTGGGCCTGCTCGTGTGAACTTCCGGCGGGAGGGTCGCTCGACTTTGGGCTGAAACGGCCGATTTGATGTTCACTCCACGGGAAACGGGACTACTACTGCTCCATGCTAATGTTCGAGGACCCCGACCGCTCGACAAAAGCCTCAAACGGAGCACGTGACCCCAAAGGGCTGCCGCTGCTGTTTGGGCCGCTAAATGAAGGCCGACGGGGGTGCCGCTGCTATTCGGTCGCTGAACCAGGCGCACGGTTGTGGAGTTCTCTTCTCCGGCAGGACTGAAGGGAACAGAATCTGCTGTGATCTAACGGCTGAGGAAAAAACGCCGGAACTTGTTGCTCCTCGGCCCGGGTCGGCGATGGTGAAGAACGACAAGACCCGCTGCTCGAAATCTCCCACCGATACTGAACAAGGAGGTCGCTACTGCTCGCTGGAAGGAAATATGCGATGGTCGTCGGCTTGAAATGACGACGGCGCCGCTGACGTGAAGGGGCGGCCACTGCGGACGAAAACCGGCGGTGAAGGAATCGGCGCGTGGGGGAACTGTCGGCGCTGGAGGGATTCCCGACGTGAACAGACAAATCTCCGTTGGGTTTCTTGGCGAATAGGGGCTGATCGGACGGGATTTGATGTGGCTATCGGACTGAGGCCGCACCTCCGGCGATGGCGAGGCGCTTCCCGGCGATGGAAATTCGCGGTTGGGATTACGGGCGGTGATGAGAGGAATCGAATTTCTCTGCTCTGCTGCTCGAGAATGTTTGGGAGAAGGAAGATGAGATTTGGGATGGGAGGCGTGAATAAGGGTTTGACTACGTGATAAATGAGCTGGGTAAAATCCCAAAAATTCCTTATCAATTGACATAGGAATCACTTGGTTTTAAATCAACTAGCAATTGGGCCAAAATAATACAAGAACTTATTGGGCCCAAACTAAGTTTCGATTTGGGCCAAAAGAAATAACTTAAAAGGCTATAAAATTGGATACAAAACGGCTAGCGATGATTCGCTAAATAAAACAAAACGGTGAATTTCGAATAGATAATGATTATTTGAAAATTCGAATAATTTAAATAAACACTAATATTTAAATAAATTATTTTTCTTAACGGATTAAATAAATACTAACGTCTAATTAACTCGAAAAGTTTGTTGAGTATAGAAAATCAAAATGTAAATAAATGCACAATAATATTAATAATCCAGAAAAATTCATAATTCAAACGGAGCACTACAAATATAAAAGTGGAACTTTTGCAAATAACTTTGTGTTAAGCTCATCCAACCCAAACGCATATTGACATTCTTGTTCTGTGAAGTTCAAAGACATATAATTCACAAAGATTCGTACAGGAATAACAGATAGACTAAGAGGAAACAAAACATGCAGTATAAGAAGTAAAAAATTTCTTCTTTCTTCTCCTTCAAAATTTGGGGTAACAAAAGCATATTTCTGGGGGGAAAAAAGCTGTATAGACTGATTCAGATAAAGCAACAAATAAAATTTTGATCATGAAATAACGAGGAAATCATGTAGACATGGCCAAATGACGGGCCGGGCCCGGCCCGGCAGGCCGAAGGGTTGGGTTATTTCGACCCTGAACCGGCACGCCCTAAATCCGTGCCGGGCCCATGACTTGGCGGGCCGGGCAGGTCTGACCCGGCAAAATAAAAAAATAAGAAAAAAGAAAAATCCAAAAATAATTCATTTTTCCCGTGCCGAACCGAATCGGATTCGGACCCGGCCCGGCACGCCAGGTCGATGTCGACAAAAAGAAGGCCCTGGACCGACCCGCTTGAAATCCGAGCCGGGTTTGAACATGCGGTCAAATGGTTTGACCGGGCCACATCCGGGCCGGGTCCGTGCCGGATCGGCGGGCCAGTTGACCCGGTGGCGATGTCTAAAATCATGTCACTTGGTTTGGATCAAGTGGGAAGTATTTTCGATGTAAAATAAATAAATAAATAAATAAACACTTGTTGCTACTGTCATCTGTCCACATAAATAGAATACTATTCAAGAAAGATTCAAATCATGGAACACAAAACTAACAACTGCATATGACAAAACTAGATTGTATTGGCAAAAAAAAAAAAAAAAAAAAAAAATAGATTGTATCATGTAGTCATTTTCACAAACAGCTTAAGGGCAACTGCAGTGGGCTCTTACATTGTAAGAAACGCCATTTTTTCACAATTTTCTGACAGAAACAGAATCTGAATTTAGCAGGCATAACTGATCAGAATCAACAAAAATGGTAACACTAGAGAACTACAATTACACCTAGAAATCGCAGAAAAGCCAAGAAGTTTACGAACCTTAGAGTTTTTTGTCAGCTCAATTGCAAAACAAACACGAGTCCCGGAGAAAATTCCCCAAAAAGAACGTAACTTTATACGAATCCAACCACAGAAATGGTGAATTAAGCAAATTAACACTCCATGTATTCCAAAAATTAAAAAGCCACTAGAAAAAGAACGAAATTATTGATCTTTAGCATGAAAAAGCAAAAGATTGAAAGTACCTCAAATCAGGATTCACAGCAAAACCCAAAATGGAGGAATAAGCGGCGAGTGAAGGATGGCGCTTTAAAAATGGTCAAAAGTTAGGTTTCGGAGTTATTTGCCAGCTAACTTTTTGCTCAATTTCAAATCGCCGAGGCTTGGGCGGGCTCCGGTGATCGAAGAATTTACAGAGGGGGTGGTATTTATATTTGCGGCTTAATTTTATTTTATTTTTAAGTATATAATATTACACATTATACCTTTCTTTCTAGTTCAACTCATTTAAATAAACAAACGAGACAAACTCGAGCTTTCACGCAATCCGAGCTGAACTATTTCTTGTTTAAAAAAAAGAAATAAATCAGCAAAAAATTTAAAGCTAGCCGTTTCACATGACCCATCCTACGGTTTTAAGACTCAATTCAAATTCCCACCGAAATCCCTCCCCTTCCATTTCAAGAACCCAAAATATTCTCAAGAACCCAAACAACACTCAAACGCCTCTCATTCTCTGCGCAACAATGGCTGAGGATCAAGAACTCCCAAAACCCAAAGAAAGGGAAATCCCAGTTTTCACAGTCCTGAAAAACAACTGCATACTCAAGAACATCTTTCTTCTGGACAACCCTCCATCAATTTCGGCTCCGGAAAATGTCCGTCGAGAGTCGGAAATGGAGGATATATTGGTCGTGGGAAGACACCCGGATTGCAATATAAAATTGGAGCACCCGAGTGTCAGTCGATTTCATCTTCGCATTCACTCGAATCCCGATTCTCGATCTCTTCACGTAACTGATTTGTCCTCTGGTAAATGATCTCTCTTTTTCCTTTTCCTGTTTAGTTCTTTGAATTTCTTACACTGTGTGTGTATGCGTGTTCGTGCTAGAACGGTGTCGTTCCTAATGGTGGGTTTTCCTTGTTCACAAATTTAATCGTGTTTCTTTCTGGGACTCGATATAATTGGGGTTTTTGCTCTATGTGATATTGTGAATCAGCCCTAGCGTAACTTTCTTATTTAATTTTTAAATTTTATTAGGTTCAAAACAGAAACCATGGAACTTGGATGAATTTTTAGTCCGTCTAATCGTTTAATGCGTGGCGTGGAGCATGTATTTACATGGAAATAACTTGGCTTTATCTGGATGTTTATCATTTAAATCCATGCCTTTTTCTGGTGGCATTGTAATGGGTTGTTGCATCTATTAAGTTTCAACTGCTGAGTTTTTTGTAGTTGTTTTTTTCATTTAGGATGTTTCCTTTTCAGTTTCCTATGTCCTGTTTTTCTTGGTTTGATTTATACATTTTTTTTCTTCAATTTGCTCTTGTTCAGTACATGGGACTTGGATTTCCGGAAAGAAAGTAGAGCCAGGGGTCATGGTGAAACTAAACGAGGGCGATACTTTACAAATTGGGGCATCGAGTAGGCTGTACAGGCTAGATTGGGTTCCGATCAGCCGTGCTTATGACATAAACGACCCCTTTGTATCTCAATTAGACAAGGCCAGTGGTGTACCAGAGGAAGAACCAGATAAAGCAACAGATCAGGTCATTGTCTTAAGAATTTTACTCGAAAGAATGTCTTTTCACAACAGTAGTTACTAGAAAATCTTGGGTTTGATGTTTTCTTATTCTTTAATTTGGTTATTTTGAAATTTTTCTTTTTTCAGGATCATAACACATTGTTTGATGGAAGTGATCACGTTGAGACTATGGGGGATCATCTGGAAGGCCTAGAACGGCTATTTTCAATTCCCAATGAGGATTTTTGTTCTTCTGTTCGAAAAACGAGTCCTGTGCTGCCTCTAGTGTATGAAGACTTGCATGATTCAGTTCCCACTGAGGATCTAGAGAAATATAGTTTACCTGAATTGTTTATTCAAGAAAATGATATCTGCATTAGTCAGCCATGTCAATTTGAACAAGAAAACGGCACCCCTGTGATGAACTCAAAGAAAAAATCAGGTATTATTAACATTTGGTCAAGAAGGAGCAAACCTGAAAGTGTCGGGATTGAGACCAGCCAATTCAGAGCAAAATCTTCAAGAATCAACACAAGCTTGCAGATGGAGAAGTCTTTTATCGATGAAAATCAAAATAATGAATCACTTCCGATGTATGTTGACGATGAAAAAGAAAGTTTCACAACACCGGAAAAGGAGAATGCCTTTCCCCATTCTCATCTATTCAGTGATTCAAAGAGCAAAAAGGGAGAAATTTTGAAGAGTGGGCTGGTTTTGAGCATGCCTGTCTCGATTGTGGACTTGGATGAAGAAATTTTCACTCCAGACAAAGAGAATATGACTCCAGGAAGTCGTGTGATTAGGTCCATGAAGAATATTGCAGGTAAAAATCCTAGTTCTTCACACAGGTCATCGCCCTTGAAGAAAGCGTACAACAGCAACATGTATCAAGAGGAAGCCAGCCAGTGTAAAAAAGTGTTCCGGGAATGGAGATCGACAAGTTCTGGTTTTAAAAGCCATGGTAGCTCGAAAAAAGAGTTGGCTTTGTCAAAGTGTGGAGCATATAGGGAACCCTTTTGCCCTCTGCCTCTGGAATCTCCTGGTGACCATAAGAGCAAATCAAAACCTTCAGTCTGTGAGCATAACATCACGAGAGGTAGCATTGATATCAAGTGTCCTGAGCCTGAAGAGGTAAATTTCTCAAACATAAGTTAATCGGCTTGTTTTTTCGGTATGTTTAGATTGTCCTAAATTTGACTTGTTAGAGATGATGTAACTGTAAATTTTTTGTAATGAGACCAAACCTGAGTTGCTGATTTCGCAATGATGATTCAAATTTTGTTCTAAACAAATTTTGCAGAACAATACTACAAAGGTGCCAAAAATCAAGTGGGTTATTGTAGTCGACACTGCATGCTTGCTGGACAAAAACTCGAGAAAAGAATTGCACCTGCTGCGTGGCCTTCGAGGGACTAATCTAGTTATTCCAAGGATTGGTAAAAGTTCTCTTTTTTCATAAATTTTGATAAACTCATCCAATATCTATCATAACTTTTTTTTTCCTTATCCTTAGTTGTGAGAGAACTTGACTGCATGCTAAGACGTGGAGATTTCTTCACTAGAACAAGCGAGGTTTATGCAGCACTTCAATTTATCGAAGAAAGCATGGAAGTTGCAAAATGGTGGATTCACGTGCAGAGCTCGACTGAGGAAGTCGGGCTTCTACCACCAACCCCACCTGCTTCTTCTTCATCTCCTCATTGGTTTGGTGAGGACAAATGGGCGAACTCCATTGGTTCCTCGACTCCATTTTTCCCATGTAGCTTGATGCAGGAGATCGTGACCCCAACTGCTGGGGATCACATTCTTGATTATGCGCTTTGCTGCAGGCGAGTTAGGAAAGATGGACAACTCGTCCTTCTTTCGAATGATGTTACTTTGAAGATCAAGGCTATGGCAGAGGTGAGAAAATAATAACCAACACAAAATTTTTTCATTTTTAATTGCGTTTGCAATTAGTTCGAATATAACTGGGGATTTTTCTTTAACTAAGCTGAACTTTCAGGTTTATCATCTTTCAAAATTTATAATTGTCTCTATATATTTGGTGCAGGGAGTCTTATGCGAGACAGCCCAAGAGTTCCGCAGGAGTCTTGTGAACCCGTTTTCAGCTCGGTTTTTGTATGCCGATTGTTCTCCAATTGGGCCCACTTGGTCGTGTGAGGATGATATTGTGCTCAAGGAGAAGTATTACCCGAGCCCTTCAAAGAAGGTGACGAGATCGAGTGCAGGTGGTGGTGTGAAGGGCTTGAAGCTCATACTGATGCATAACTCCAGTTTCAGGCAGATCACACATGTCAGCTGAAAAAACTCACTGGCTTTATGGAAAATTATATGATTTTGATTGAAAGTATTTTTTTTTCAGACATTGATTGTATTTCAATTTCTTTGTCTCAGAAGCTTATAGTCATTAGCTTCATTTAATTCTGTGAAATTTCCTTCTCCCTCTCCATTCATTCTCTGTTTTGTGCCTCAATATATGCAATTGAGAAATAAACAGTAGTTTCATTAATGCAAATGAGATGTAATGGAGTTACATGATTCTGAGTACAAGGCTTTGTGTAAGAAAAACTATACTAAAACATTGCTGCTTGTGCATAAAACCCCAATAACTCACACATTATTCATAAAAACACCAAACTACACCACAAAGAACATCCATCACTTCCCCACACTACTCCATACCGTTCGAGCACCCACCATCCTTCGAAGGGTAATTGCACGAGCCCGTGAGCAGAAAAGAAAACGAGCTATCCGAATCCTCAAAAGGAGGCCTCGGAAAATCACTAAAACCCCCAATGCTATCCGTCTCGAAACCCAAAGGCGAAAAATAAGCAATTGAATCTCCTCCAGAACCTTCCAAATCCATCACAACATCTCCACACGCGCCACTACTCGGACCCTCAGCCTTACAACCGAATTCAAGCCGCTCGATTTTGTTCGACTGCCCTTGAAACCCTTTACAGTCCTCGACAGGTATAGCCGGCGTATGCCCTTGAAAGAGAGCGATATGCCCGAAAAGCTTATCTTTCCTCGAAAAAGTGGTCCCACACGAACAAAGCCACTTGTCCCTCCCACAGTGCTTCTCGTGCGTTTTCAAATCGGCAATCACGGAGAATTTCTTCGTATTACACCTGCTGCAAGTGTACGTTTTGTCGCAATGAGTTCTCTTGTAGTGATTTTTCACGCACAAAATCGTCTTCAGAGGCTGGAACTTGCGATGATCCTTGTTTCGCTTGCAGCCCACAAACGGGCAAGAGTACCTCTTGACAAGAACTTGCTCGGAACTCGATTCTTTATGGGGCTTCGCCAGTGCAGCCGGAGTTTTGTACTCATCCCCATGACCCCTCATGTGCATGCGTAAATTCGCGTCACGTTTGAACCCTTTTCCGCAAATCGTGCAAAAATGGGTGTGTGGCGCGAGAATTTCCTCCTTCTCGAGCTGCAATATTTCATACGAACCAGGTGGCAGGTTTTCGCCTTCTTCGTGCTCGTCGTCGGTTTTTTCTTCATGGTCCTCAATCGGCCCGTTTAAGCTCGGGCCCTCTTCCACATTGTTATGAGTGAGAACATTGTTGAGCTGATTCGAGCTCGAGGGCCCGAATCTGGCCAGCTGGCTGAGAGGGGTTTGCTGCTTCACAGACGGTAAGAGGCTCCCGGCCGTCGATATTAGTTGCACGATTATCGAGGTGAGGTCAGCAGTGACGAGCTGCTGTTGCTGGATCAAGATTTCATCTCGACCGTCGATTTGGGTCTTGCGCTTAACGATCACATGGACCAAATCTTGGAGCTGGTGGATTTTTTGTTCGAGGAGAGAGAGGTTGTTGAGCATTGCATTTGGATCCCAATCTTGAGGCGAGTTGTTCGAATGAGCAAAATCTGAAAACGGGTGCTGAGAGTTGTTTACGAAAGATGGATTGTTTAGAAGTGTTCTGAGGGATTCATCACTGGACGGGGCATTTTTCACCCATGTATTATCTGCACATAGTGTTTCTTCAGGGTCCATGGTTCAATTAGTATTTTCTCTGAGTGGCTCGAATGGAGTGGGATTAAAACTGCAGTTTAAAGTAAACATTAGGTGACTTAACTCTATAACAATATTTAGGGGGTTATACGAGCATAAGAGAATTTAGCCTTTACAGTGCTGATCTCAGCTAAAGAGAAGAAAAAGTGATTGCAAATTGCATTTCTTGGATTACAAATCCTCCTAAATTCGATTTTTGCCATTGAAAGAAAATGCCAAGATAAAAAAATCAAAAACATATGATCAAGAAATACAAATTTTAGATGCCACAGAATTTAGTTTATCTACAGATTACAAAATGTGCACTTCACATTCTCACATCATTATATTTTCCATAAGACCTCAATCAGAAAACACATAAATTAGTTTATAAACAATTTAGGCACACATAAACCTCCATATGCTAAAGAAATATTTTTGCTGAAACTCACTTGTAGATTTCCAATAGTTCCTACATCAGAAAGAAAACACACGGCTATAAAAGGAGGAAAAAAAAAAAGGAAAAAAATATCTCCTTTTCAAGCTGCAAGAACTCAACAAGAAAATGGAGGAAAATAAGTAAAAGCCGAGACAAACCCATATTGTTTAAACTACATTACTTAAGATCCTATAATCATCTCACATTCTTTTCTTATACAATAAAAAAGCAACAAAACCAGGTGCTCAAAGCACAATCCCAAACCTCAGTTGATATTATTACTTTCAACCCATATTTTTTAAATTACAGGACCTAAGACCTCACAATCATCTCACATTATCAGACAACGAAAAAGCAACCAAAACCAAAGGCTCAAAGCACAATCTTAAGCCACAGTTTAGATCATTATTTCCAACCCCAAAAAAAGCATATAAGCAAAACACAAGTAAAACTAACAAATCTCAGGAATTTAGCATCACATCAAAGAAATCAAAAACCTATTACCAGTGCTAGAAGAAGAAACAAAACAAAAAAAAACAAGAAAAACAAAAAAAAAACAAAAAACAAAAATACAAGATCCCACCAAAAGAAACAATTTTTCTCAGAAATTTACCAAAATAAAGAGAGCCTTGATGCAATTTTTGCCCTTGCTGTGAGTTGATTAGCTGAAAAAGAAAAAAGAAAATTTTGAAGTTGAGAGTCAATCCATATATAGCACCACCTCTTCACATTTCTTGCCCTTTTTTCATTTTCTTTTACCTTTTTCTCCCCAAATACCTTTTTCTAATTTATTTCTTTTGGGGTCAATAATTTTGGGCGTGGTTCCAAGAAGTCCCCAGCCTTTCTTTATCTAATCCTGAGAGTCGCCATGCCACAACTTGTTATCAAATCCCAATCAAATAAAATATTTTTGGGGCCACTGAGTCTTGAGCTAAATAATAAATCAGTAAAAAAGCTTATTCTTTTTCTTGTTATTTTATTTATTAATTAACTGTTTGTTGTGTTTTGTGTACACTTGAAATTATACTTCATTAAAATATTGGAATATATTTTGTTTTTGGTTTCATAAAGACAAATCTCAGACAAATCTCAAACATATCTTGTTTGATAATCATTTTAGAGCTAAATTAGATATTTGAGCTAGAACTTTTGATATAATTTAATTGTTTGGTAATTACAATTATTAGTTATTTTAACATTCAAACAACTAATTATTTAGCAAATACTTTATATTACCAACAAGTCAAAATTACTAATTTATTCAATTATTAGTTATCCATTAAGCACCAAATAGGCCATTATTTGCTGATTTAATTCTCCTTTCTCTATGTATTGTGGCAAAAGTCAAAAGTTGTAGAAGTTGATAAAATGACTTTGTTTGCAAATTAAGTCAAACAAATGAATTTATTTCAACAGGCAGGTTACGA
This sequence comes from Striga asiatica, assembly GCA_008636005.1. Taxonomy (NCBI): domain Eukaryota; kingdom Viridiplantae; phylum Streptophyta; class Magnoliopsida; order Lamiales; family Orobanchaceae; genus Striga; species Striga asiatica. The sequence goes on from BKCP01002002.1 coordinate 199,274, forward strand.
ATAAATTACAGAAATATATACTTGTTTGTGGACAAATTAGAAGTAAATTGCAATTTTAAATTATACCTCCATACAGTAGCTTTAGACTTGACTGTAATTACAGAAACTAAAAAAAATGGTTGTAAAAGTTATTTTCGTTTTTCAAATAGGTGACGCTCAAGCTCACGTCCCCCCAGTTATGGCACGCACTGAGTTGAACATTTTAATGTAACGTTAATAAAAAAACCAAATTAAATAAGTATAAGGTATAAAATATGTAATAAAATAATATATTGGGGAGATTCAACTAAGGATGGCAGCCCTTCCCCAGGAGGCTGCTAATTCAAGTTTGACAAATGAGCTCTTTCTAGGAAAGAAGGTCAAACGTATACTGTTTGATAAACGTATAAGAAGGTCAAACTCGATTCATTTTTTAATGGGTTTTAAATGAAATAGTCGAACGGAACTTATTTGTGTATGGACCGGTCGCCAATAGCTAGTTTAAAGTTTTAGGTTTATTAAACAAAATGAATCGAGTTTTCACGAGCTTAAACGAATTCAGCTTGAGTCATAGTCGTTTCGTTTATTCAACGAGCACGAGCTCGAGCATGAGCTACTCGACTCGACTCGAAGAACAACCTTATGTTTCGGTGTTAGAACTAAAAGTAACAAAATAGTAATATTAATTTATAATAAACTTGTTAATATATAAATTGTTTTGAAACGAAAAATTGGCATTTTTTTAGCACTATAACCTTCACTAATAATTTGTTACTCGATGAAATTTATCTTACTCATGTAGATAGTCGGTCACATCTAATTTTTCAACCTTAAAATTCACGCATACGCATGGGTTGTGTCGTGTGTTTAAAAATATTTGTAGCCTTGTGGCTAAACAAACTATGCATTGGCACTACCTATTGAATGAACCATTTGGTTGGTTAGTCAATCAATCCCATCTCTAATGTCAAAACTCAAAAGTACGTAATATGTAAAATGATATTAGACTCTTAATTTGGAAAGACACTTGTGTGGAGCCCAAAAATGTCATATGTGATGACTGATGACATAAATTGTTTGTTCCTTTTTCTTATCTTTTCTTAAAACTTCCCTTTTAA
>BKCP01002002.1:200414-237912 GCA_008636005.1 Striga asiatica
ATAGATTTAAAAAGTGACAAACCCACATAGCGTGTTAGATCACTTCACATTAGTCTTAGTGCGTGTTATTTGTTTTGTATGCAATTCACAAATAATCCATTCAGCTTAAGATGTATTCGGATCCACGAGTCAACTCGAGTCGAACCTTACAACAATAACCTAACTTGACCCGTTTAGGGGGTGATTGTTTATGGATTCAACTAGTTTTTATTTGGTTTGTTTTTAACTATAGTTAATTTTGGAAAAAAGTGGTATGGTTAGTTGTTAGTGGATATATTAAAATAATATTTAAATAAAATAATTAAAGTTGATTTGATGTAAAGTAGGAGAAAAATGATTGGAAGTGATGGTTAGTTAAAATTATGTGAGTGGATGAATAGTGAATTAAAGTTGATTTGATGTGTAAGAATGATTGGTTGATATTATTTAATTATATTGGTAATATTGAAGATAGTGGGATTGAGTTAAAGTTGAGTTAAATTTGAGTTTTGATTGGATTTTTTACTATTCAATTTATATCCAATCGCCCCCTTAATGCTTCGTCGGATATCTCAGCTAGAGCCCATATAAATTCCCCCCGCGTAAATTTGCAACATTATGGCTTCTAAATATACAAGAACATTAGTAGGCAATAAACCAAAATACTGAGTTATCCTCCATTCCTCCTCACAAAAATGAGAAATTACATAAAGACAAAGAGCTTCAAAATTACTTGAATGGAAAACTTGGGTACTCTTAAAATCCTCTTTGTGGGCTTTTGTGAACTTGAGAGATCTTGGGTTCCTCTGAAAATTTGAAAAAGAACAGGAAATGGGACACTGATATTTATTTATGGGCTTCAAATTTGGGACAAAAATGGCGGTGCTTTCACAGTGCTGCAAAGGAGCGGAAAAAATACACCGTATTAGCATTCTCCTTTTCCACCAAGCTTGTATTTGTTAGTTATGTGTGCAAAGGTTGGAACTTTATTGAATCAGGAAACATATTTTTTGGGTTATACCGATAATCAATTTTGGAAAACGTTTGTTTACTGCAATATCTCCAAGGATTTAGAAGTGGATAGGAGCGCTTAGAGGCTAGCAATCAACGTACTTAAAGGTTATGGTGAACCGTGACTTTTGCTCCAATCTCTTCCTTTTGTTTTGAGTCCCTTTTTGTGTTTTCTTACCATTGGTTCTCTTGGATTTCATCTTTAGCCTACCCAACTTGCTTGAAACTAAAAGGTTATGGTGTTGTTGTTGTTGTTGTTTGTTTACTGCAATACTAGTACGCACTTAATGTCGTGATAACATTATTAAAAATATTTTTATTATGGTTATGATGCGAGAAAGAAAAATTAAAAATAATTTTATAAAGATAAATATTGTATTAATATTAAAATTAATTTTATAAATTAAATATTCGACAACATGAACATGGTTTACTTATTTGTTTTTATGATAAGTCACATAATAAAAGAATTTTATTTAAAAGATAAAAAATTATGTTGAAAAATCTTTATTTGGGCACGTTGATAAATTTCAATTTAGTAGAAAAGTCAATGAATAGAATTGTTAAGGGGGTGATTGTTATGATTTCAACTAAAAAAAAATCAATCAAAACTCAAATTTAACTCAACCACATCAACTTTAATTCACTATTCATCCACTCACATAATTAAATAATATCAACTAATCATTCTTACACATCACATCAACTTTAATTCACTATTCATCCACTCACATATTTTTAACTAACCACCACTTCCAATCATTTTTCTCTTACTTTATATCAAATCAACTTTAATTATTTATTTAAATACTATTTTAATGTATCCAATAACAACTAACCATACCACTTTTTTATTTTCAAAATTAACTATAGTTAAAAAACAAACCAAATAAAAACTAGTTGAATCCATAAACAATCACCCCCTAAATGATGAGTATTTATTATTTGTTTTTCTAAAATTTTTAACGTCATCACATCTAAAATATGTGACGCAATTTTAAATATTTCTTTTATTAAATGATAATTAAAAATTATAATATTTAAGTTAAATAAATCAAATTTGAATATTATTTAGATTAAAATATACCTTGAAATTATTTTATTTTAATTAAATGAAGCCAACCTCATGAAAAAGAGTATATTTAGAATAGTACCAATCCGTCGAGAACTCTTGAAAATTAATATACTGTGATAATATTATATATTCATCCAAACGCTATGAAATAATACGATTAAAGAACTCGATCTAGTTTCTTTTCTTTTTCTTTTTTTTTTTCAAAAAAAATATTGTCTATTTTTTTAGAAAGAATATTTTTTATTTTGTATTTATTAGTTTTATTTTGACAATTCCTAAATTTTAACATTTATAGATTTATATAAATAACATATTCATAAAAATACGTCAATTTTAAGCATAATAAAACAAAAATTAGCATTAAATTGAGTGAAAATCGTCATTTGCTCCCATGTATAGCCTAATAAAGTTTTAAAATACATCATACAATCTTTGCATCTCATTTATCATGAATTAATTAGTAAAAGTATTATACATGTTTAAGTTACCCAATTAAATAATCATTACATGTAAAAACAATGGATCAAAACTGAAATTTGTAAAAGAATTTATAATTTATTAAAAAATAAACTAATAGGAAGAATGGTAATATATTTTTTTAACATTTCTACAAATTTTTTTCAAAAATATTCCTAATAAAAATAATATAAATTAAATTTACACATATATATATATATAGAATGTGTAAAGTAATATGAAATTTGTTTAGTACAACATAGTTAAACAAGTTTAAAAGTATCTAAAATATTATATGACTATATAAAGTTATAAACAATATATGAAAAAAGATTTTAATTTGTATAATAAGTACAATAAATATATATTAATATAACCAATTGTATAATAATATTTTTAATTAGTTTATAGTATAACTGTACCTCCATGAATATTTTTTAAGTCCTCAAGAAATGTTAAATTTTCAGAAATGCAGTAACCAAATTGAGTTTCTTTAAGGCCTCACTTGTCATATCGTTGGTGTATAATACATTGTACTTGTTTGGTATAATTTTTTGAACTAATGTTGTACTATGTGATGAAAGTTTTTAGTTTCTATTTTTGTTTTCAACTAACTAGTGCGTGGCCCGTGCGATGCACGAGAAAACAATATTACGATTGTATTATAAATTAAATATATAAATAACATTAATCATGATTTATCCATTATTTTTAAATTAAACCGGGTTGGACACAGTCCGACCGGATGGACCGAGGACCGGTTTATAACCAGTCTAGTTTGCTTGAATAATATTTGCTCTCGAATCTGTCAACACCAGTCGGTTGGACTGGTAGGATCGATACAATGGTCTAAATAAATTTTGTTATATTTAAAATTATTTTAAATAAAATAAAGATTTATAAATTATTTATCAATTAGTTTAAAAATTTGAATTTATAAATTGTTGAGATATCTAAGTAACACATTTTATTTAAATTTATTACAAAAAGTACTACACACACACACACATATATGAATATCTATTAAAATGTTTATAAATTAAAATATGAACAAACCACAAATGATTTAATAAAATAGTTTTATCGTTTCGATGATGGTCTAGTTCTGAAAACCTTATATTTACCATACATTAATAAATATTACAATAAAATATTATTTAATTTGCATAAATATTAATAAAATGGTATATAAATATTCATAAATCATTAAACATGTTGTCATAAAAGTATTGTTAATACGATTATTTGAAGTTTGGCCTACATCACATTCACGTAATAAAATATTTTCAATATAAAATTTATATTTAGGTTCAATAATCGATTTGATGTGGTCGAACTGATACATAACTTAGTCATCTAGGACCAACCAAGTTGTGTCAAGTTTTTAAACTATTTTAAAATATTACCTAAAACTAATTCAATCAACCTGAGCAATACACTAATTCAATCACTCGATTGATCCGAAGAAATTTTTTTATTTTTCTAATATATTTAATTTTATGAAATAAAAATATTTTATGATTCATATAATAAATGCCTACACCAAATGATAGTATATTAAAATTATAAATTATATAGCTAAAGATGAATTAATTATTTTTACTTTATGCATATAAATAAAAAATAAACATAGTAATTTTCAAAAAATTAAGATTAATTGATTGATTATGCAATTTAAATAATATTTTAGCGTTCAATATTTTTTTTAAAGGCACAAATATAAAGACCGAGATTCTAAATCTTTTGTTATATTTTGAATTGAGATTTTATAAATATAGAGACCGAGATTTTAATGTTGTTCGTTGTTTCTAAAAAAAATAAAAATAAAAACATACACACTTAATAAATCTTAGCCGGATTTTTTAAATAATAAAATGAACTAAAGCCCGAAATTTAAGGTAACATTTAATGTTGTACGATTTTTAAAGAAAAAAATAAGAAAAATAATAAGACTTACTATTTATAGACTGCATTAAATTCTGACCTATTTTTTTACTACTATTTTTGATAAATAGTAATTCTTATTATATATATATAGATGGTATTAAAAAACAATGACATGGTTACAACCTTACATATGCATGAAAAAATCTTTACATATGCATGAAAACTTTCAAGAGTCGGCAACAAAAACCTCCTCTAATGCAGTATTTTTCTAAAATCTTCCGTTGCAACAACAACAAAGCCGAAAAAATCATTTCAATTTCAGTTGCAGGGAAAGGAAACTTCAAAATTCATTGACATAATCGAAACAATGAAGCTTGCCTGCATGTTTCTAATTCCATCACCACTGCATTGTTCTTGACTATTACACCATTTTCACCAGCGAGTAATCTTTGCTTTGAGAAATATGGGAAAAGCAGCCAATAAAGCTCGACTATGTCACAACTTTCAGGCCTACAAGAAATATGCAAAAAGATTAAGCTAATCCTTGCAGAAAGTTAGGCTATAATGCTATATAAGGAAAACCTCAACAATCTTGGAAACTACAGAGGTAATCCCTTTATAGTTTTTCTTCATCCACCAAATCACATCTCTGTAGGGGGTGTTGAAAAAAACAATCGATGATCACTTGTAATTTTGAAGATAAACTGTTTTTTTCAATTAATTAATTCAGAGGTGACATTTGTAACTCATCACCCAATTTGTAAGATTTTTCAAGGTTACTACTTCCGGAACTGTGGTATTAGATTTCACATTCTTAAAAACTATTCATGAGGGTGTTTAGTAATCTTTAAAAACTATTAGTTCTTCTCTTAAAAGGAAATCAACAATGCAAATAATATTTAATCACTTCAAAGAAGTCCCAGAAATACATGTTTGTGTTGCTTACCCCTTTTGGAAATTTAAAATATAATTGACTTAACAAACTGCCTTCAGAATAACTGTACAGCATTAGCTTACCATTTGAAATGGATCGATTTTGCCTATTGAGGTCCGTGGTTTTATTCAAAAAGTCCACAAAACTGGATAAGATTACAGAGTCATTCTGTTCATCTCTCCTGGACAGCCATTGATCCTCAATCTGGATATCGACATCCCTGTACAATGCAATCCATGATACTGGTGACCAAAAAGTAAAAACAAATAAAAAAATTAATAAATAAATAAATAAAAGATTCTTTTCCTAAGTGATCACCACTTCAATGAAAGAACTTCATAATTCCTACGCAGAAAATCAGCATATTTCGTAAGGGCTTCTTGTGCATATTGTTTGCCGACAGTTCTCACGCTGGCAGCAGCAAGTAAATTCTCCAAACACCCGTGTTTGGACAATAACTTTACAGCCGTTTTTCGACCAAAACCAGGAACAAGATGCTGTATTCCAGGAACACCATCAATTTCATCACCCATAATGCATCCTGGCCAATTATGATAATACTCAAATGATAAACCACAAGTGGAAATAAGAAATGAAAAAATAACTGTATTAATATTCAGTCATAGAAACATTCCGCATCACGTATTGCACCTACTGAAGCGCGAAATGTGTAAAATAACTGCAAAGCTCAATGAGATACTTTTTGTTGTGTTTAAAAAGATGGTCGTATTGCAATTAGTGGAAACCTCGTGGTTTAATGTTTGTAATTATCCCCCAAAACACATTTACATCATTCGTTGATTTAGAAATATGTAGTTATTCATTTGAAATACATTATAAAGAAGTACTAACTTAAGCTGAGATCGGATTGAGGGTGGCAATTGTACTGAGCTATGTAGTGCTTCAGTGTGTAAAAGGACCATCTATTCAATTCTGATATAGGTGCAACAATTTGTACATCTTCTGATATAAGCTGCTTGAAATCTTTGTCTGGTGAAGCAATTACAGCTCGATATCCCCTCACTAAAGCTTGATGTACGAGTGTCGCAATGACATCATCAGCTTCATGACCTTCAATCTTGACAACCTGTGAATTAATGTAGTAAATTTGAGTATTTCATTGACACAATCTTGGGTCATACATATTATCTGTAATTTGGTGACCTGTTAAGTTTAAGGGGTGAAAAAAAAGGGAGTTTCTTATTTTCCATCTAACATTGGGGATTTTCTCGTAATTAAACGAACCTGGAGAATTTCGTAATAATCAGCTAGAAATTACGATCTTCAGCTAGATTGCACCCTAGCTATGAGTAAATATAGCGGCAAGAAAAAGGAAATATCCCGAGACTCGATTTCAACTGTTCTAAATTATATTACCCTAGCTATGAGTAAATATAGCGGCAAGAAAAAGGAAATATCTTGAGACTCGATTTCAACTGTTCTAAATTATATTTTCCATTAAGGAAGCGATAAAATTGATGAAGTAGCCTCTCACTCACTGGCACATTACATTTCCGGAGAACATCAACGACAAGTTTATGTGATCTTCCAAAAGAACCTCTTGAAAATCTCTCCACGCCAGGTAGTTTGTTTAGTACTTTCCTTCTATTGGCTTTATATGATGGTAGCAGTTGCCTTCTGAAGTCATTACATCTATCCCCATCAAGAACCTATATTTTCAGTCATTCATGAGAAATTACGAACATAACCAACAGTAAGAAGCATTATTATCCCTAGCTTAATAAACTCCACGTCCCCTTCTTTTCCAATATGACTGCATGAATACACAAACCCGAAAACTGAAAAACAAGAAATTCCAGATTACAGAAAACATGATTTTCACCTTCACTTAACCAAAGATAGTGATATACTTCTGCAGCAATCTTAGTGTTCCCCTTTGAAGAAAATGAAATAAAAATCCATAAAACTTATACGGAAACTTTTTTAATAATTTGAAACTTTGAAAGCCAACTACAAATGAGGATTAGTAAACTTGAAACTATGAAAAACTATATGAAGAGAGTAAATTTCTGCCGACAAAAGCTTAATTAACTGAATATCAATCTCCTAGTCAACTCCATTCACCACGAGTCCATGACATAACCAATACAATCGTTAAAAACTACAAATTCCCAATGAGGCACTCATTGTCTGTACAAGTACAGCCAATAGGCAATGCAAGTCTGCAACGATCCAGAAGCACAAAAAATAAAGACTTGGTAGATAATCAAGATACAACCTTTTCAAAACTCAAGTACTTAAAATCATATTTTCTCCTCCGTTTCAACAAAGAAAAAAAAGGAAAAAACATCATATTATTATTATCACTCACTCACACCCACCCAATGACCCAAAGGAAATATGTAAAAATGCTTACAGCTATGACGGGGTCATTTAGGCTGACATCGGAAAAGAAAAGTGAAATCCAATGAGCAAAAGAGTGCAAACTCCGTGTGCTCCCTTTGTAACACAACGGATTCACATCCAAGAAAAACACCCTCTTGCTTTTCGATGTCTGATTACAGCAATTACTACTACTTTCGACACTCAAAGGTTCGTTTTTCGACAGTGGAGGCAATGGGTTTTCGTCAGACAGAGGCGATTGATCACGGTACGTTGCTGAAAAGAGGCGTTTGAAGGGCTTCGAAGATTTTTGCTTTAGGGTTCTTGAATTTGAAAGCGAGCTGAACAGAGGCTGACGACAAGCTTTTGAGGGCTTCTGATAAAGGCGAGAGCTTTGAAAATGTGGGTTTTTAGTAATTTGCACATGCGACGTCATTGAAATGGAGATGGCTGCTTCCAGTAGCTCCGCCATGCTCCAAATTCACCGTTGAGTCTCTTTATCCTTATGTAATTTGTGTTTGCAAAATGACTATTATTCTCCTTTTTACATTTTCGTCCACTAATTTTAGGTATTTCCAATGAGATCTTCCAACTTGGTAGTGAGTGACTAGTGACTCTGGTTCCTTTTTAGATTTGAAGATTTTGTTTGCAAAATCTAGCTCGCAAATAGTTTATAAATAAATTTAGATTATAGTTGATAGTTTATGATTGAAAAATTAAGGGATATAATAAAAGTGTTTGGTGATCAATTAGCTGAAACAAACATTTCAATAGGTTTTCGTTGCATCACCGGTCCAATCTCGGTTCCGATATACTTTGCACATAAAAAAGCTCTGTTCGAGTTCAGAGTTCGACAATAGCTTGTTCATTTATTAATCAAGCATAACTCGAACAAAAAAATCAAATCGTTTAATAGTAGAACAAACTCGAGCTCATTCAATAATGTTCAGGAACATTAATTTGTTACAATTTTATTTTATTTTGAAAAATGCTACATTACCAACCCAGTGTACAATTAAGTTGACAACACAAGTGAAAATATCCACTTATGTATTTTTTTTTATTTTTATTGAATGTTTTCACTTGTATTGTCAATCTAATTATATACTAAGTTGGTTATGTAGCATTATTCTTTTATTTTATATATACATGTATGATATATTTAACAAGAAAATCTAAAATATGAAAATACTTTTATTTCATATTTATTTTATTTTGTATTTTCAAACTTTAATCAACAAATATTGAGTTAATCAAACAATTTAATAAATTTGTCTACTAAATTATTCATACTCAAACTCTTTATTACAATTATACAAATGAGTTTGAACATAATTTTTTATTCGAAAAATAGATATACGAATGTTCAAAATTAAAGTTCGAACATAATTCAACACGAACTCGAAATTGGATTGTACACTACACTCGCCACCCCACCTCTCGCCAGTCGTCTCGTGACAAAACAGGTAAAAGTTCGTTGAAAGCCTTTTTCGATGAATTCGAGAAATCCATTCTCGTTTTCCCCTTAATCAACACTCCTCTGATAACCGATCACCACATTTTCTCCCTACTCAATACAATCAATTCAGTTCAATTATCTCTCACCAGCTCACACAAAATTATGGCGCATTGCAAACTTCTCCAAACCCCCTTTGTCCCCGCCGCTTCCCCGTCCTTCCACCGCCGCTCCCCCGGCGGCGCGGCCCCACCTCGGCGCGCTGCCCGCCTCCTCGTCCAGGCCAAGATCCGGGAGATCTTTATGCCGGCGCTCAGCTCCACCATGACGGAGGGCAAGATCGTCAGCTGGGTCAAATCAGAGGGCGACAAGCTCGCCAAGGGCGAGTCCGTCGTGGTGGTTGAGTCCGACAAGGCGGACATGGACGTGGAGTCCTTCTACGACGGGTATCTCGCCGCCATTATCGTAGACGAGGGCCTTTCCGCCGCCGTCGGGTCCACCATTGCCCTGCTCGCTGAGACCGAGGAGGAAATCGCGCTGGCCAGATCTCAGAAAACGTCGCCCGGTTCTGTGTCTCCCGGTGGGAATAGCGATGCCCCTAAGGTACTCGACGAAATTCCCAGCCCAGTTTCCGCTCCTTCTCCCCCTGTGAAAGCCAGCATTAGCAACATTGCTGTTGGGTCTGCCGTGCATCCGGCCTCCGAGGGAGGAAAGAGGGTGGTGGCCTCGCCTTACGCGAAGAAACTGGCCAAGGAATTGGGGGTAGATTTGAAGGGGGTGATCGGGAGTGGGCCCAATGGGAGGGTGGTGGCTAAAGATGTGGAGGCTGCTCTGACGGCTGCAAAAACTAGCGCTGGTAGTGGGGCTACAATGGTGGCTCCTGAGGAAGCTAAGCCGAGTGGTGTGGAGTTGGGTTCGGTGGTGCCTTTCACGACAATGCAGAGTGCGGTGAGTAGGAATATGCTGGAGAGCTTGAGTGTGCCGACTTTCAGGGTCGGGTATACTATTACTACGGATGCTCTTGATGCTTTGTACAAGAAGGTATACTTTTTAATTTGGCGATTTTGTTTGTTCTCTTTCTTTCTTTATTTCTTTTCTTATGTGATTTTTTCCATTTCTTGCGTGTATTGGTTGAACGATTACGGGGTTGTGGAGGTTTGATTTGTTTTTGCATAAAGATTGGAACTTTTTTGTCTAGAGTAAAAGATTTAAGATTGAACAAGTGGGATAGGTCTCTGGAAAATTGGTTCTCTGAATCTTTGGTTATATATTTCAAAATTTGTATGATATGTGTTCAGTCTGTTATATTAATGTTCCACTGAATGATTGTGGATGGACCTTTCAATAGCAGCTAAAAATATGGAAGTATGAGGTTTCATAAATGAAATAAACAGCATGATATTTCTGTAACTTTTATTGAAGGTTTATATGAAATTAATTGAAGAGATGATTGAGGAGAAATATGTCACGCTCTTGAAAATCCCCAAAAAAGTTAGGTTTTGTATTGAAGAGTTGAATCGCTGATACTTTTTTCAATGGAATTGCTTCTAGAAAGTTTATCTGTTTCATATATTATATTGGTATTCTTTAGAAAGTTGTGATTTCGGCAACTACTTATACAGATCAAGTCTAAAGGAGTGACCATGACGGCTTTATTAGCCAAGGCAACAGCCCTTGCTTTGGTCAAGCATCCAGTTGTGAACTCTAGCTGCAGAGATGGCAAGAGCTTTACGTATAACAGCAATATCAACATTGCAGTTGCTGTAGCCATTGATGGTGGTTTGATTACGCCAGTTCTTCAAGATGCTGACAAGGTTGACCGTTCATCGACATTTCCCAGTTTCCTTAAATGTTCTATTTTTTTTTTTTTTTTTTAATTTATTTGTCCGGCCCTCATCTGTTGGCTTGTAACCGTACTTTGTTTCTCATTTTCTATTAGATTGACATATACTCGTTATCGAGAAAGTGGAAGGAGTTGGTCGATAAGGCACGAGCAAAGCAGCTCCAACCTAATGAGTACACTACGGGTAATTCGGTTGTTGAATGGTTCAGACCTGCTTGGATTATAATTTATACAAGTTGCTTCTACTATAGTTACAATAAATCACCATTTTTACTCAAGAAAGGATGTCGGAGAAAATAAGCAAATCCTTCCACGCCCTTTAATTACACCTTTCTGATTACGTGATTATTTCATTGCTTTATAGGCACTTTTACTCTGTCTAACCTTGGAATGTTTGGGGTGGATCGTTTTGATGCCATCTTGCCACCAGGAACTGTAAGTATAGTAACTTGTATTCAGAAGGCATTTTTGTCAAAATGTGTCATTGACTCATTGTGTGGCCTGAAAAAGAGGAATTTATGCAATTTTATTTTATTTATTGTGTTGGACCATATGTGGCATTACCATAGGGTGCAATTATGGCTGTTGGTGCTTCTCAACCCACTCTCGTCGGTACTAAGGATGGCCGCATTGGTTTGAAAACTCAAATGCAGGTACGCTCACATGGCTAATAACTAGCTCCACATTATGTATAAGTCAAATACAAATTAGTCCCTAGACTTGGGCCTTATTAAAAAAAAGATCCCTTTCATAATTGCAAATATGAAATATCATCAGGATATTCTCTATCACAAGGGTGTATTCGAAATTCCTTAGGATAATTGAAATTTACATGTGCAAATGGAAATAATATTATTAGCAATAGCAATATTAGTCAGTAATAATAACAAGAAAAAAAAAAAAGGTTGATCGAATCTTCATGCTGCCTTTTTGTATTGCCAGGTTAATGTTACTGCAGATCATCGCGTGATATATGGTGCTGATCTGGCAGCATTCTTGCAAACCTTGTCTAAAATAATTGAGGATCCTAAAGATTTGACTCTTTAGATTTGTCATTTAATCTCCCAAAATGACTTGTAGAAGAGTCAAGTAGCCAATGATCTTGGACTGCACAATCATCGACTCCCTATATGTTTGAGAAAATATTATCTAGCTGGTCTTGTGCGATTTTGTCAGGTGGCATTTATTTTTTCAGATTAAAAATTCTCGCATCTAGGTGAATTCTCTAGCTCTCTTGGTTTCGAAGTTGCTTCTGTATTCGTTTTACCAGTCAGATTTCTGTTTTGATCTTTGAGACCGTTCGTTCTATTACGATTTCGTTCTTCTTGATGGGTAATTTTGATCCAGTGAACAACATGTATTGATGAAGTAATTTTATGAGATGGTGCTTGATGGAGTCTATAAGCTTTTCATGATATTTTCTAAGTTGTTTAAAATTTGTTCTGAATATTGGATTTCATTTCACTGGTTTTACTTAATCAAACTTAAGAGTCATATATCAAGCGGGGGTATTCGTAACTGTTATCTGTAATGCTGGGGATAAGAGACATAGGGCTAAAGAGAGAGCCAAAAAAGATCTTTCATGTAATTTTTGGATTGATTCATATATAAGTAAGATAGTTTATAATTATATTTTTTTATTTTATTAAGGACCAAATTTATAAAATTATATGCATATTACATAAATTTAATATCTGTGTATGTAGACAGACTTAGATAATTAGTTTGGTAACATTGTTGCTACAAAAGAATCTAAAGCTAACTACAAACTTTAATGTGGAAATTAATGGAAAAATGAAAGGTTGCTACTAAAGAAGAAAGTAAAACAAAAACTTACACATGTGGAAATGTGAAAACAAAAGATCGTGAGAAAAGAACATTAAACAACAGAAAAAAATAAAAAAACACTAAATAACAAAGTAAACACAAATTAGATTTTGTTGTATTAGGAATTTTAATTTAAGAGGGTTCATTTCAATGATTGGTTACTGTTGTGCAATCGCCAGTTTTTTTAGCTTTGATCAACACACACCAGTTGATACGTGTATATTGATCCAACGATAAAAAATTCGGTGATACGTGTATATTGATCCAACGATAAAAAATTCGGTCACTGTAATAAAAAAATAAGAAGAAAAGATAATACAATGCAGACACCTAATTATACTAAAATATTCACACATCTATGTTAAAAATGGATTCATAAAGTAAAGAAAATCTAACTTGACTTGAGGTAAAAATATGTGAACATCCTTTTCTTTTTTCTTTTAATCTTTTGGTAAAACCAAACTTAACTCTTCTGATAAAACACCAGAAGACCATAGAGAAAAGTCTGCAGAAGAATCATGGCCAATGTCTTTGGGTTAGACTTTGTTAAAAAGCTAAAGTTATTTCAAACCGATGTCATAATTATACATTTCCTCTTTCACTATCAAATGAAAAATATCATAATCATATTTTGCTGTTTTATATACAAGTTCTAACTTTTTTTTTTTTTCTGTAATTTGTAATCTCATTGAATTTTACGACTAAATACCGATGAACAACAACCATTTGTAGCCACCAAGCTTCATTAAGATTAAAGTGGCATCCTTAAATGAGATCCTATTATATATAACCAATGAGCTTGAAACTAAGTTCATCAAATAAACAAGCTTTTGTCTGCACTTATGTTATGGCCTCTCAATCTTGTCCTGAGATTTTCATGGCTATTGTGTTTATAACAACCGTGCTTTCGCTTGCGGCATCCCGACAAAATACAGTCGAAGACAGCTGCAAATTCACATCGACGAAAGATTTATGCGACACGGCATTATTTCCCGATTCGTGTCACAATAGCCTCACTAACTTACCTACTCGAAATCTCCTTCGCACGATCTTCGAGCGATCGGCCCATAAGGCGCTAACCGCAGTTTCGAAAGCTTCGTCCCATTTTTCCACACGTGGAGCGATAAGAAAACTCGTCGCGGATAGAATGCGTGTAGACGAAAAGCTATCGATTTCTGCGCTCAAAAGCTGCGCGACTCTTCTTTCGCTCGCGATCGAAAACATCAACGACTCGCTCTCGACGAGCAAACGAGCATCGTTTTTTTCATCTCGTGGGGCCCGCGTGGACGTAATGACTTGGATGAGTGCCGCGGGAACCGACCTCCGGACATGCATGGACGAATTCCAAGGATTTAGTCACGACGTGAAAAAGTTCGCACGCGAAGAATTGGATAAATCGACCGAATATATTAGCAATAGTCTAGCCATCGTGACTAGACTCGATTCGTGTCTAGGTTCGACGAAAGTCGTCAATTGGGTCGACGAGACGAAAAATCTTCTCGATGCGAACACGACCGAAATAAAGATCAATTTAGTTGTCGCGCAAGATAGCACGGGGAATTTCACCGCGATAAGCGATGCATTGAAAACCGTGCCCGACCGAAGTCTTAATCGGTTCGTCATATACGTCAAGAAAGGGACTTACTACGAAAACGTGCGAGTCGAGAAGTCCCAGTGGAACGTTATGATGATCGGCGAGGGAATGGAGCAAACCGTGGTTTCGGGCAACTTGAGCTATGCCGGTGGAACAAAGACGTTTATGACCGCTACGTTCGGTACGCATACTCTAAACTCTTAACCGAGATTTTTTTTTTCGACATTCTTTTTTTTTTTTTCCCAAAATGATAGATAATATTATAAATCAAAATGCACAAATGTGCAAATACACAGCCCTAGCTGAATGGAACAGCCAACATCTGAAAAAGTGGGAGGACAGTTCAGATGACCGCCTAGAATCCCGATACTAGCACATTTCTTCACCTTTCCTAATTCATTTCTCCAACTTTTTTTCCCTCAGCTGTCTTCGGCAGAGGATTCGTGGCCCGACAAATGGCCTTCCGAAACACGGCACCGGCCTCACAAGCTGTGGCCTTACTCTCGACCTCTGACAAATCGGTCTTCTTCCAATGCCTCGTCGAGAGCAAACAAGACACACTCTACGTGCACTCCAAACGACAATTCTACCGCGAATGCACCATAATCGGGACAATGGACTTCATATTCGGAAACTCGGCTACCGTCATCCAAACGAGCCTCATACTCCTCAAGAACCCTTCCCCCGGACGAACAAACGTAATAACGGCCCAAGGAAAATCCGACCCGAACGAAAACACGGGCTTTTCGGTGCACAACTGCACGATCCGAGCCGCCGGGGAAAAAGGTCTTGGTGGGGCCCACGCATTTTTGGGGAGGCCGTGGAGGGATTACTCGACGGTCGTTTTCATGCAGACGTATATAGACGGGTCGGTCGACTCGGAAGGATGGCTGGCATGGGATTCGACCCGGCCCGGCCCGAACACGGTTTTCTATGGAGAATATGGTAATTCGGGCCCGGGAGCGAATACGAGTGGGAGGGTTAAGTGGGCTGGGGTGAAGGTTGAGCTCGGCGAGAGTGAAGCGGAGAAGTTTACGGTTGGTGGGCTTATCGGGGGACAAGAATGGCTGCCGGAATCCGGTGTCCCTTTCGGGTTAGGCCTGCTTAAAGGAAAGAGTAATGAGAAGTGATTGATGAATGTGGAAAGTTACTGAAAAATATGTATTTGATGTGAATATGAGTAAATAAGTTGCTGTTATATAAGTAAAGCTTTTTTTATTTTTATTTTTTTGGATATTTTGAACAACACAATACTAAAAGTTCCAAAATTCATGTGGTCTTGCTGACAGGTCTTGAGATATGCAGAACAGAACATGTGTTTGATGTGAGCAAGTAAATAAGTTGCGGTTAATGTTATATAAGTACAGATTGAAGGCTACTTTTGCATTTTGTAACTAACAGACTTCATTTTTTATTTATATTTTTATTTTCCTTATTTTTTTTACTATTTTGAACAACACAACACAACACAAAAAAGATCCAAAATTTCTTGTGGTCTTGCTGGAAGGTTAAAGAGAAAGCTAGTAAAAACTGACGCTAGCTTTTTTTGCAAATTCTTGTAATTGGGCAAGACATGGGGGGCATTTTTTGCAAATAACCCAAACCTCTTCTTACATGATGCCAAAATGTCTGAACTGAAACACACAACTATAAAATCTCCCATCAATCATATTCAACATCACACATTTTATGAAAGTTCTTTAATGGGTCCACACAATGTCACATTAACAAGTTATTTACTTATCACTTACATCTATTTTAGTGCCCACATAGTTGTAGCTGTTGAACTAAAACCATCACACACACACACACACACAATCAACAACCTTACCTTCCAACTCCAACCACTACAAAAAATCCCCTTTTTTTAATTTCCCATCTCTTTATTACTAAGCCCAAGAAAACAAATTTATGGCCTCTTTAGAAGAAGACTTCACTTTTCCAGCGGCTGCCGGTGGCGGCGAGTCGCCGCCTCTGTGGCGGCCCACCGCAGCTTATGAAAGCCCGGCAGAGTTAAAACTAATTTCTTTTCAAGAATTTGAGAAGAGAAGAAGTAAAAGTGAGAAAATCGGCTACACTCCAGAAGATGAAGAGGAGAAAATGGATGTGTTGTGGGAGGATTTGAACGACGAGTGCTCGAGAAGTTGTGGCGATTGCTCTTCGCCGGGGACAGGGGTGGCAATGAGCTGTGCAAAGCCGTTGAGGCTGTCGAGAGGCAACCGGCAAATGTTTTCCGGCAAGAAACCGATCATTTTGGTGCTCATCAAAGTTGTGAAGAAGGTTTTGCTGCTCAAGCAGAATTCTCACAGGATCAAGAAGCAAGCATGGTGATGTTGAAGTTACTGTAGTTTGTTATGAAATGGAGTTTGGGTTGTTTTCTTGAGGTTTTTGCTGTTGTTTGGTTGTTGAGAACAGGAAAGAAGAATATGAAATGAAAAAGGAAAAAAAAAATTGTTTTAGTNTTCATCTAAGTGTAATGATGTGGTATGTGTACATTCTAATCAATGAGTGATACTTGAACAAAACAGCAATGTAACTGTATATGAAACGAGCTGTTCATGAGCTGGGTTCGTTAAGGCTCGAAAATAGAGATTTTTATTTAATTTTTTATAAGTCGGCTTGTTAATATTGATAAACGAGTTGAGCGCGAGCTCCTTTAACGAGCCAAGTTGATAGACGCTCGAGTATTAGGTTCTCGAGCTCTGCTCGGCTCGTTTAGAGCTCTAGTTATGGAGACAAGATCTGATATTCAGTTGGTTAAAATTATGATATTGGAAAATTTTCATTTTATATTTCTTCTTTCAATTTATACAATTATTTTTGTGAAATGACAATTTGAATATTCTTTGGATGTTGGTTGAGTGGTTGATTCAAGTAGTGATTGAATTTGTTTTTATTCTGACTGCACATATGGATGCTATCCATCTAAATAAATCTATCACAAGTCAACTGATTGAATTGAACAAAGTTTAATCAAGGCCATCAACCTGTACTCTGCACTAGTGATGATTATTGAGTTGTTCACCTTTGCAAATCATTAATTATTGGAAGTCATTAATTATGGTGGTTGGCTTTACTATAAGATAATCTTTCCCTTTCATCTAATTTTGCCCAAAAAGCACAGTACAATTATCAATTTAGCACAAAAAATTAGAAACCTTATTATTTTTAACCCCAAGGGACAACAAAACTAGCAAACCTCACCAGGTGATATTATCAAAATGAATATTCATACAAAGATATCAGGTGCTTCTTTTATCATTATACATTCCAATCTATATAACTAAAAGAATTGAATTGAGGATCTACAATCACAGTCTGTGCTGCTTTTGTTCTATCTTTAAGCAAATTTTTGGGGGAACCAGCAAAAAGAGTTGGCCTCAGCTTGCTCGTATTATGTCGAGCAAAAGCAACGTGAGCTTTTTTACCATTCCTCATAGCAAGTTGTAAGTTTACATGGCTGTGCTTCGAAGATGCACGATCTTTTCCCCATAATCCATATTACTTTAAAAGAACAAATTTACCGGTTTTCTCAGCAAAGCTCAACATCATGAAAAAACTACTCCGTTGTTTGTTGCGGTATACTCCTCTTCTCCTCCGACCTGTGATGGTACAATTTAGCAATTTTTCGCCTCTCACAATCCTTAAAAAAATAAAAAAATAAAAAAAAAAAGNTAAAAATAAATACTATATGTTAAACAATTGAATTCCAGCAAATAAAATGACACTACAACTACTAGAAGACTTACCGGCTTCTCAATAGTTAAACATATACCCATAAATATGGGGTAATTCGAAAATTATTATTATCAAAACATCAACAGTCTTTACAAATTTGAAAGATAGTTTGGTTTTAATGTAATTAGATGAACCTTAAGGTATCGTCTGTAATTTTACACACCGTAACATACCTTGAACATATTCAGATAAAAGGGTTTGTCGGGATTCTTCCTTCTCAGCTTGTGATATGTATAGGCAAAGCTCAGCTGGTCACGAGGCGTAAACCGCTCGACTTCATTAAACCAAAGGCAAGAAAACAAATTCGACATTGGCGTATGAGCCCTGACAATGAAAGACCCTTCAGGTACATCTGGCAAAAAGTACCCAAAAAATAAATTAAAAATTCAAAAAACCCACAAAATCACACGTAGCCCAAAAAAATGTGCCAGAACAAATATAATAAGGAAAGATGAGAGTTGAATAATGTTAATACTGCTGGGTAGAAGCTTGTTAGGATCTGATGCATTAAATCTTCTCATCCCATCTGCTTGATAGAATGCAAATTGCTCGTCTATAACACTATGGTTGTACTTGTTGAGCTTCTTGTTCTGGGCAACCTCTTCCCATAAACAGTGGCGATCATAGTGATTTGAAATAGCATATTCGTAACCTTTTCTCCACAGGAAATATTCCAAGATAAGCATTGGATCGAGCTGGAGACGCAGTTTGCTGTCCAACCAAATCGAGTACCTGAAATAGCATACAGACAGATGTTCTCAATTAGGATCATAAAATATTTTGCGGAGAGTGTTTTCAGTAAAAAGCGAGATAAGCAATTATTTCTGCGCAGAACTTATCCTGGCAAGAAATTAGGTTTAAACAATTCAAGTTTTGATGCTAATGCTAAATTGTATGTGTGTGTGTGTGTGTAAGTTGGACCAACTCCAAGTAATTCAAGAAGAAAAACAAAAAGAAAAATCTCAATCACTATGCATCCATAATGATTTGGTTGTTGTATCTCAAAACTCAATGCAATGCAATTAAGTGGCCCCAGAGTTCTTTGCTAATTTAATTCATATCTAACTAGTAACTAACACCGCGTGCCATATACTAATGCCAAAAGGTAATAAGTTAAAGAAATACTACTTTGGAAAGGCAACGTGTGGCCTATTCCAACGTGATTATTTTACAGGTTGACTGTACATCAAAGAAAGCATCTTTTAGACAGCAAAATTCCTCAAACTGGTCATCAGTCTCAACTCTCAAGTAGGTGTTTACTCATCAACAACGTGTGACATACTAGTTTAGAGAGTGCCATATCAACCATCACTCTAAAATTGTGTCCATCAAACGTAAACATATTAAACAATTTTTGCAAGTTCGGTTCTAAATAGCTGGGCAACCACTAATCATAGAATATATCAGAATAACAGCTTTAGCTTGTTCATCATTTTGTAACCCAGGTTAAAATTATTAATATGACAATGCCAGAGTTCATCTCATCTCCAATACAACTTGATCGCAGCACGAATTTAATAATAGAATAACCTAAAAAAAAAGAGCTAAAGACAGTGAGGAGAGATAGCCATACAATCTATTATAAAATAAAACTAAATTTTTTCAGCTGTGCTTTATATACCTGGCTGAAGGGAAAAGTCGATGTGGCAAAAACTTTGGTACCTTCCCTACTCTCCGCATATCCGTATAAGGAAGATTCTTGACCACTACGATCTTCCACAACCCAACAAATCCCATCATATCAGGCATTTGGCCTTCTGATGATAGAGTCTGTAAAGTTACTTCATCCACAAACATAACAAAGCATACGTTTTTCTTTGATTGTCGAGATACCTATGTTTCCAAAAAAAGTGAGATCAGTCAAGTAAAAATGTGCAACTCATGTTCATTTCTTACATTAATCGCTAAAATGGGAAAAAAAAAATGTAAAAAAACTTACTGTCTTGCCTATTGGCGATCTCAAGCGATCAGAATTACCAAAGATGCAAGACATAACAGCAATGTGGCAACTGCTAATGTACTTTGCATCATCTTCTGCTAAGTCAAACCCTGTACTTTGTGACCCTGTAGGGCCTTTCACAAAGCCACAGTTAATTTTCTGATCACGAGCAATGAAAGATTCTTCCCGTTCTCCTAAACTTTGATGTCCAGCAAATTTTGGTTCCCATTTCTCATCTTCAATGGGCTTCTCTTCCCTCTCTGCATATTGTAAGGAAAATCTTGCAAATTTTCGACTTTCTAGGGGTTCCACGAGTAGTGAACTTGCGTTCAGAATTTTCATTCCACAAGAACCTGAAATCGTTTGGTGATGGGGAAGTTAACATTTTCTTATTAAAATGCCATTCATCAATTAAGAAATCATGCTATGTATATACTCGAAAATGAAATGTTGCCCAGGCATATCAACAATCCCTTACACTAAGCAATGTGTGCATCTGAAGAAGTAAAAACTTACAACAGCTATCAGTTCTGCAATTATAGACTATAAAAATTGCTATAACTTATGATTTATGCCAGTTCTTGATTAAAGGGGCCAATAAGCAGAGGCAACAATCAAACATAGCCTCCAAATTCATTGCCTGTAGTACTTAGTTCGATGTGAGAAATCTGGAACTTCGTATATAACCCTCGGAAAAGAATTTAATTCATAGTCAAGTTAGTCAGCAAATACCTCATTAATAGTTTTTGTGAAACCAAAAACTGAGGAATGAATTGAAAAACATGCTGACAAGAAAATCCTCCACATACCACAAAAAATAAAAAAAGATTATTACCAGAGAATTTTCGACGCTTAGGCTTCTTTTTCGAACCCGAGCGCTTTTCAGGAATCTGCCTCCGAACAGGCTGACTTTCTGCACCACCCGCATGCCCAGAGATTGCATCCCCTTTATCAACCTTCTCATCGATGTTTTGTTCAATTTTCCTATCATAATCCACACGCGAAGCCCCCCCAGAGCTGATAACACGGATTTTGGCAGCACTTGATCGGTCAGTCTCATCATGCATATCCTCACCTTCTTCCATCTGATCATCCTGGAAATCAATACCATCATCATAATCATCAGCATCGTCCAGTATGCTGTGATCCCTCCCATCAGCATCATCAGATTGCCGGTTTGAAAAGCCATGAGTGTCCGTGGACCCACCAACAGTCTTTAGAGAGGCCTCGTATTCAGCCTCGTACATTTTCAATTCATTGCGACCAGCCTCATTGTACAAGGAACTCCCTTTGTGATCAGAAACTTGATGAGATTGGTTATTGTAAGGTTTTTTATCTCTGTTTTTCAACAAAGTCTGAATCTTATCCACTGAGCCACCACGAGCTAGTTCGAGGTCCTCTTCGGTATAATCCTCATCCCTTCTTCTATCATCCTTATCCCAGTACCTTGAGTCTCGACCATGAGCGACTGATCCACGGCCAAATTTGAGTTCTTTGGGTTTCTGTATTTGTGTCACGTCCATAAGAAAATCAGTTTCGTTGCCTGTGTCATCATCCTGAGCTTGATGTCTGTGAATTTCCACTCCTAACACACACAATCATAAAATAAAAATAAAAATAAAAATAAATGAGTTGGGCAAAAAGCTCTAGCACTTGTTCTGGACAGCAGATTTGAACTTTGAAGTAGAACTTTCCGCATCTAAGTTCTAAGTAAAAACAACTATTCCATAAAACACCGGAGATTGAGGACAATCCAAGCAGCAAAACATAAAATGTCAATTGTCAACAAGGCTTAGAAATCAGGATCCACAACGAATAACAAATATCACAACAGAACAACTCATATTGGAGTATCTGCAAGCTTAGATTAACTATTAAACCTTATGTAGTTAATGTTCCATAAATCCATAATGGAAACTTTACAAGATCGATTTCCTCATATACATTCCACTTAAACAAATGCAGTAGCTTCTCAACAGAAAATAAATAAATAAAAAAAAAAATGTGGTAGCTCTAATGCAACCAAATGTGCTCATAAGTTGTTCTGCATACTAGGCGACTCAACAAATCGCCCAATCCTCACGTATACTAAAGCATTGATCAGTCAATCAGATTCCAAATTGAAACTGAAGTACTGCCACATAAACCTAATCCCCCAAAATTTCAAAAATTACAGCGAGCGATTTAATCCATACAAATGTTATCCCACTGCCATCAGCCACCCCACACGAAAGATTCTGACTAAAGTCCAGGCCCGGCTACTATTGCAGGGATTAGCAGTTATTGATCATCAAATTTCCCACTAAGTACTGCTCAAATACAAATGAAAGGGGTAAAATAGAAAGAAAACCACGAAGCTTTACACAGTACACCAATGGTCTCACTCTACGGCGCAAGTCCCAGAATTCACCTTTGCTTGGCAGCGAGAGAAAGAAGAAAGCGTAGATCGACAGGATGAGAGAGAGCGTCAAGACGCTGAAACAGATGGAGATCTTGTAAGCCGACGGGGCCTTCGATCGCCGGTGGTGCAGGTGCCTCGCGCCGCCGCGGACTCCAACCGACACGTGATCCGGCACGACGCCGTTTCGGGACCCGTTGATGCCGCCGCCGGATTGCCTGAACTGAGCCATTCGCACATTATCGGCCGTATATACACACTGCTCCGTGTACGTATAGCCTTCTCCCAAAAAAGAAGGGATTTTCTCAGTTATACGAAGTAAGAGTGGCTGTGAAGGGACAAACTGGGCAATTCGCCGGGGTTCGTGCAGGCAATCGGGGATTATCGCCGGAGGAAGTTCGCCGGGAGTTTTTCCGCTTGTGGGGAAGAAAAGGCTAAAAAAATGGGGATTGGGGAGTGGGTTTTTATCTAATTAAATTGTTCTATTATAATGATTATTTAGGTACTACTTTTGAGTCAATTATATAATTTAATTAACCTTTGACATTTAGGTAATTTATTTATTAAATTATTATTATTACTATTATTGACAAAATTCAAAATTTCAGTTTTTTATAAATAATTTGTAATCTCATCAATGTCAATATAGCAGAGTTGTTAAATGAAACGAAATGTTCGTGAAATCGTTTAATTAAGGAGCAGACAAAAATTAACTTGTTTAGGCTCAAGAATTGGGATTTATATCATTTTAGTTTTTTTCTATTAACTTGATTCGTTAAGGCTCAATTTCAATTCATTCATAGATTAGTGTCGATCTCGAACCTTTTTTTTTCACCCATTTCGGTAAATGAGATTAGTTTGACTCGACTAAATAAAGACTCGAGACCGAACTCAAGTACATAAGATCGAACCAATCTTACACGGCTCGACTAGTGCAAATGCAGGAATAACTATTTTATTTTTAGTCACAATTCTAGAAACAATATTTGTATTTAAGTAGTACTAACTATGTTGAGTAGAGTCTTTGGTTTTGACTAATTCAGGTATAATGGTGGATTGTGTTAGACTACTTTGCATTCAGATTTCAATCAGAATTAGTTAAAAAGGATTAGCTTTAGATTTCATTAATCACTCTAGAAGCATTACAGTTATGAGATGACAAAAATAATGTTATTTTATAGTTTCAGTACATTTTCTAATATATACACAAGCAGTTGTCATAATATAATATTTTTATCAAAGTAATCTTTTGGTTAAGCATTTGTTGGTAATCCTATCAAAATAGGTGTTTTTTTATAAGTGATAGGGTTAAAAAATGTTTTCTATTAAAGAGGACACATAGCAATATGGTTGTTGGTCAAGCGGATCGCCAATCAAACATGGTTCAAGCCATTCAACTAGTTGAACAATTGAATCTATGTTCGATTAACTGTTGACTATTTCCATAATTGAACCCCCATTCGATTTACACCAGTTGAATGATGAAGTCACATTCGACTCGTTATGGCCAAACAACAAGTTGTGCTCTAGATCCTTTAGCGACTCATAGCCATTTAAATTTATCAATGTCGTCCTCTTGCATTGCGCTAAATGCAAATCCGAACTATTATGGCTCGACTTTTCATGCCACAACTAGATTTGCACATCTTAGGTTTTTATATCGTTGTTGTTATATTATGTATCTTGGGAATGTGTTTGTGCGCATTAATGACGAGGAAGAAAGAAAAAGAGGATGGTGAAGTAAGTGAATATTCGATCCTACTCTTAGAGACGGTGCAGTCAGCCCCTAAACATTGTTGATTACACACATCGGTACGTGTGTTTTGCACCTGCGATCGTGTAAATCAACAACTCCTAAAATTTGATTGCTTTTACATTCTAAAATGTGGGTGTCCTATAAACCAATTGGGTGGGTAAAGATAACAAATTTGAAGCTATTACACTTGTCCCACAAACTTACTAAGACAAATATTTGTTTTTTTTTTTTCACTCTAAAAATAGATTATACATTATTTATTTACTACGTTTTTAAAATACTTCTTTTTTATTTATATGATCATAATTGAGTTATATGATCGTACAATATGATCGCAATATGATCACATCTATCATCGGACTATATAATTGCACCATGATCGAATAATATAATCGCATAGTAAAATTACACCACATGATAATATAATTGCACAATTAAATCACACCACATGATATCACTATATGACGGCATTATCGATTTCATTACGTGATCACGTCATTTAAGGTTTAAAATACTACCGATCCCGTTACGTGATCAGTGATCACATCATTTAAGATGTAATATATAAGTTTGAATTGATCATATACAAAAGAAAATAGTATAAAATAACTATTTTCACAATATTGACAATATCAAGCCCAAACTAGGCCTAGTTATGCTTATATATTGGTATTGGATTTGTCTTGGACCATTTAGTGCAAATACACTCTAATCATGTCTAAAATCTAAACGGACCTAACCCATTAGAACTGCAATGAGCCCACTTGGGACACAAACCCGACTCACATGGATCCCCCAACAGGCTAATTCGACAACCAGATATATCTATATATATTGAAAAAGAGAGGTCAATAAATTATTTGTGGAAAGTTGTAAAAAATTGATCAAAATCTTTTTTGACTTCCCTTTTTTGGAAACCAGTTCAAAAACTGAAAATCATTTGGTTTTCATCAACTTTTAAAAATCCGATTGGTTTTTATTTACTTTTAAAAATCCAAAATCTGTTAGTTTTCAATTGACATTTATTCTGCCTTTATTTTATTTTTTATTTTTTTTTAATCTAACAAACTTCCATATTATACGCAATTCATAAATTTGTTCAGAAGTCTGTTAACGCATTTTTTATTATGAGCAAAATTTTTGTTTGAAAAAAATAAAAAATATGTTGTTTGAAAATTGAAATTACACTTATTCAAGAGTTTCCAATTCTCTCTCAAAATCAGTTCACGTGTTTTTTATTATGGGCGAAATTTTTGTTTGGAAAGATATCATGCATTTGAAAATTGTAATTCACACTTATCCGATAGCTCTCTTTCAAAATCAAATCACATTGGCCAAATTAATTTTGTTTGGAAAGAAATCGTGCATATATTATTTGAAAATTGAAATTCACACTTATCCGATCCCAATTTCCATTCAAAATCGTTTGGTTTGAATTCAAAAAATCACGTTTACAATTTTTTTTTCAAAAACATTTGGAATGAGATAAATATTCATTATATGATTTGTATGAAAAAAATATTTATTGTGATAAAAATCAATTTGAAATTCTGATACCATATTTAAAAACCGTTCAATTTGAATTTGTGATTGCATAATTTACGTGAAGATAAATGTGCATTTCAATCCATATTTATCATCAACAAAAAATCTTAAAAAGGCACGGGTATTACAGCCTTATCAAAATCAATTTAATATCTTATCAAAATCAATCCTTCTTTATCGTTAACAATTTCGGCAATAATATCTTAACAAAATCTTTCCATATTTTACGTGATGTCAATTCATTTAGGCCTGTGTATAAAAGGGTGTTCATTGATAGCATTTTTTATCACCTCCTTCACAACGTGCAGAGAAAATAATACAGAGAAGTTTCAATATACACATCTATATACATATAATAAGAATTACTATTTACCATAAATAGTAACTAGAAATTTTAGGACAACATTAATTGCTTATTATTTTTGGATTTTTTTTTCTTTTTTTTTTAAACATTAATCCTTATCATCATTTAACTTAGGCGGCCTAAAAAAGTAGAATTTAATTTGAAAAATTCAAATCAAATCGTATCCTAAAAATTTGTATTTTTGTTAAATCCCTCATAATACAATCCCATATCAATACCATTTTTGAATTTGTTTTCTTTAAACATATAACAGAAACAGTATCTACGTACACAATTTATGTCTTCCCAAATTTAAGTAATTTGTTGGTCCTCAAATTAGTGAAGATTCCTTGCATGAAGGATTTATACAATTTTGAAAAAACTGGGAACTTGGTAGAAACCCATTACATACGATATTGGTTTTGAAATTTAAATTTACAAATTTCTTCCATATACATACACAACTATTCACTTCCTAAAATTAATTAATTTGTTGAATCAAATACGATATTGTGGTCCGCCAAAGTCAGTAGAGATATTTTGCATGAAGACTTTTTACAATTTAAAAATATTAGGACTCTTGGTATAAACATTTTGGATAGCCTTTTTTCACAAAATAAAATGGATTAGGAATTTCAAATCAATTCAAATTCATCTCTCATTACAAGTTAAAATTTTCTAAATTTTATTTGAAGAATAAAATTTATGGTTTCAAACTCGAGATAATGAGTTTATAAATAGATAAATATTTTTTTTTATTTTCTAAAATATTTATTAAAAAATTTATAATGACAATAAATTTTATGATAAAATAATAAATTAAGTATTATACCAGAATATGTAAAACTATTATTTTTTATATTAAAGAATAAATATATATACTAAAATCAAATTTATATTAGTATCAACGTTTTAGCGAGAGAATATATTAATTAATTTACATACTAGAGCTAATAATTAATTTACATACTAGAGCTAATAGGTTGAGATTTAACGTTATAACTAAAAAAATAACGATGATCAAAAGGTGTATAGAATAGATGATCTAATTCTATTTTTTTAAACCTAATGGACAGGTCATCTGGAAACTCAGATCCGTACATCGCACGGGTTACGTACTAGTTTTTCCATAAATCAAAGAGGGAAAAAAATCCAATCTTTAATCGAAACTATAATCGCATCCATGGGCGGCCACTCGAGAAAATCGCGGAGCCGGAAAAGCTCGCCGGAACCCTCAACCTCGGGCTCAGCCGACTCATCTTCTCCCTCGTCCGACGCCGCTTCATCATCCGACAGCCAGCTCGATTCGTCGTCGAAGGTCCGAAAACGACGCCGTAACAGGGACCGTGATCGGGAGGATAGCAAACGGAGAAATAAGAAGTCGCGAAGAGATAACGAAAGGAGCAAGAAGACGAGGAGAAAGCACAGCAGAAGAGACCGAGAGAGACAGAAAAGGAAGGAGAGGAAGAAGGGGAGATACGATTCGGATGATGGGAGCGGGTCGGGGTCGGGCTCGGACTCGGAGCGGGAGAGCCCGGAGGACGTGGTTAAGTTTGTGCTGAAGGAGTTTCCTGCTGTTGCTGGGGATTTGGAGCAGGTATTTTTTGCTTTGAGCAATTTTGAGAATGTTATCTGAAAATCATGAAATTTTGGTGTTTGTAGTTTTGTTAATCTAGTTTTGGTTTTGGATGCCTGAGCTAATCACAGTTGTTTGAGAGCTAAACGTGGGTTTTTACGAAATTTCCACGCTTTGAACTTGAGAACTTGTGAGGTTGAAATTCATTATAATCCTAATGGAGTTTTGTGTTTAGCATTTTTAAGAATTTTGTTAAACACAACCACCTCTGTTGTGTCATGAAGTGTCCATATTGATGTTTATAGCAGCTCTACTAGTGCTGAAAATGTGTTACTGATGTTTGTGATGAATTTTCTTGTGCAATAAACCATATATAGCTTCTCATTAATGATGTTTTATTTAGCTCTTGCGAATGATTGACGATGGCCAAGCTGTTGATATTAGAGGATTATCTGAGAAGTCACTGGTCAAGCATCTTCAGAGGCTGTTCAAATCATTAAATCTTAAAGAAAATGGGGATCGAGTCTTTCTATTGCCACGTAAAGCGGGTCCCACACTGGATGTCGTGGGCCCAATTATCCACTCTCACTTGCAATCTCAAAAGGAGCTTAGTCATTTGGATTTACCGACAGATGCACCCTCAGTACCACCAGAACTGAAAGCTGTACATGCGAATGACAATGTCGATGATGCCAAGGAAGATGCCGTTGGTCCACGGAAAAGGTAGCTGATACTTTATATGCTCCTCAGTTACTGTTGATTGAATTTGGGTTCGCCACACATTTTCTTTAATCACGTACTCACAGTTACCTTGCTTTTGGTTTTCTCAGGATCATTGGTCCTGCAATGCCTTCTGCCGAGTTGCTTGCTGCAGCAGCCAAATTAACAGAAGCAGAAGCTGAATTGAGGTATAGCTCATCGTACTCCGAATCCTATTTTTTCCCTTTTCTTTTCCTGTTTATATTTTTTCGTAGCTTATGCCACTAAAGAGCAGGTAAATTAGGTTACGAATGGTGTACTAATGCATGAGACTACTTTTGACAGAGATGCTGAGTTGGATGGAGATGATGAGTCATTTATAGGACCTCCACCTCCTGCTCTAGTCAAAGAAGCAGAGTCTGCAAATGAAGCAGAACGTTTTGAGGAGGTACGTTATTTTCTTCATTGTAAATATTCATTTTTCCTCCTTATCTATATCCTAGTTCATAGGTTCCAACTTTCTCAATTGCTTCCATTAGGAAAAATGAAATCTTTATTATTTTTTGCTGATACATTGTATTTTGTGTTGCCGTAAATTATATGACGATTTCATAGGGTTAACTTCTGTCATACATGTTTAGATTACAAGGATAATCGGCGCCGAGGAAGATAGCCCTTACGATATTCTTGGGGTCAACAATCATATGTCAGCTGAAAGCATGAAGAAAAGGTATAAAATGCTGGTGCTTTGGGATGACTCAAACTCATTATGCACACGCTTAAACATTCTGTGTATCTCTTCCTGCTACTTCGATGTGTGCAAATATATAAGTTTTCTTGATGATCTCACTGTTTTTATTTCTTTGTTTAGATACTGGAAGTTGTCACTTATGGTTCATCCAGACAAAAGCTCCCACCCTCAGGCTCACCAAGCATTTGTTAAGTTGAATAAAGCATTTAAGGATTTGCAGGATCCTGATAAGGTGAATATTGTGACTTTTTTACCCCTCAAAAAAGAAATAAGAGTGTTATGACATTTTCTGGAGTTTCGGGTTTGGCTTGGCCAATAAGTTGAATTAATTGAGCAATTAAAACATCAGGGTTTCATCTTCTCTGCCTTTACACTGTTGTGGCATGTCAATGGTTATGGGTTGTGAAGATGGGGATAAGTAACATCCTGTCAGTGTATGACACTCGCTTAGTTTCAAGTAATAAACACTTGATGTCTGACTAGTAAAATCATTTCAGGTTGTTTGTCTGAATGACCAGACCATTAACCAGTTTGCAAATTTCTTCAGAATTTCAGCTGTCAATGTTGCTATGTATCTTAACAGTCCTTTTTTGTCCCTTTTTACAGCGGAAAGTACTAGAGGACAAAATCAAGCAGAAGGAGGAACAAGATGCATTCAAGGTATCATTGTGACGGTGTGACCCCATTAGTTATATGCTATCCACTATATGTGCATTTATGTTCAATAAAATGTTCTGTATTTTCAGGCAGAACTGAAGGCAATGCGTGAAGCTGCTCAATGGAGACGTCTTCAAGGTTTGACATGATCTTCCGGTTCCTTATTCTTTTTCATTTTCATTTGATTATTTTATGGTTGCTTTGTTTTTCCTTGGCAATATATGGCGTTTTGTTCACTGTATCCTGCCCCAAATGCATTCCATCCCTTTGCTGCCCTCCTTGTCATTTGACCCGGACAAATTCAAAATAAAAAAACAAAAAAAGAGATGAGGGAAAGGAGAGGTTTGCTGTGCATCCCCAGTTTTACTTGATATGAAAGTCGAAACTGTTTGTTTCCTGCAGGTATATCTATGGAGGGTGATGACATACTTTTGGCGGAGATGGATGAAAAAGTTGCACCCAAGAGAGATGAATGGATGACCACATTACCTCCTGAAAGAAAGGTAACTTAACTTCTTATTCTTTTCTCTCCCCGTTTCTTCTTTCTGTTACACATTTTTGTTCCCATCATTTTTCCTGTGCACTTGTATATTACTTATATATATGGCGATGTGTTTTCCTATTAAGTGGCAAACAATGAGTATCCACTAATTGATATCTATTGTAGTTAATTACCTGATGCGGATTTGTGACTGGTGTCCTGTATGCAAAAGAGTAAACTGTGTGATTAGTTTTTGATATTTTATCAAAATAAACGTCTTAACGTAACTACCATGTGTCTTGTTCCTTCTTAATTGCCCAAACAAAGAAAAATCCTTATCCACTCTGGAGATTATGATTTCCAGCACTTTTTGTGATGCCATTCTTTTTCCTTTTTCCTTCCTTTTATTTTTAACTTTTGCTCTATGTGCAGCCTGGTGTATCCATGCACTCGACGAGAACATTTAGTAAGAGCTCAAAAGAAGGACGTGGTGATACCAGTGCTTGGACAGACACGCCTTTAGAAAGAGCTCAAAAGGCAAAAATGAAGTAAGTCATAAACTACATAACTATTCCCTACACTTTAAACATAATTAAAAATAAGTAATCAGTATTTCAAACTTATGAAATTCCCCTGTTATGGTATAATAGCTACCTTCCCCATGATTGTTGTCAGATTCAGGAACAAATATCCAAAGGGCCTTTTTTTTTTTTTTAATTTTATTTATAGATTTTTGACTGGGCCTTGTATTTCGTGGCCAGTTATTTAGAAGCGTACAACGAGGCCGCAGCACTTGCTTCAAACGAACAAGAGAAGAAAAAACCGAACCCCGATGCTGAACTGGTCGATCAGTACAACAAGGCGAGACGTTCAAAATCACTGGTCGAGAAGCATAAAGAGAGCCGCCCAAAGAAAAAATCGAAGCAGGAAAGGGAAAAAGAGGAATGGGAGGGGAATCACCCGTGGAAGCCTTGGGATCGTGAAAAGGATTTAACTGCCGGAAGGCAGTCCATCAAGTTCGACAGTGAAAACATGGCTCAGGGTCTTTCCTCCAGGTTTTCTTCCGGAAACTTCCAAAGAAACTTTCTTTAAGGTACACACACTTGCAAGCCTGAGTTTCTTCTTGGTCTGAGAAATGTTGTTTTAGTGATTGTGACCCACTGTTGAAACTTGAAATAAGTCACTAGTGTTTGTCATTACATTGTATACACTCACATGGATATCCCATTTTAATTGCTAGTTTAGTTGTTTGGCAGACATAATACTATTTACATGCATTTTGCAGACTTTTTGTTAGTTATTGTTCTGTGAGTTTCCGAGTTAATCGAGCCTTGAAAGCTCGAGTTATGACTCCCCTGGATAATTGAGAAAAGAAAATAAAAATAAAATTAAAAGAAAATACGTGTTGGAGATGTAACTTGTGCATTGGTTTTGTGGCAGGGCCTCTACATTGATTGTTGTGGAAATTTTGGCAAAAGTTATTAAGAAAAGCAAGAAATTGCTTGCCTAGAGCATAGGATCTATGAATTGATCTCTATTTGTTTTATTTGGAAAATCATTGCCTGGCAACAAACTTGATTAGAGCTTGGAGAGAAGCAATCATATGTGGATGCACCTTTTCGGCTCATATTATGATCATGGTTTGGATAGTCCCACTTTCAATCCAAGCAATGACCAATAGCAAATTTGATAAGGATTAAAAAAAAAAGGAGGAGAGAGAGAGAGAGAGAGAGAGAGAGTAAGCCAAAAAAGCTGTCATTATGTCATTTTTTAATTGTGTTTAGTGTTGCTATTATGTCCTTAATAATTGACTCTCATTGAGTCATTAATCACTAACTAATCTTTCACCTCAATGAATAAATGGTAATTAAGCGTGGACATAATTACACACAA
Organism: Striga asiatica; assembly: GCA_008636005.1. Lineage (NCBI taxonomy): Eukaryota > Viridiplantae > Streptophyta > Magnoliopsida > Lamiales > Orobanchaceae > Striga > Striga asiatica. Next base: position 232,596 of record BKCP01002002.1, read on the forward strand.
ACGCATCCTAAAAGTAAAATAAGAAGAGGAAGAAAAATATCAGAAGTGCTGTAGCATTAAATTAAATTTGATAAGTTGTCATGGTAGAAAATAGTAACAGTTAGATTTTTTTTCCTACTATTTAAGAAGAGATTATTTTTGTTTTTATCATTAAGTAAAGAAAAATCATATAAACTCATATGACATCTACTCGCCATTAAAAAAAATATATATTTTACCACTTAAGCAAAAGTCAGACTCCTTTAAATTTTGAATCCACGTTTCTAACTATCTGGCCTAGCTTACAGATACAGTACAACAGACAAAAATTATGTGTTGTGATTTATAACATAAATAACCATATTATTCTGCCAGAAAAGACAGAAAATAATAGTAAAATGGTTAAGTCATAGAAGTTGAAGACAATTTGTTCTCCTAAAACTGAGAAACCAATGGAATGAAACTGAAATGTAGCAATCATGAAAGCTAATCTTTGTCTCAAATATGAGGAAAAATGTGAAAGGGGTACAAGCTTTGGGTTTTTGTGTGGAGGCATGTCATTATCATCCTTAGTTAAGGGTCCCTAATCTTTGGCCACATCTTCTCTAGAAGCTTGTTAAGTCATTTTCAAGTTTAGTTACCCCCTCACCAATAACACATATTTTTTAATGCTTATTATTTAAAATATATATTGTTATACACAGTACAATAAATTACTATTATTACTATATATAATAAGATATGTGATTTCAGGACAAAACTTATCATAATGAGTTTGAATCTCATGTCAGCCATGAGATTTTGTATTTTTCTTATGACATTTTATGATACAAATATTGTGCATATTTTGATATTACTATTGCTTAATCTTATAATTTAAGTACAATTTTTTTCACCTACAAACATATTGTTATACTATCATTGCTTGTGTGTGTGAACGAGACACTGAAAACGGTAGGTCTTCAACTTAATGGTTAGTCAGTCATACTCTTCCAACAAAAATAGTACTTTCATACTCAAATGTCATTCTTTAAGATACTAAATAAATAAAAGTATAGCATTTTATAATATCAATATATATTATTTTAAAGAAATTATGGTTGACTAATCGTTAGACAATCTGAAATCAAAAATTGGGAATTAAAAAAATATTGTAAGAGGTATCAGTCCCACAAACCGCCCCAAAACAAAACTCCACTTGCTTGGATTACACAGTTACTTGTTTGCTTAAAGTAACCTTAGCCTTTTAAGATTGCAGCAAATCAGGTCTCAGTTAATTGTTCTGTGTAATAATGACTAAGATTTTGCAGTGATTAAGGTTGGGATTGCACATATATTTTTATTGGAGATATTTTCTTGATAGCATGTGAAAATATTTTTCAAAGAAAATATTTGAATTTTGAGTGAGGTTACATATGAAATAAAACATAATGATTAAAAGGGATTTGATATAAATGGCAAAATGACGATTGAATAGTGGATAAATTACGCAATTAATGGCAATTATAAATATAACAAGAAATGAATGATTTGACTTATAATATTTTGGAGTAATAAAGAATTAGAAGTGATGACTGACGAGTGAAAGAAATTTTGGAAACAAAAGGCGTGTTGATGGAAAAAAAATGATAAAAAAAAAAATGAACATGTCTATTAACAATTACACTGTGTTCATCGTAATTCTTTTAATGTTACTGTTGGATACATCTAACATTTAGTCAATCGCACTTTTTAAATAAGTATGTATATTTCGAAACTTAAATGTTAAAACTTTAAAATGTAACATAAATAAAACTATGACATCTATATATATATAATTGCTAGCTAAGAGAATTTAATAAAACATTTAATAAAAATATTTTCACTTTCCCTCCAAAAGGAGTTACATTTTTTTAATTAATTACTCATTAATCTCACATTTAAGAAGGTTTCTTATAGTTAAATTTAATTAATTAATGAATAAATTAAAAAGATTTATTTTAATTAATCCCACATTTATGTTAAGTACAGTATTATCGTAATATCTTATCAGTTTTAAAAAAAAAAATAGTAACTTTTTTTAATAAATTTTATAAAAGTTAGTTAAATGTGCTTATATTCATATAAATTAGGAAAAAAAAAGGTTTTATATATATAAAAAGAACATCGTTGAAATAACTTGAATCCACGAAAAAAAAATTAAACATACATAAAAAAAATTCTGACTGTGATTAAATACAACAAAAGGGCCTTAATCGGCCTCTTAAAATCACGATGCGGGCGGTTCCAGTCCATTGGAAGCTAACCCTAATGGAAAGCTCATGATACGAGTTTTTTTCAAAAAAAAAAAACTCAAAAAATACATATATTTACAGATCTATTACAGATCTTTAAATTTTTTGTTTATATAAAAAATTAATATTATATTTACTCATTTATATTTAGATGGTATTTTTTTATTAAGAAGCAAGGACAATTTTTATCAATCAATAAGAGTCAAGGACAAACAATATAAAGAAGTGTTTCCTATGTTATGACATGATCAGTAAGAGTCAAAGATAATCTCTGTCGCACGTCGGCTTAATTACTACTGAAGAGCTCAGCATTTAGTCATGAGCAATTATACGTGACGCTTTTTAGAGTTACGAGTCAGTGGGGTTTGAAGATTTTAATTTGAGCTGAGAGAGATTTTGACGATAGAAAAACCACGACGTTGTTTTATAAAGAAGTGTTTAAGAATATTTATATTTTTTTTCTTAATTTTTTTCAATAATTTTGTTATGATTTTTTACTATTGTTTATAATTTTTATTATTTTTTCATGTATCATATAATTTTCCGTGCAAATGCAAGGGACAAAAAACTAGTTTCTATAAATATGCATTTTTGTTAGAGTTGTATGACAGGTCGACCACATAATGGTTAGACCGTTCACACAAGAACTTGCATGTGTCTCGTGTTAAGTTGACTTTGCTTTTTCAACAAATATATATATATTTTTAATTGAAATGTCATATTCTTAATTTAAAAAAAAATATAAATAAAAATATGATATTCCATAACATAAGTATACAATTTTATTAAAAATTATGACGATTTGACTCACCAACGTCATTTCACCCAACAATTACCGTTTTTTTTTTTTTATTTTTTTTTATTTTTTTTTTTATTTTTAACTTTTCAAAACTACTAGTTATGGGAAAGAACGATTCTTCCCCCTCATGTTAAGTCGTGTTTCTGTCGTGCTGCTTTAAAAACCTTGTTCAGTGTTCACATTACACGTATGCAGATATATAATGGCTAAATAAATTTCATCACGCTTTGTTAAGCTGTTAGGACTACAGTATTAATTTGACCAAAAGATTTTTGTAGCAAAAATGATTGTGTTTTAGCTTTGAACTGTCCTTTAAGACAATCTGGGACATATTTAGAAGCCAAGCACAAGACAATTGCATGCTTCTACTTCCAATTTAACACTTTCTATATACAGTAAATTTTTTTATTTTATTTTTTTAAATGTAGCGATTATTATTATATATGAAGGTTGAGCAAGAGACTTAAAACATTAAATAAATTGATTGAAGTCACATTGAACTATACCGAAAATCCAAAATTCCAACTGACTTTGAATCCAATTATACTGAATAAGTCGTAACTCATATGTAAATAACAACTGCTACTACTTTAGCATCTTAATTAATTGATAAACAATAAGCGTAAGTTAAAATATCTTCATAATTAATTTATTAATTTTACTTTTTACGATATGCGTAACACAAATAAAAGTATAATATTGTACGGACCCTACTTAATTTACAGGATGTCTTAGAAAAAATTGTAGGCTTAAAAATTAAATTAGCATATATTTTTAAGTGAAATCTTGAGCTAGACTACATATCCCTTCAGAGCAGGAAGGGGATAATTAGAAGATGCCTAATCTAATCCAACATATGAAAATTGATGAATAGAAAATCAAAGGGCCCACACACTTGTTCTCTATATCTATATACTTATATTTCTTAATTATTTACTAACAGTTACGGAGGTTGAGTCGTCGTTTTTTTTTTTTTAACAAATATATGTACGTTTGTGATATAAAATTATCATACTTTTATTAATATTATTTTTTAGAGTATGACATTTTAACTTAAAAGTGTAGATATTCGTACAAGTAGACATGACCACAGGTTGCCCGACCCGTGGCCCGACCCGCGAACCGGCCCGCCCTAGTCGGTTTTTGAACCGGCCCATAATCCCCTAAGGGCCGGTTAAGGGTCATGTGGTACCCATTTTTGACCCGTCGGGCCGGGTCCGGATTTTCCGACGGGCCATAGTACAAATTTTTTTTTTTTTTTTTTCTAGTTTTGAGACCCGCCGATCCGGCAGGTCGGGCCGGGCCGGGCCGGGTCATGGCCCGTTGACTGGCCACCTCTACGTACAAGTATGATCGCATATCCATCAAGCTTGCCCAACAGTAGACTTAATCGTGAGATTGTTATTCTTAATTATAAATAATGTTATGATTATCTGTGATAAATGTTATTTTAAATCAAGAATTAATTTTCTAAATATATCAACATTATATATACAATATCCTCTGCTTAATAATAACACCATATAATATTAAAAATGCATTATATATACAAAATTAAAAATAACATCATATACGATTCTCATGGTTCTCACGTTTAAAATTGTTTTTTATTTATAACACCATAACCTATACATACATTATACCTATATCATCCTTGTGGGTCAATGAAATGAAGTGGTAAGTACTAATTTTTTTTTTTTTTTTGGGTAATAATTTATTGTTTCTTTTTTAAGGTTTTGAAGCTTAGACGAGGGTAATGACATCTGGACAGTTCGCTAGGTTGGTAGTCATGAGTAGTTATTAATTTATTTAATTAATTAGGGTAGATACAGCCTAAAAAAAATGTACAAAACCTTGGTTGACCCTTATATTTGAAGCTCCTCAGACTTAAGGCGTCAAATTAACTTAGACTGGTAAACAAATAGATTATGCCTGAGATTCAAAATCAGATGCAATCATAGGTCCAACTTATGCTATTAATTAAATTCTTATTATATTTGTATATCAAATATTTTGCAAACCCTTATTTGTAATATGGAAATAAATAATGACTTTAGTTGAAATAGGACGAAAAGTTACACGAAATTAATGGATTTAGTATGATTCTGTTCGGTTAAGTTCGATTTATTTAATGGCTCGGTTTAACAAAAATCGGTAGACGAAGCTTTATAATATATCCACAACATACAATCTCGAATTCTTGATAATTTTGACATGCATAACCGAGTAAGAAAATTGACTTTCAAAGTTTTTCTTTTTTTTTTTT
>BKCP01002002.1:244806-257013 GCA_008636005.1 Striga asiatica
TAACTTAAATATAAAACAAAGAGTTGTGTGAATGTTACTCTCTTCTACACTCAACTTTTTTCTCATCAAGACAAGTTCTTCAAAAGGTAGCTTTTTTTGTTTCTCATCAAGAAAATTAAACTATCCTTTAATGTATTATATACCAACTAGCCCTTAACAATTGTGTTGTTTTTCCTAATTTTACTAGGATATATCAAAAGGATGGAAATGGAATCTTGCGTGCCACCCGGCTTTCGATTTCACCCAACCGAGGAAGAGCTCGTCGGCTACTATCTCAAAAGAAAGATCAACTCCCTCAAAATCGAGCTCAATGTCATCACCGATATTGATCTCTACAAAATGGAGCCATGGGATATTGAAGGTAACTAATTAAACAACAAGAATCGATATAATTAATTTATGTTATTTCGATTGTTCGAAAAAAAGAAAAAAAAATGTTGAGCGAATATCGACTAATCCAATCCCATAGTATTCATATTTTTGTCGTTATATATTCTTTCAGATAGATGCAAAATGGGATACGAAGAACAGAACGAATGGTACTTTTTCAGCCACAAGGATAGGAAGTACCCTACCGGAACAAGGACCAATCGGGCGACGACAGCTGGCTTCTGGAAGGCGACAGGGAGAGATAAAGCAGTTCTCTGCAAGGAGAAAATAATAGGGATGAGAAAGACTTTGGTGTTCTACAAAGGAAGAGCGCCAAATGGGAGAAAAACTGATTGGATCATGCACGAGTATCGTCTTCAGACATCCGAACACGGACCCCCTCAGGTGAATAACACGATAGCAACTTGTAATAAAAATACTATATAATTGACTTTGAATTTAGATCAAAGAATGTTAATTAAAATGTTCTTTTTTGTTTTTTCTTTCTTTTAAGTCAAAACTTGGATGTTTGTTTGAATATTAATTCTTCATTTGAATTGATAAAATTAAATAGAACTCTTTTTTATTCTTATACTAAAAAAACACTTTTTGAAGGTTGAATAAGCTAGTTGTGTGTATAAATATCTAACTAGTTGAATAAGAATTAAGAAATAAACAAATTGACATAGAATTGAACCAAATTAAGAAAAAATTAAGTTGGGCTAGATTGCAACTTTTATACTTAGTTCTTGATTTNTAGGAAGAAGGATGGGTCGTTTGCCGCGCGTTCAAAAAACCGAACCCGAGCCACAAGCAAGGCTTCGAAGCTTGGAACAATGCTTACTATCTAAGGAACAACGTCAATACCTACAACATTAAGCCCCCATCGTACACGAGCACCCCGAATTTCATGCCTACTAATTACGAACAAGCCGCGAATTTCATTAATCCGGTCACATTTCCCGCCAAATCTCACCAAGGCCCATTCGAAAGCCAAATTATGGTCGACCTACCGAAGCTCGATAGTCCCTCGATCTCAACGAGCTACATCAACAACGACAATAGTTTCGAACACAACGTTGTTATGGCCAACGAGGAGATTGAAGACGAGAAGGGCAATTTCGGAAATCAATTTTGCGACGATTGGAGGAGCTTCGACAGGCTGATTGGATCCTCGTCGTACGTTTATCCAAACACGGCGTTAGTTCCTAACGGCGACTCGATGGATGCTCATAGCCATTTTAGCTCATGTGTACTGGAATGCTTTCCTGATGGTTTATAGCTAGCTAGAATTAATATGTGCATTGATTTGGTCACACTGAATTTTTATTTGAAGGTGAAATTTGTAAAAAATAACACTGGAAGAATCCATGCAAAAAGTGCTGCATNTTGCTCATGCTTTTAGGTTAATTGCAAGGTTTTTCTGAATTTCTGACTGTATTTTTTCTTTTTTGGGGGTTTGTAATTCAGTTGTGGGCTTCTTGTGTTATGTTCTTGTGAAGGACTTGTCATTGTTTTTGAGCTGTAATTTATTTTTTCGAATTAAGGAAATTAAATGAATAGTTACAATTTTACATCATTTATTAGCACATGCCATATTGATTTTGCTTTTCATAATATTACAAGAGACAAAATTATGAAAATAGTTAACTAACTGAGTCTTGTACTTTCTAAAATAGAATTATGAACTTTTTATTATGAAATGTCCTTTTATGTATTGATTTATATTATTTATCTACTAACATAAGTTAATAATACATTTTATTGGCTTTGAGTCTTTGACTTAGCTCAATTGGATGTTTTTATGCATTTTTTTATAATTAGGTCCCATAAAGTTTGAGGTCAGCTCGATATAAGGTTTGAGCACGGCTCATTATTTAATTGGATCGACTCAATAATTGAGCTCGAGCTTAACTCGATTTTTGCTCGTTTACACCTGTAATTTCCTTGCGAAGGCTACGTTTGTTTTCAAAACTTAAAACAACAGTTTTGACACTTTGTGAGATACGTTTCTTGGTGTAAAATTTCTGTCACATGCGCACAAGACACAGAAAGCCAAACACAAACTTAGCAAATCATATGTTGATTCCAATATTCAACAGTTCATTCCTTTCTGGATCCCCTTTCTTGTGAACACTCTTCATGGTTGAATCAATTATACACCACCCCAGCTCAAATTTTTTTCAATCCCATTGATAAAAATCCCAACTTTTTTTGCAATTTCAATTTTATTTTCAATTCAGCTTGATATAATTTTTCATTTAATCCCTTTTCTTGCTTTGGATCTTTCACTAGCTGTAGCAAACAATTCTCATGAGTGTTGGAAATTCTCAGCCGCTCATCGCTGCCCAACAACCGATTGCGACCTCCGTCCACGCCATCCCCGTCGATCTCCATGGCGGCGCCGCGGAGTGCAGCGGCGGAGGCCGGCGTCGTTAGGGTGTTGGATAAGGACGAGAGGTGCGACGCGGAGACCCCGACGGACAAGAAGTACAGGGCCAGCGGGTTCCCGCTCTCGAGGTGGGAGTTTACGGCGGCCATGGGGGTATTTTTGTTATTTTGCTCCGGGCTGCTGTGTATCTTCCTTACTATGCCGGCGTCCGAGTACGAGATGCTCCGGCTGCCGCGCACCCTTACAGACCTCCGCTTGCTCAAGTAAGGTGTCTGTGTCTCTTTTTTCACTGTAAATTTAATTTTACATTTCCATTGTTTTAGTTTATTTAGCTCAAATCCAAATTGATGTGTTTAGGATATGTTGTTGCAAAATTTTATATCATTACGTGGCTTTCTGTTTGTAACTGGATGTGTTCTGTTTAGAGTTAAACGAAAAGAGCTGCTAGTGAGCTTGGCAGTCGGCTCGTTTGATAAACAATCCGCTCGAGCTCGTTTACTTAATGAGCTGAGCTTAGGCTTGAAAAATAGGGACTTGTATATAATTTCCCAAACTTTTGGCATAATTTGGCTCATTAAGGTTCGCTAACGTTATCAGCACTTAAGTAGCTTGAGTATCAGTAGTTCGAGTTCAAGCTCAGTTCGTCTCGTTTACAGCTCTAATTCTGTTGTTTGTAATCTATTTTCTGTGTGTATTGAACTGAAAAACCATTGGACTGTTTGGGTATATAGCCTACTATCAGAATAGTAAAATCAATTTTCTTTACAGCTTAAAGTGTTTTCAATGAGATTTTCCTGTTTATTTTATCCTAGTTGAATTGCAAACTAATGAATTAACATATTAAAATATTCAATCATTCACATACTGTGTATTAGCTGCCTATAAAAGTTAGCATCAAGCACTTCATAGTCGAACTGTCTGAAATTGAGGTCCTGAAAATATTTTTCAGTTTTGAAATGTCTCGTTTTCTCATGGCTTGCATCTGTATAATGTTCCAGAGATCAACTTGCAAGCTATGCTCGATTATACCCGGCAAAGTTCATCCTGGGCTATTGTTCGACTTACATATTCATGCAGACATTCATGATACCTGGTACGATTTTCATGTCTTTACTGGCTGGAGCTCTTTTCGGAGTCGTGAGAGGCCTTTTCTTGGTCGTTTTTAACGCCACTGCTGGTGCATCATCCTGCTATTTTCTGTCTAAACTGATCGGGAGGCCCATTGTCAACTGGTTGTGGCCTGAAAAGCTTAGATATTTTCAGGCAGAGGTATAATTTTACTTTTCTTTTAACACTTCTTGCAACTATTCAGATTATTTAGCTTAGAGGCCGAGGAGAAGATAGTAATTGCTTACTCTTCTCGCTATATTCTTGGTAGCTATATTGGGTGCCCCAAAATAGAAAGTGCATAGGTTTTTTGTGCATTACGGAAAAAGAGTAAAACATTGAAACATGATTCTATAAATATCGGGGGCTCTTCAATATCCATTTTTGTTGAGGGTGTATTTAATTAGGATTTTTAAGGACTTTTTAAGACTTTAGAAATCCTGGTGTATTCAATTTAGATTTGTTAAGACTTTTTAAAACTTTTAAAAATCCTGGGGTATTCAATTGGGATTTTCAAAAGTCTTACAAAATCCTGAGGTATTTAATTTTTTTGACACTAGGATTTATTAAGACTTTTTAAGATTTTGTGGGATTTCTAAACAAAAAACCTTATGTGAAATCCCACTTAAAATCCTACCTCCGGACTTGAGATTTCATAGAATTCTTCCAAAATCTGAAAATCCTAGAAAGTCTCAAATCTCGAAAAGTCTTAAAATGTCACTTAAATTCCGAATTGAATACACCCCTTAGTCCTGTTGGTTTGATTCGGTGGCGTTTTTAGTCATGAGATCTGAAAATTTTGCTATTTGGTCCCATGATTTAAAATTTCAACGCAATTTCAGCAAAATGCTAAATCACAGGACCAAAAGGGCGAAAAATTGGAATTTTGGGACTAAAAATGCCATGTCGTTAAACCAGCATGACTAAAAATGCAATTTTTCCATAAGAGTTGGACAGAATCAAACTAAAAAGGTGGTTTTTGTAATTTTCAAAAATTCGGGGTATTGTAGCAACTGTTTTGTGCGCATTTCTATTTTGGCAAATATTCATCATTCTAAACTCTTAATCTTTGCCATGTGGTGTTTTTTATCGGCTTCAGATAGCAAAGCAGAAAGAGAAATTGCTCAATTACATGCTCTTTCTGAGAGTGACTCCCACATTGCCTAATCTGTTCATCAACTTGGCTTCACCAATTGTCGATGTCCCGTTTCACATATTCTTTCTGGCAACTGTTGTTGGTCTCGTTCCAGCTTCTTATATTACTGTCAGGGTATGAGCTTTCTTTCACTTATTTTTGGCCTTTTTATTCAACTCACCAGATAAACGAAAAGTTTTACATTGCCAGGCCCTCGGATATAAATCTTCAAATGCTTTTGTTTCCTTTTTTTTTTGGTCTCTTGATCAGGCTGGACTTGCCCTTGGTGATCTTAAGTCAGTGAAAGATTTGTACGACTTGAAGACGCTAGCTGTACTTTTTCTCATTGGTTCTGTTTTGTTAATTCCGACACTTTTAAAGAGGAAGCTAGTATACGAATAGGTCCTGGAATGTTTGTTCAATTTCGATTCGTTTAGTGTACTGTGAATTTGGTCTGTTGCTTCTAGATATCAGCTGTAGAGCTGAAATTATATTGGTGTTAAATTGAATCCATTAGTTATATGAGCATAGAAATTAGGATCTGACTGCAGATTTATTTATTCACAATTCCAAAACAAAATGATTTCATAGTTTGGTGCTCATAGCATTTGTATGCACCTTTGTGCCTTCAAAATATTTCAATTGTCAGTTTACTTTCTTCTCTCCCACCAATAATTTATTTAAAAAATTATCGAAGCACTAATTATTTTCATCATTATTGCTAGTATTGTGGTTTTATCATTCCAAAATGAAAGCATTTATTACAATTGAGGGCCCAATCCTAGTATAAATAAACTATGCAGATTGTTGTTAGATAGGAATAACAATTAGACGCATGCTTTTCAAGCATACTTTTAAATTGAACTATCATATTCTGAAAGAACGACATAACCAAAAGTGTGACATCTTGCCGATAATGTATGCATTTTTTCACGAAGAATCAACTCACCAGACGATTACACAGTCTGGAATTTGTGTTACTAAAATAGAAAGCAACAGAAAAAAAGATTTCCATGTTTATTCAGTTGATTTCTTGAACTACTTGCAAGAATTGTACCCGGAATAATATTGCAACAGTAGGATTTGAGCATCAAATGTTGTCTTCGAATCCCTCCTACATAATTTTTTACATACAAAATGCCAAGTCCTCATTTTTCAACAAAGTTCAAATTAAACAGTGTACAACACCATCCTGCCAAAAGGAAATAATGAAAAAAAAAATAAAATAAAAAGGAAATCCGAATATGATAAAAGCTGGGTCGTTTTTCTTAAGCGCTCATTGATGGAGGAAGAGTGACAACAGGTGAGTCTTGGTATCCCGTGATGCTTGTAATTCGTATTCTTGTGATAGGCTGTCAAAATTCGATACAAATAAGAATAAAATAAAAGAAGTCGGAGAAAATGAATGTGTGGTGGCACGTCAAGAGGAAGAATAACAGTGATTGCAATTGTAGTCAGCTAATAATCTCTTACAAACTATGTTCAACCGAGGTTTAAAGCACATTATAAAGTATTGTACCTGTCTGTGTCCAATATTTCTTCGGTAATTCTTCTTCTTCTTGTACTTGAACACGATAACTTTCTTATCCAATGTCTACACACGGAGAGGGCACGAATGAGTTCTCATGCAAATATTTGAAGAACATGTTCAAAGATGCACTCTTAATATTAAAAATCGTACTTGTTCCTCAACAATGGCCTCTACCCTGGCATTTGGCACAAGCGGTTTCCCAATGTACGCGCTCGTTTTTGTTCCCACAAGCAAGACTTTATTCAGAATGATCTGTAGTGGGATTGAGATTCATTACGGCCATCAGTGACAAAAAGAAATGATTTCTTTAAGAATGTAAGACTGAAAGAGTAATAATAATTCGAGGTGGCAACTGAGTACGTACAGGAAAGTAAAAGTGTAAAAAGACGTAATACAGCAGAAATTGATATCCAGTAAACATCACAATATAGTTCATTATTGAATCAACAGATATGCAACCATCAGTTGCATCGGCATATTACTAGGGGGCATAAAATTAATACAAACAAAACAAAAATTATAAAGACTGCGTCAGAGAGAAGAGAAGGAAAATGCTAACAAAGCCCTAAAATTCAACCCATTGTATCAACCTATAATACATAATATAAACGCCAATACAGCATAACATGAACAAATAACGGAACTCACTTCTCACCATTCAAAGATTCTCAAAAGTCACCACTATACCGACTTATATGCCTTACTAGCATACAGATTCGGGAAATTTTACAAGGAAGTGTAAAATAAATACACACACAAAAGGCAACAGATAGATAATTAGAAAAGGATTTCTTGTAGGACAAACAGCAAATGTTGACAAAGCACTGAAACTCAGCCAGCTGTGTCAACTTATAGATAACAACACCATGACAGCATAATGCCAACAAGAATATGAAACTCTCACTCACCATTTCAAGATTCTCAAGTTTTCCTCATCAAGGAGGCATTATTTACCTTATCATTCACACTGGCGCCTTTGAGCCTCTGTATATAGATAAAGCGTCCAGGGAACATAATGTACTGCCTTGATCCCACCTAAGAAATATTTCACACAAGAGAAAAATGCTAAATCAATTACTAACTATGAGCAGAATGTCCCACTAAATATGATTTAAACAAATGGTACTTGAATTACCAGCATCTGACATCCAAAACTAATAAGAAAACATAGGATCGAAACTATTCAGCCACTAGAAGTATAATGCAAGTATGATTTCACATCACATTTTATAACTTTTATCATGTACTTGGGGAACAAAATCAGTTCACCCATTACTAGCCTTCGAACTAAAAAAAAATATACCATAAAAAATAACAAAAAGGAAGAAACGAATTAAACAGAGTGTTAACCAAGTGTTTGTTACAACGAATTGAAGTCTTTCCTAGCGAAGAGTAACTGAAAATTGAATGGTTTATCAACCCAAATCCATTGTCGAAGTCCAGGACTAATTTTGATTGCAAAAATACCACCATTAGAAAGATGAACATTCAGCAGCAGGCCATAACTATCTCTTCCTAGGGAAGAGATAAATGTAAACAGAGCAATCGACATCTATGCCATTGCAGATATTTATCATATGTGAAAAACTTCAAGACATCAACAAAAGCATAATCACTGCAGACAACAGAAAACAAATCATATAGATTCCCAATCATCAGATTAAAGCTCTCCTTCCACACCTTGATTTCCAAACTAGCACAAGAAAGAACCGAAAACAAGCTAACATTCACATTCAAAACACTCACCATCACGACAGCGAACACTTCCTCTCTCTTGGGCTGAGCAATTTCCGCAGCGGGATCACTCTCTGGCACATCCTCCGGGCCCGAGTTCTCGGTTTCGGGCTCGCTCGCAGAAACCGCGCTCTCCGAGCTCGTCAATTTCGCGGTGAAGGACAACGAGGGCCGTTTGAGCGTCGTGAGTGTCAGGGAGGAGAGAGTGTGGGGGATAAAGGTGAGATTGTTCCTTGTGTGAGAAAATGGCGCCGCGGCTCGACTGTTGGAAAGCTTTGGAGTGAGGGTGGAACACAGGGAGAGTGCAGCGGCCATTGTTGAGCTCCAAAGAAAATATTCTAAGCTATTTCAATTTTCAATGACCTTTTTTGGGTTTCTGTAATTTGGGGATGAAATGTGAATCGTGGAGGTCTTGTTTATCCTATCCAAATTTTATGGGAATTACGCTTTTGGCCTTGCAATATGTTACGAACAATTTCGGTGTGCTCTCAGAGTGAGCACCAACTCCAAATACAGAAGGAGTTCAAAGAAAATTCAGAGAAAGATTCAAAGAAAATCTATATATTTAATTGTAGGCAATTCATAAAATGTTGTCACTCATTTTTTACAATTTATGAAGGTGGTTATAATTTTTTGTTGGACAATGCTACGTGTACAATTATAGTTTACAACATTAGTTAAAAGTATCATTAAGTTAAGTGCCTAACCATATATTTATTTGTATCTCAACCACTCACATTGAAAGAATATTATTTTTGGCATGAGTTCAAAAATAAATATATTGAAGATATATTCCTACAAGAACAAGGAATCTATAAAAAGGAAGTTTATTTGTTTACTTATATAAATGTACGAATTTCGTACTTCTTTATTTATTAAGTTGCATGATCTTATTATGGTATTGTTTTGTAGTATTTCGTACTTATTTATTTGTTAAGTTGCATGATCTTATTATGGTATTGTTTTGTAGGGTTGCAGCTTTATGGAAAGTTCAGACACGAGATTAGAAGGAATCAAGAGAAGATTAACTTGTTATGTTGTTGATGGACGTTTCCGATCAACAGTTAAAGAAATAATAAAAAGAAATATCAAGCGGGAAAAAGACAAGAAAAGCGGTTAAATTATGATTTTATTGACTGATCACGAGGTCGGCACTTGCGATATCCTTGCAAATTCTTACACAAATTCCTTACAAGTTTAGAGAGAGAGAGAGAGAGAGTAAAGACAGTTGGGATTCAACAACCCAGAAATAAATGAGGGGGTTGCTATTTATAGTGTTCTTAAATGTGGCACTGTTCGGGTACTGTTCACCAGTCTTGTCCAACAGTGCTCGGGCAGAGCAGTCCGGCGCCTTCCTGACAGAATTTAATGCGATTTGAGGTTTTCCTCATCATTGCCTGGCAGACATTCAATGCACACATGGGGGCCATTTAATGCCGGCAGGCTTTATGTCTTGGTTAGTGGGTGTAGGCTTGCAGGCTACAACGTCCTGTCCAATCACCAATGATTGTTCTCCAAGTGGCATTATTATATTATTATCGGGCTCGATATCTGTCTCAGGGGCGATCGCCCTGAAACCTCAGGTCGGCTCCTGACCCCGTTTCGTTCTTTTGACCTCGCGGGACCTTACTTCAGCTCGTCACTTGTCTTCAGGTCGGCACCGGCTTCTGAACAGCACAAACGCCGGGCTCGCGAACGGACCAGCGAAGATGTCAGGATCAATCAAGTTCGAAGTTCAGCTCGGTACTTTCACGCTCGACCGGGCCTCCGGCTTGGCTCTTGGAGGTCCCTTGTCCGATTTTCTTTTGGGGCGAACTCGGAGGGGGTGCCTTCGGTATCCCTTGTGAGGTCGTAATTTCGGAATACACCCGAGTTCGGCGCGTAACTTCTACTTGCAAAGTTCTTTCCAGTCACCATGCGCGCCCTTTCCAGACCCGAAGCGACGGGCCATTAAATGCAGCGTGCCCGTTACGCTTCCGGTCGACCATGGAAAATTGTGCCGCTTCAGAGTCTTTCCACGTGGCACGATCCAATTCGTCCTCGTCAGGCGGTGTGTCGTTTCAGCGAAACGGCGACTTTTGGGGCGCGTGATGTCCACGCGGTCGTTCACGAACCGTTGGATCACTTCTCTCCCAACTGTCGGTTCGTACCCCAATTTTCGAAATTCAAAATTTGCGCCACGTGTCATACTGTGATTGGTCTCCCGTGTGTATATATATGGGCCGTCGTCTTCTTTGAGAAGCTTTACCACTTCTGAGATTTTCAAGCAAACAAGTTCCTGAATTTTCGAGCCAGAGTTCGAGGCGATCTTCGAGATTTTCGGATCTTTTTGACGATTTTCACACCGGTAATTCAATCTTTCTCAGAACCTTTCTTCTTATTTTTTGATTATGTCGAGTTCTTCTGGTAACGCGATGAACCTCCCCACCGGAGATGGCGGCTACACGGTGGAGGAGACCGGGGAGTTGGTGGTTTACTCTCCTCCGACGACAGAGGCGGCGCAGCTGCTCAGAGTCACTCCGATTTTGGCCGTCCGCGTGACACCGGCGGCGGCAGGCCTGCACCGAGGGAACATCCAGACTTCCCCACGATCGAGATCATCGACCTCGGATCAGGTCAGTCTGATGTCGAGGAGGTCGAGAAGGAAACCGGCTCCGCTCCTCCTGACGAGTCCGACGTCGACGCCGGGCTGGTTGAAGAGACGCTTCAGGGAGACACCCATGGGCGAGAGGGAGTCCCTATGGGTCGCGAGGATGCCGAGACCGATGCTTTGGTCGAGGAGGCGGCCTCGGCTCCCCCGGGATGCTGGTGCCGCCCTCCTCGCGTCTGGCCGTCCGTCGCGTCTGCGACTGCCTGGACAACCGCGTCGGTGCTGAGGGACGTCGACCTCGCGCAGTTGAGCGGGAAGGCCTGCTTCGGCCTAGGGGTCAGAGTTTTTGCCCCTTATACCGGCGAGCGCATTCACTGCCCCCCGCCGGGCTGTATTAGTGTGTATCGCTCGAGTGTCTTGCTTGGGCTTCGATTTTCGCTGCCGGAGGCTCTGAATGACATCCTCAGCGACCTCGGCATCGACATCAGTCAGCTCGTGCCGACAGTCTTCGCCCGGCTGGTCAGTCTTATCATCCTCTTCCTTCAGCAAGGCTGGGTTGACCCGACCAGCGACGACGTGAAGGCCCTATTCGTCTTCAAGAGGTCTAGGGAAACCGGCAATTACTACAGCTCGGCCTCTCCAGGAGTGGACAGGTCTCTCATTCACAAGGTTCCGGAATCGTTGCATGGCTACATGCTGGAATGGTTCTAGGTCGGCGGCGAATAGACGACACCCAAAGCAGCTCGGCACCCGTCTACTGAATTTATCTCCGGCACTTGTACGTTATCTTTTCTATTCGCTTCAATCTTTTTGATTACGCGTCTTTTCGTGCTAACAGGTCGGTATTTGCATTTCAGTCCACAATCCCCGCGTCGAGCCGAGTGACGAGCTGGTTGCGAAGGTCGAAACCTTGCTGGGTCTTGCCGAAGGGAAGCGATACTACAAGGACCTCGTTGCGGAGGAAAGTTTGGTCCAGCACGGCCTTTGTCCCGAATACAATAGCAAGTCCTTCGAGCCCGGTATTTCTCCTTTCCTTGCGTGTGTGCACATATATATATATTTTTTCATACTTGTTCTCACCTCGTATTCTGCTCTCCTTGGTCAGTATACTATCCTCTCTTGCGCGAGTGTGGGTTCGGCTCGGTGAAGGAGGCAAACAAGCACGCGTGCGCGCACCCGAGCTCATTAAAAGATCGGAAAATGGCCAGTCGCATGGACTTCCTGACGAGGCAGGGCAAGAAAGGACCTCGGGGTCCAGCTCGGCGGGGACCTCGGCACCCGCTCCTCCGAAACCGTCTGCCGAGACCGTCCCCCCACGAGAAGCCGAGATCCCTTCAGGCCCGGTGCCG
>BKCP01002002.1:257024-272591 GCA_008636005.1 Striga asiatica
GCCGGGCTGGTGCTCGTGAGGTCGGCGCCGGCCGCGGTCGAGGTACTGCTGGTCAGGGTGCGGCTATGCGGCAGAGAAAGCGCCGGCTCCTTGCCGAGGAGCCAGAGGATGCCGAGGATGGGGTGGAAGCCGAGGTGCGGAATGAGGTTCTGCCGCCTCCAAAGAAGAGCAAGACCGCCGAGGTCGAGAAGGCGTCTCTTGTCGGCGAATCGTCGGCCTTCGTGCACCAGGCCGGGTCTTCCACCTACGTTCCGGTGAACCCGAGCCGCAAGGCCAGCCTCTCCAAGCGACTCGAGCGATTTCCCGACCAGTGGTTCATAGACTCGAGGTCGGCATTTCCATTCGACTTGCCAAACCCCTATCATCTGCCGGGGGATGTGATGTCCGCGGCGCGTGCCGTGATGACTGCCTGGACCCCGGTTGCGGAGACGGCGGTGGTCATACTCTCCCTCATGCAGCTTATCCAGCACTCGATGGCGACTACGGGCCGGGCCATGGTCGAGCTGGTGCACCCTGCCGTGGCGATGCAGAGAGAGGTTGCCGCCCACGACAAGGCCGAGAAGGATCTCGCCACCTCCAGGGGCCGGATCAACAAGCTAAAGGATGAGACCAAGAAGGTCTCGATGTTGGAGAATGAGCTCATCCTTCAGCGGGGGGCTGCCGCCGTGGCGGAGAAGGCGGCCGCCAAGGCCGTTGAAGATATAGCCCGCAAGAGGACAGCGTGGGCCGAGAAGATAGACGAGCTGGAGATGAGGCGGGCTACCGAGCTGTCGAAAAGCGAGAAACGCCAAGCTGATGAGGTGGCCGGGTTGAAAGAAAAACACAAAGCCGACCTAGCCCACCTCGCCGAGCTGCACGCCGCCGAAGTTGCCACGCTAAAAAAGAAGCATGAGGAGCAAGTCTCCGAGCTGGCAGAGACTACGGCAAGAGGTTGACCTCCCAGGTCTGCCTCTTGAAAGAGGCCGCAAAGCAGATAGACGGCGAGCCCATCGCTCTCCCTCTGCCGGCGATCTTCGCCGAGGTCCAAGTTCAATACTTCGAGGAGATGAAGGAGAGCATGGACATCTTGGCGGCATTCAACCTCTATTGGTTGTTCCAGCGGCTCGACGTTGTGGTGCTCTCTCTCGAAGACTTCAGGGTCATACTCTCCGAGAAGGCGGGCCGGTACGACCTGGACTTCGAGGGCCAGATCTGCGAGGTCGATGCCGACGAGGCTGCGGTGGTCCGGAAGCTCCGAGGTTGGGCCGACGACGTCGTCGTCGGCTTCAAGAAGTTCGGCACCATCCCTTCTTCGGAGACGTGGCGATTGGCCCCCGGGGAGTTTCTTCCGGACTACGATCCGTTCGTACCCGAGGCTGACCCAGACCCCGAGTTCCAGCCGAGACGCGGTGCCGTGCTGACAGTGGTCGCAGAGATGGAGGAGGCAGAGGAGGCTGCGGTAGCGGTGAAGGTGGCGGCGGATGCCGAGGCGGGCGTCGGCACCTCGGGGACCAAACGGGCCGATGCTGAGGTGGTGGCCGGCACCTCTGGTACCAAAGAGGCGGGGGTTGAGGCTGAGGGACGGGTTGCCTCTCAGGATGCCGAAACTGCCCCTGAGGGTTCCGAGCAGGCCTCCTAATTGCTTTTGTTACTTATGCCGGCCTGCGCACCGAATGTTGACCACGTATGGTTTTTTTTTAAAACAATTTGTTTATGTGGAAAATATTTTAACTTTGTTTCGGATGGATGGCACATTTGCTTTTGTTTATGTTGGATGAACTTTCTACTTATGCATTTCTGCGAATCTTTTCGCTCTTTTTGTTTATGCATGTAGTTTAGGTGTCGGTCTGGCCACTTACTATTTTAATTATCCAGGCCCCGTGGCCGAGCCACAGATCAGGCTTGGCTCTTTTAACCTACTTAGTCGAGCCACATGATTGGGCTCGGCACATTTTATTTACTAGACCGAGCCACCTGATTGGGCTTGGCGCTCTTTGTTTACTTGACGCATTACCTGTCCGATCTCTGCTGAATCGGGCGATGGTTTGGCCTTATCGAGCTTCGCGTTTGAGCTCGCGGTTCACTTCTTACGTTGACCGCCATCGCTAGAGGTTCTCGCTTTCCCAACGCCTGGAAAAGGACGAGAACAAATAAGGGAAGGACGCAAAGCCCCAACCTCGACCTCTGCAAACTGTCGGCCGATGCAAGACGTAACCGCAACACCGTCCGAGTCTCTGGAAACAACCCCATCAGGCAACCCAAACCAGGAGAAGTAGCCTTCCTCAAAGGGGTGCCGAGGACCACCGGATCACCAACTACGAGCCAAGGTGCCCGTCCGAGCCGCAGGTGTCGCTAGAGCTGTAAACGAGCCGAGCTGAGCTCGACTCGTTAACCAATCGAGATTTAAATGAGCTCGAGCTCGGCTTGTTAAGGCCTCGAGCTCGAGCTGAGCCGAGCCGAGCTCGTTTAGTTTAACAGCACTAGTTGGGGCGGAGCCAAGATTTAAATTATCCCTAGGCTAGACTTATTGTAATGATTGATTAGTGTTATTTAATTATATAAATAATATTAAATATAATAGAGTTGAGTTTTAAAATTGAGTATTGAATTTTTGTTTTTTGAATTGAATTTATATCTAATCACATCCTTACTAAGCATATTGTAAAACTTAATCAATACATTACCGCCCATGCATTTATACATATAAATATATAGGGAATGCATAATCTCAATGCATAATCTCAACTAAAAACCTCCATCCGTGCTAATCATTAAGAAAAAGATTTTTTTTTTGAAGAAAAAAAACGAAGTCGCGCTTCTCCCCCACTCTCTCTCTCTCTCTCTCTCTCTCTCTCTCTCTTTGTGAATATGGAATCCAATCTCATTGCGGCCTTCCTACCCATCTTCCCCACATTTGACGTCGATGAATGCTCACAGGCTAAAGGCCTCATGGAAAAATTGATCGATGAGAAGAAAATTCTCACAACCCTGGACCAGAATTTGACGGGGATGGCAGAGCTCATCCTTCCGGGGGAAACCCTTTCTCAGGCTCTTACGCGTGCTTACGACAACGGGCCCGACTGGCGGTTGGCAAAGGTTGCCGCCGAAACTGTGCATTCCTTGAACATTCCGGGAAGGCGGTTTGCTGAAACCGTCTGCTACGATACTTGGACCGCCGCAAATATCGTTCAACTCCTTCAAGGAGTGCGAACGGCGGCTACCCCCGAAGCAATCGCGGCGAGGCACCGCTGGACCCGGCGCCGCACCTTGTACCTTCAGATTCTTGCTATTCTTGAGCCGAAGGAAAGCGTCCAGGATGCCTTGGACAGGCTGTTGAACGACGACGACGGCCAGGGACACGTCCGCCGCCGTCTATCAGATGCAGCGGATTGTCTGATTCACCAACTGGAGGAGCCCCCCGCTTTCAGGGATCTTGAAAAGGAAGTCTTGGAAAAAAAACAAAGTCGCCCTTCTCCCACACTCTCTCTCTCTCTCTCTCTCTCTCTCTCTCTCTGTGAATATGGAATACAATCTCATCGCGGCCTTCCTACCCATCTTCGCCACATTTGACGTCGATGAATGCTCACAGGCTAAAGGCCTCATGGAAAAATTGATCGATGAGAAGAAAATTCTCACAACCCTGGACCAGAATTTGACGGCGATGGCAGAGCTCATCCTTCCGGGGGAAAACCTTTCTCAGGCTCTTACGCGTGCTTACGATAACGGGCCCGACTGGCGGTTGGCAGAGGTTGCCGCCAAAACTGTGCATTCCTTGAACATTCCGGGAAGGCGGTTTGCTGAAACCGTCTGCTACGATACTTGGACCGCCGCAAATATCGTTCAACTCCTTCAAGGAGTGCGAACGGCGGCTACCCCCGAAGCAATCGCGGTGAGGCACCGCTGAACCCGGCGCCGCACCTTGTACCTTCAGATTCTTGCTATTCTTGAGCCGAATGAAAGCGTCCAGGATGCCTTGGACAGGCTGTTGAACGACGACGACGGCTAGGAACACGTCAGCCGCCGTCTATCAGATGCAGCGAATTGTCTGATTCACCAACTGGAGGAGCCCCCCGCTTTCAGGGATCTTGAAAAGGAAGTCTTGGAAAAAAAAACGAAGTCGCCCTTCTCCCCCACTCTCTCTCTCTCTCTCTCTCTCTCTCTCTCTCTCTCTGTGAATATGGAATCCAATCTCATCGCGGCCTTCCTACCCATCTTCGCCACATTTGACGTCGATGAATGCTCACAGGCTAAAGGCCTCATGGAAAAATTGATCGATGAGAAGAAAATTCTCACAACCCTGGACCAGAATTTGACGGCGATGGCAGAGCTCATCCTTCCGGGGGAAACCCTTTCTCAGGCTCTTACGCGTGCTTACAACAACGGGCCCGACTGGCGGTTGGCAGAGGTTGCCGCCGAAACTGTGCATTCCTTGAACATTCCGGGAAGGCGGTTTGCTGAAACCGTCTGCTACGATACTTGGACCGCCGCAAATATCGTTCAACTCCTTCAAGGAGTGCGAACGGCGACTACCCCCGAAGCAATCGCGGCGAGGCACCGCTGGACCCGGCGCCGCACCTTGTACCTTCAGATTCTTGCTATTCTTGTGCCAAATGAAAGCGTCCAGGATGCCTTGGACAGGCTGTTGAACGACGACGACGGCCAGGGACACGTCCGCCGCCGTCTATCAGATGCAGCGGATTGTCTGATTCACCAACTGGAGGAGCCCCCCGCTTTCAGGGATCTTGAAAAGGAAGTCTTGGAAAAAAAACGAAGTCGCCCTTCTCCCCCACTCTCTCTCTCTCTCTCTCTCTCTCTCTCTGTGAATATGGAATCCAATCTCATCGCGGCCTTCCTACCCATCTTCGCCACATTTGATGTCGATGAATGCTCACAGGCTAAAGGCCTCATGGAAAAATTGATCGATGAGAAGAAAATTCTCACAACCCTGGACCAGAATTTGACGGCGATGGCAGAGCTCATCCTTCCGGGGGAAACCCTTTCTCAGGCTCTTACGCGTGCTTACGACAATGGGCCCGACTGGCGGTTGGCAGAGGTTGCCGCCGAAACTGTGCATTCCTTGAACATTCCGGGAAGGCGGTTTGCTGAAACCGTCTGCTACGATACTTGGACCGCCGCAAATATCGTTCAACTCCTTCAAGGAGTGCGAACGGCGGCTACCCCCGAAGCAATCGCGGCGAGGCACCGCTGGACCCGGCGCCGCACCTTGTACCTTCAGATTCTTGCTATTCTTGAGCCGAATGTAAGCGTCCAGGATGCCTTGGACAGGCTGTTGAACAACGACGACGGCCAGGGACACGTCCGCCGCCGTCTATCAGATGCAGCGGATTGTCTGATTCACCAATTGGAGGAGCCCCCCGTTTTCAGGGATCTTGAAAAGGAAGTCTTGGAAAAAAAACGAAGTCGCCCTTCTCCCCCACTCTCTCTCTCTCTCTCTCTCTCTCTCTCTGTGTGAATATGGAATCCAATCTCATCGCGGCCTTCCTACCCATCTTCGCCACATTTGACGTCGATGAATGCTCACAGGCTAAAGGCCTCATGGAAAAATTGATCGATGAGAAGAAAATTCTCACAACCCTGGACCAGAATTTGACGGCGATGGCAGAGCTCATCCTTTCGGGGGAAACCCTTTCTCAGGCTCTTACGCGTGCTTACGACAACGGGCCCGACTGGCGGTTGGCAGAGGTTGCCGCCGAAACTGTGCATTCCTTGAACATTCCGGGAAGGCGGTTTGCTGAAACCGTCTGCTACGATACTTGGACCGCCGCAAATATCGTTCAACTCCTTCAAGGAGTGCGAACGGCGGCTACCCCCGAAGCAATCGCGGCGAGGCACCGCTGAACCCGGCGCCGCACCTTGTACCTTCAGATTCTTGCTATTCTTGAGCCGAATGAAAGCGTCCAGGATGCCTTGGACAGGCTGTTGAACGACGACGACGGCCAGGGACACGTCCGCCGCCGTCTATCAGATGCAGCGGATTGTCTGATTCACCAACTGGAGGAGCCCCCGCTTTCAGGGATCTTGAAAAGGAAGTCTTGGAAAAAAAAACGAAGTCGCCCTTCTCCCCCACTCTCTCTCTCTCTCTCTCTCTCTCTCTCTCTCTCTCTCTCTCTCTGTGAATATGGAATCCAATCTCATCGCGGCCTTCCTACCCATCTTCGCCACATTTGACGTCGATGAATGCTCACAGGCTAAAGGCCTCATGGAAAAATTGATCGATGAGAAGAAAATTCTCACAACCCTGGACCAGAATTTGACGGTGATGGCAGAGCTCATCCTTCCGGGGGAAACCCTTTCTCAGGCTCTTACGCGTGCTTACGACAACGGGCCCGACTGGCGGTTGGCAGAGGTTGCCGCCGAAACTGTGCATTCCTTGAACATTCCGGGAAGGCGGTTTGCTGAAACCGTCTGCTACGATACTTGGACCGCCGCAAATATCGTTCAACTCCTTCAAGGAGTGCGAACGGCGGCTACCCCCGAAGCAATCGCGGCGAGGCACCGCTGGACCCGGCGCCGCACCTTGTACCTTCAGATTCTTGCTATTCTTGAGCCGAATGAAAGCGTCCAGGATGCCTTGGACAGGCTGTTGAACAACGACGACGGCCAGGGACACGTCCGCCGCCGTCTATCAGATGCAGCGGATTGTCTGATTCACCAATTGGAGGAGCCCCCCGCTTTCAGGGATCTTGAAAAGGAAGTCTTGGAAAAAATACGAAGTCGCCCTTCTCCCCCACTCTCTCTCTCTCTCTCTCTCTCTCTCTCTCTCTCTCTGTGAATATGGAATCCAATCTCATCGCGGCCTTCCTACCCATCTTCGCCACATTTGACGCCGATGAATGCTCACAGGCTAAAGGCCTCATGGAAAAATTGATCGATGAGATGAAAATTCTCACAACCCTGGACCAGAATTTGACGGCGATGGCAGAGCTCATCCTTTCGGGGGAAACCCTTTCTCAGGCTCTTACGCGTGCTTACGACAACGGGCCCGACTGGCGGTTGGCAGAGGTTGCCGCCGAAACTGTGCATTCCTTGAACATTCCGAGAAGGCGGTTTGCTGAAACCGTCTGCTACGATACTTGGACCGCCGCAAATATCGTTCAACTCCTTCAAGGAGTGCAAACGGCGGCTACCCCCGAAGCAATCGCGGCGAGGCACCGCTGGACCCGGCGCCGCACCTTGTACCTTCAGATTCTTGAGCCGAATGAAAGCGTCCAGGATGCCTTGGACAGGCTGTTGAACGACGACGACGGCCAGGGACACGTCCGCCGCCGTCTATCAGATGCAACGGATTGTCTGATTCACCAATTGGAGGAGCCCCCCGCTTTCAGGGATCTTGAAAAGGAAGTCTTGGAAATTGAACTTCTCCAGATCGAAGCGGCTATTCCTGCGCCAAGCCTGGGTCGTCTTATGACCCTCGAGGCTTGGAGGACCCTGCTGTCGGAGATGTTAGGGTTTATGCTCTCCGACGAGACTGTGGCAGAGGCAATTGATAGGCACCAGAACAGAGATGAGATTGGGTCAAAGGCAAAGACGGTATGTACTCTACTGAACTTGGACATGCGTCCCTTTTTGCGTAGGGTTAATTTTGCCACTTGGGATAAGGCGAATTTGGAGATGGAACTGAAATGGGTCTTCATGGAGATTGCCGTGTTGGGCGCAATCGATGACGCAATACATTGATGAAGAAGAAACTGTGGCAAATGGAGGTCTGGAGGGTTAATCTTTAGGTGTCTCTGATTCAGGTTTTTTTCCTTGGTTAATGTTTAGTTTAATCTTTGTGATCATAATTCTTGTTTTGTCTTAGGCGTTCATTGTAGAAGCAGGTGACTTTGGTTCGTGTAGTGAGCATTGGATCATGAGCAGAGACCATGTAGTTATAACTGTTTTGTTTTCCTTTTTCCTTTATGTTTCTATTAGTTAGACGACGTCGTTTGGAGTGTTTAATACTAGTTAAGCACACGACGTCGTTTGGTCATAATGCATGTAAATAAATGGCTTGGACTCTGTACTTGCTGCGATTTTACATAATGAAAAATATCTGGTTTTCTTTATCTGGGGGAAGCTTATAAGTTGGCATACTTTCTTTCTGTGAATGCTTATAAGTTGGCATACTTTCTTTTTGTGAATAAGTTATCAGTAGAGTAGTCTTCAGATAGATTGGGGCTAAGAACAAGGTGGAAAATTTGCCAGGTGTGAAATCTCGTTGTATTCGAGGATTGCCTGATTATTATGCCTTGCGGTTCTTCTTTCCGATACTTGCCGCTCTCAAGTTGATAGTGACGCTTTCTGTTGAGTTGATGTGAAGTGATCAGAAATGGACGACTAAATAAAGCCGGCTGAATGGAGCACTAACAGGGCTGAATTGATCGATTTATGGGAAAAGATCATCGGTCTCTTTGCTTCGCATCTGGACCAAGTAGTGTAAATGAATTGTGAATGCTTATAAGTTGGCATACTCAGTTTACTACATCCTAAATGTTGATGCATGTTTTAAATTTCATTACATATTTACTCAAATTATCTTAAAATGTGCTTGGTTAAGCTTATGTGTGCATCCCCAGTGCTTTTATCTTGACCCATAGTTGTGTTTGGTAGAGAGTGTGCTTTAAAATGGAACTTGATTGCTAAACATTTCAAACTTGTGACAAAAATAAACCGGAAAAAAAACTGAAAGCAGCAAGGAAGGAACATGTAGCTAAAGTACCATAAGAGTAGTGAACAAAAGTAAAGAAAAAACGAAGAGAAAGCATCATATATGATTTGCCTAGACAAACTAAGGTTGCTGCTCTTTATCCAACAACCAAAACAAGTTCAGAAATTTGTCATTTGTGTCGGTAGAACGGCGGACCCTGATCGACATACCACGCGTACGCCGGATAATCGCAACACGGGCAAAACCGGCAATCCTCCAACCACAAAACTGCGCATCGCGAGTGAAAAACATGCTTGCAGACGAGCATGGAGACCTGATCCCCAACCTTAGCCCCCTTGGAACACACACCACACTTCTCCATGAGACTCGACCCCTGATCCTCATTCTCCACCCGAACCCTCTTCAAGTTGCTCAAGAACACAAGGAGCAAGGCAGTCATCGGCTTTACCTCTTCAACACACGTGTGAAAGGGCCACACGTACAATGGGATCATTTTTTCTGACGTGATTGCCCTCTCCAAGCACTCGTCGAGCTTTTCTCCCTTTTTCTTAACCGTGTAAACTTTGAGGTCCACAGCAATAGGAATCGGGTTGAGGGACGTGTGTTGGGGCAAATCGGCCAATTCTTGGGCGTATTCATACGCCTCAGTTGTTTAGGGATTCCATTTCCTCTATCGTCATCCAGTAATCTTTCAGCCTGTCTCGTGTAAGGATCAAAAGTGAAAGCCACGTTCATTACTGCCGACGCGCGAGTCGAATTTTTCTGAACCGATTATAGAGTCGGACATGCCATGCCTGGTTTTCGCCCTTAGTATGAAGGTGGTTCTGAATTCGAAGATAAACGATTTGGAGTCTGGAAGAAGTTCCGACTTGTACATGGATGTTATCTCGCTCTTGTCCACCAACGAGAAGTGGTGAGAGTATTCGTATCCAACTCTACCACTCATTCTTCAGTTTCTGCAATAACAAACACATCATCAATTTCTGCAATAACACAATTATAACTCAAAACAATAATACATGGATGATTATCCTCAATCAGATGAAGAAACAAGAAAACAGAAAATCGCACAAAATTCACCCAAAAACAAACAACCCCCAATCCAATATATCGGAATAACATAGCACGTAACAATAATAATCATAAATCTTCAAAAGGTGTTCCATTTTCAACGACCCTCCATTCAAAGATTCAATCTTTATTGGCCACATGAGTTTTTTTCCATCTTATCTCACAATAAATCACAACTAGGAAAGCAAATACCCCAACAACACCACTTTTTTTTTCATATATATAATTGAATAGCAGCAAGCCAAAATATAAAAATAAAAATTGAGCAAAGCCGACCTCACCTTATGAGTTTGGGAGGATTCTCTGTCTGAGCAACGAATTTGGACAAGCACCCGGCCGATCTGGGTCATACGAGGAAATTCAGTTTCACCTACGAAGATATATAATAGGATTTTCAGGACTTTTTCCTATCCTATCACGGATTGGACTTTAGGCTCCTTTCGTGCTATAGGTTTATTGCCGAGCCTAGCCAAAAAGACAAAGGTAGAGAGAAAAGATTATCTATATATTCCTAAAATTTAGAAAAATATTATTTTTAATGTAATTGTATTTTTGTTTCCCATTATCATGAGTTTTTAATTAAAAAAATCGCGAGAATTCCAACGTTTTAAATAAATATTTCATTCGACTGTAATAATAAATTATTGAAAAAGAAAAATGACAGTTAAAAATTATCAAATTGCAACTATAATTTTAAAATGATTTAGTTGCAAACTCGACATCTTCTTCTGATTCTGAGCAACGAAATTGGAGAGGCTGCTGTTTCTTTTTTTTATTTTTATTTTTTATTTTAATTTTATATATGAGAAATTCACTTGGGTACGAAGACGTATACGGTATATTTGAGATAATTACTTGCACACTACAGTTTTACTTCTAGCAGCTTTAGGAATAGGACTTTTCCTATCCTATAAGGAATTGGTTATTGTTTGCTTTAGTTATGATAAGAGAAAAGATGATCTCAAACGTAATATTACTAAAATTAAGGAAAATATTATTGTTTTTGTAATTGTATTATATTATTGTTTTTGTAATTGTATTACTACATAATTTTTTTCCCAACTCTTCCTTTTCATCTTACAATATAATAATTTTGAACTAAAATAATAATATTATTTTTATATGGCGATGCCGATAGCAATTAAAGTCTGATGACTCTGATGTAAAATTTTATTATAATTGATTTTTATAAACAATTTTTTAATATTTATTATAAATATAATTAATATTGTTATATAAAGTTGAACAATGTAATTACAAAAGGGACAATGATTAGTCTATTACAAAAATTACATGGGGGAAAAGAAAAGAAAAAGGAGGAAAATAAATGAATTAATGTGTCTCCAAAATACTATTCCTCACTGGTTTTGCCCTGCAGGGCATCTGCCAAGTTAAAATTCAAATTGCCTCTCATTGTTCTTGAACCAACCCCTGGGCTACCTTTTCTCATCATCGTTGCGAATTCTCCATAATCTATACGTCCATCCTGCACAAATATCACAGTCAAACATTTTCATGATTTCAACTCTTAACTTTGCAAATAGCTACAAAAACTTGTATCAAACGACGAAAATTGATGAGTATTTCCATTTTTGGTATTTAGATATAACTTAATTAGTGGAATCAACATAATTTTCTGATTCGCGTCCAATCAGTAAGATGCAAGACATGACACTTACATTGTCTATGTCTATTTCTTTTATAATTTCGTCTAGCTTAACTTCTCCAAGGCCAAAATCTTTGCAAGCCTGTTGAAGCTCATCGATAGTAATATAACCACTACCATCTTTGTCGAAGAAGGAAAATGCAGCAAGTAGATTTTCTTCCCTTTCCATCTTATTCATATGTAAGGTTGCTGCTAAAAACTCACCGTACTCTATAGTCCCACTGTTGTCAGTGTCAGCCTGTATTAAAAAGGATCATCACAAAAGAAAAGATAAAAAAGGGAAATTTATATATAGTTCAGAATTACAAATGTCCCTTGAGAAGAAAATATAAGGTGCTGTTTTGTAATCAGGCTAAGTTTCAATAGTACACCTTCTATTTTTTTTTATTTTCTATTTTTATATCATTTTCAAGAAGAAACATACCGCACTCATTAGCGCTTTGATCTCGGATTCCATTAGTTCAGAGCCTACTCTTTTCAAACCTTGTTTGAGTTCCTCGAATGTTATTGTTCCACTGTTGTCTGTATCTATCATTTTGAATAATTGTCTCAATCCACCAATTTCTTCTTCTGAAAGTCTTTCTGCTATAACCTGCATGGACATTTTCACAAGTAAAGCCATCTTCAAACCTAAGCAAAATGCTATTTTTATTCTGGCTTGAGGGGGTGAAACTACTTGTTCTGAATGAAGCTAAACTTGCAGAAAAAGGCATAAATTTATTCAAGTTCTCAATTTAGGCCAATTGATCACCGATTTTTTTTTTTTTTTCAGAGAAACTTTGCTTAGAATATCCTTGTGCTCCACATTTCAGCCAAACCCAGTGGCACAGTAACAATTTTTGCTCATATGGAAATCTTCTAGGTACCTTGTTTTGCTCGACAAAAAGACCCTTAAGATTCGCAGCAAAAATATTTTAATTCCCAACTAAGGATATAGCCTTAGTTTTTTAGCTTATAGCCTTAGTTATTTGGTAAAACTAGCTGATAAGCTAGCTTATAGCTTATTTGTAATTTTTTAGCTTATAGCTTATAGCTTATGACTTGTAGCTGAAAAGCTAGCTTATATGATAAAAGTGTTTGGTAAAATTAACTGATAAGCTAGCTGAAATAAAAAATTCAACTAGCTTATTTGAAAAACTACCTAAAGTAGCTTATGAGATAAGCTCGGGCTTTTTAAAAAAGCTCGTCCTACCAAACGAGGCTTATTTGAATACAGAGGACTTATAAGCTAACCAAATAAGCTATAAGCTAGCTTATTTGGCTTACCAAACACAGCCTAAGACTGTTGCTTTTTTTACAAAAAATATAGAGGCTTATCTGAAAATCATAATGTCTTGATTACAGCACTAAGTCAGGAAATTTACAATTTTCGCCTGAATTTGAATTGCAGCAATGCAGCTGTATATGTATAATTCATCAACAGAGGATGTCTCATGTCACACGTGACGATTATCTTTTGATTTTTTGGCAAAATTTAATTCAAAGAACCACAGAAAATACAGATATAAATAAAATTCACAGAAAGACAAAATTCGAGAAAACATACACGTAGAGCCATCTTCTTGAGTTTGTTCATGGCAGAAAACTGCTTCAGCCGACACAATACTGCCGATCCCAAGGGTTCGTCTGGTGCAACCGTGTCATCCACAATCCAAGGATGGCCTGTTCACCAAGAGCCAATTTTGTTCTTATAAGGAGTAAATCAAAACTAAACAGTTGATACTCACTTCCAATTCAAATTACATTTCCAAGTCCAAGCCACTTTAGTTCAGCTTATTTATAGAATAAAACCCTCATTTTTCCTATCATTGTCCCTAAATATTGTTAAACATCCACTTGAGTTTGCATTCATCTAATAGATACATAATGATCTTATTTGTAATGGTTATAGGGCTCTTTTGTAACTAAAGTTAAGGGTAGTTTTCTGCAATTTAACTCACATAGAACTTGATGTGCAGTGATGCGCTGCCTGGGGTTTCTGTCGAGCATCTTCCTTACGAGATCCTTTGCGCTGTCTGAAATTTGGGGCCACGGGTCGGATTCAAAATCGATCTTCCCTTTCAAAATTTGTTTGAAGATACCATTATCCGTTTCTGCAAGTTAAAATGATTCATTAGGCTCAAGCAAGCACTGAGAAGAAAAAAATAAGCAAATAAATATTTGGGCAAACTACAAAAACACCCTTCAGATTCATCCAAATAAAGAGAAGACCATTTATCTTTCAGAATTATGAAACACTTCCTTAGTATTTGTAAAGAGGGGTTTGTAATTGGATTAATTGGTAAATTCGATAAATTACTCAAAGTATGAGGATTGAAATGAAAGGGATTTACCTGCCCAGAAAGGGGGAACCCCACTTAACAGTATGTAGAGTATAACACCAGCACTCCATACATCAATTTCAGGTCCATAGTATTTGTGCAACACTTCTGGTGCAACATAGTAAGGACTTCCAACTACGTCCGAAAGATAATGACCTGGAAAAGTGGAGTTAAGCAACATGGCTAGTTATTATAAAAAGTAAATGATAGATTGAAAAGACTGCTCCTAAATTATCCAAATTGCAACAAAACACATTTCACAAACAATGTATTCATTTGACGAAAGACACTTCAAAATATTGAAGTCTCCTCTGAACACGATATTTTACAAAATGTCCGATTTTTTTTCACGATTATTGAACTTTTACGGGTAATTTCATATTTGTTATGTATAAGAGTCACTTCTATTTCTACACCTTGAATTACGAATACAAGGATTGGCAACCGATACATAGAAAGTACACACAGCAGCCTATATTATTTCGCAGCACCTCCATAGACAGGCGATAATTTTAATCGAAATTGACAGCACTATTTGAACATTTTCAGAAATCAAATTTTCACATAATATAATATCCTGCACTTTAATTGCAGCTGGACAATGTTAATGCTAATTTAGTACCGCATTAAACTCATCACATTGTCCTCCAAAAAAAAAAAGGAGGAGGAGGATCATCACTCATTGCCCAACACATCGATTACAGATCAAAAAGCAGCAAACTTTACCCACAAAAGTAACATAGAAAAACACAAAACAAAAACCCATGTCTAATTTTCCCCAACATAATCAACTCAAAACCAGAAATCAAATGGATCAACCAAAAAAACAGTGAAAAAAAAAACATAAATCTGAGTACATAACCATATACCTGGCTTATAAAAAACAGACAAACCGAAATCCGTCGCCTTAAGCTTCGCATCCTCATCAGCCGAATCGAACAGAAAATTCTCTGGCTTCAGATCCCTATGCATCACCCCAAGAGAATGACACGCCTCGACCACACCCACAATCGTCTTCATAAGCTGCGCGGCTTTCCTCTCGCTGTAATGTCCCTTCTGCACAATCCGATCGAAAAGCTCCCCTCCGGCGCAAAGCTCCATAACCAGGTGCACGAAGACGCTGTCCTCGTACGTCCCCTTGATCCTGACGACGTTCGGATTCTCGGACAGGTGGTGCATTATCTGAATCTCCCTCCATACGTCGTCGTAGTCCTCCCGGCAGAGAAGCTTGCGCTTGGGGATCGATTTGCAGGCGTACTCGATGCCGGTGGCTTTTTCCACGCAGTGGTAAGTGGTGCCAAATTGGCCCTGCCCTAGTTTTCGGCCGAGGTTGTAATGGTCCCTCAGCCGAGGCGTTTGGTAGGGGAGCACGGCGGAGGACGGCCGTGAGGACGATGAAGATGAAGATTGCTTCATTTTTCTTTTATTTTTTATTTTTATGGAATGTTAATGGGGAAATTATTAAGGGGGATAAAATGATTATGTGTGTGTTTAATGGATTTTAATGGACATTGTTTGGTCTTCGGTCAACGGGATTTGGCGGGTTAGTGGTGGGGCTTGAAGAGTTGTATTTGGCCGCACGACTTTGTTGATAATTGGAATATGTAAATAGTTTATGGGGCAAATTTTTATTTTTGGTTAAATTGGCCTTTGTCCAAAAAATACAATTCAATATCGAAAATACAAGCCAAAAAAAATAAAAAATGAGGAAATGCAATTCACTGTTTTTAGTTCGTCCGATGACCTAGTGGTAGAATATTCTTGTCAAGACAATCGTATTCACACATTTTTAGCTGTGGATTTGTCCGGTCAATTTTCTGTTTAAAATAATTTAAATTGTTTTTTTTTTCTTCTAATCC
>BKCP01002002.1:287752-331716 GCA_008636005.1 Striga asiatica
CAAGAATAAAAACGAAAAACCTCTGTCCCTTGTTTCTGTACCGCCAGCAACACTGACCTCCCAAGTTTTCTTACACCCAAACCTCTGTCTCTCGTCACTCTTTCACCAAATTTACCTTCGAAAGGTACACTTTCCTCTGAATGTGATTCGAATTCGATTGAAGCGATTTGGTTTCGTGATTTGTTTTTGTTGCCTTTTTTCGAGTTCTGTTCATCTCCAAGCTTGGGCAATTCAATCTTTTCTTTTGGCCAAAATTTCTGCGTTTTTTCAGCTGCTGTTTGATGATTCTTGAAATTCTCGGTGTGCGGCGTGCATGCAAATTTATATTGCGTTATACTCTTGTGAGATTGATGTCGAGATGTTCTTTGTTCATAGTTTTGTTTTTTTGTTCGTCGTGCATATCATTGTTGATTGTTGCTTGTTCTGAAATGGCAGTTGAACATTTTGAGTCCTCGATGTTGATAAGCTCGAGTTTTTCAAGGATTTGAATGCTATTGTTGTTTGTGGATGTGGTCAATAGGGGCAAGTGAAATTGGGGCTAAATGCGAGTGGGTTGTGAGTGAGGCATGAAATGGCATTGTTGAGCTTTT
Source organism: Striga asiatica (assembly GCA_008636005.1). Classification (NCBI taxonomy): domain Eukaryota; kingdom Viridiplantae; phylum Streptophyta; class Magnoliopsida; order Lamiales; family Orobanchaceae; genus Striga; species Striga asiatica. The sequence goes on from BKCP01002002.1 coordinate 288,343, forward strand.
CCGATGTTGATAATGATCTGTAATCTTGAAATATCCGATTTAGAAGTGATGTGTTAATTTATTTTGCATCGAATGTGGGTTATCTAGCTCATTATGTTGCTTTGTTAGAATGATTTGCTTTGCTATTAGTTAGCTAAAAGAATTTTGAATGGGAAAGAAAGATCATACAGTTTTCTAGCGCATTATGTTGCTGTAACAATGTATCTCTCATATAGCTGGAAATCTGAACTGTTCTGTTGGAGTTAGAATCAGAAAAACTTGTTATGTAGAATAGTTTAATCAGGCAGTTGAGCATGGAGCATTAGGCAACTCTCATGCTTAGTTGGAGAGTAGAAAATACAGTCTTCTGCATGGGATAGTTGGGTCAGGATCCCATAGAGATTTATATTTCTTGATTTATTCCTTGAACTCAACTTCATGCTTATGTATTGTATCATTGAACCCTACCCTGGCATCCAATGCCGGCTAAGCAAATCTCAGAAGTATTATCTTGTAGTGAACTCCTTAGGTTGAGACCAAGTTCTTCTTGTCTTCTGTCCATTTTAAACGTGCTTTTTTTGGGATTTTAACATGTTCTTGTTGCCTTTGACTTTGTAAGAATGGATACATTCGTGGTTTCTCGTGCAATTAATTGTCTCTTTCGGCCGGCCAAATTGCATACGTGGTCATCTATTGGTCACATTCATGTTATATGAAAATATTACTTATTCAGTTAGCGAACGTGTTATTTTCTTAGGTTTGTTCTCCACAGCCATGGAAAAGATATAGTTTCGTCCAATGTACTCGAAAAGATCCGCAGAAGGGGATGGGCCCGACTCAAGGCCAATACGTACAAGCGATAGGATCAAGAGCCGGCCGAAGTTTTATAATCGCTCATACTTGCATTATACCCCCACAATCATACGGTCTAAGAGAAAGAAGACCAAAACAAGGGCTGCTGCTGCTGCTCAAATAGCTAGGATGTTGCGTCAAAAGAGATCATCCAAAGCAAATGTATGGAATGCAATCTGTTTGCTTTTTTTGCATAATTTTGATTTCATAATTTCCGACATTTAGTGGATTAAATTTATGGCCGAGCTAGGTTTTTTTGCTGTAATTCATCAGTACTTTTGCATGTTGATGTTAATCATATTGCATAAATATCGGGGCTTATTTCAAATAACAACAAGAGGTGAACATGCTAGCTGCATGATTCCAGTTGCTCAATTTAAGAACATAAGTCGTTGTAACTGTAACATTTTACCATTGAACTGTTTCAGTCTGTGGCCACCAACCTCAGGCGCTCCACTAGGAAGAGGAGGGTTCCCATCAATCTTGAAGAATACACAGACAGCTCTGGAACAGAGGACAATGACTTAATGGTGTGGGCCGTGCTGCTCAATATATTATCAACACATATCCATACCATATATACTTGTCGTGTTCTCTTCAACTCATTCACCTTTTTTTTTCAGAATCCTCGGTATAGAAGGCCTAGGAACAGAATAAGAAACAACAGTGGAAGCCAAGACGAGCTCGCTCCCCGTCGTGAAGGTCTCAGGCCGCGTCGCGAAGGGCTCCGTTCTCGACGCCTGAGGGCGGGTCCCAGGAGAGGTCTAAGCATGGAAACAGACGACGAGGAACAAAGCACGTCCGACGAGAAAGAGGCAAACGCCGAGCCGGAAAACGCGAAAGACGACTTGGAGGATGATGATAATGATGATGCGGACGATGGGGAGGGTGAAGAAGACGAGGGCCCCGCCGGCGAGGACGGTGAGGAAGAAGACGGTGATGGTGAGGACGGTGAGGAAGAAGATGGTGATGGTGATGGAGAGGACGGTGAGGAGGAAGATGGTGATGACGAGGAGCAAGAAGAAGGCAGGCGCAGGTATGACCTTCGTAACCGCGCGGAGGTACGCCGGCTCTCTATCGAGCAGAACAAACAGATGACTCGGTCTCCGCGTAGGGTTCTCCACCAGGGGATGGGAACTCGAGTGGGCCGGGAGGGGAGGAGGGGCGGGTCCCGCGTCCACAAACGTCATCGAATTGCACGGGCCGATGACTCGGACGACTCTCTCCTGGTGGATGAGCTCGACCAGGGCCCGCCTATACCATGGGGGAGGGGTGGTAGCAGGTCCGGCCCAGCCCCCTGGCTGCTCGGTGGTCTCGACATGCAGGGAACGACTGCATGGGGCCTGAACCTTGCCGCCTCCGGCTGGGGCCATCCGAACGAGACGCTCTCCGGCCTGACCTCAAGCGCCCAGACAGCTGGCCCGAGCTCGAAGGGGGGAGCCGACATTCAGCCTGTCCAGATCGACGAGACCGTGAGCTTCGACGACATAGGCGGCCTGTCGGAGTATATAGATGCCCTCAAGGAGATGGTGTTCTTCCCGCTGTTGTACCCGGACTTCTTCGCGAGCTACAACATTACCCCTCCCAGGGGGGTCCTCTTGTGTGGCCCCCCTGGGACGGGGAAGACACTGATAGCGAGGGCTTTGGCGTGCGCCGCCTCGAAGGCCGGGCAGAAAGTTAGCTTCTACATGCGGAAGGGGGCTGATGTGCTGAGCAAGTGGGTCGGTGAGGCAGAGCGGCAGCTGAAGTTGCTGTTTGAAGAGGCCCAGAAGAATCAGCCGTCGATAATCTTCTTTGACGAGATAGACGGACTTGCCCCAGTCAGGTCCAGCAAGCAGGAGCAGATCCACAACTCTATCGTATCCACATTGCTCGCGTTGATGGATGGTCTCGATTCTCGGGGGCAGGTGGTCTTGATTGGGGCCACCAACAGGATCGACGCCATAGATGGAGCTTTGAGACGTCCAGGGAGATTTGACCGCGAGTTCACCTTTCCGTTGCCCGGATGCGAGGCGCGGGCGGAGATTTTGGACATACACACTCGTAAGTGGAAACAGCCGCCTTCCAAGGAGCTTAAACTGGAGCTTGCGGCCAGTTGCGTGGGGTATTGTGGAGCTGACCTGAAGGCTCTGTGCACCGAGGCTGCCATACGCGCCTTTCGCGAGAGGTATCCTCAGGTTTATACCAGTGATGATAAGTTCTTGATAGATGTTGAGTCCGTGAGGGTGGAGAAGTATCACTTTTTGGAGGCTATGTCCACAATCACTCCTGCTGCCCACAGGGGCTCCATAGTGAACTCAAGGCCATTATCGCCTGTTGTTGCCCCGTGTCTACAAGGACTTCTTCGCAAGGCAATGGGTATTATTTCTGATATATTCCCTGTTCTGACAGTTTCATCGGAGGTGACTAAGCTTTCAATGGTTTCCTATGGATCTGCAATTTCACTTGTTTATCGGCCTAGGCTTTTGCTGCATGGCGATGATTGTGTTGGACTGGTAAATGTCTTAAATCATTTCATTTTACTGTCAACTGTAGTAAAACTCACACCTAACTTGTTTTCAATCGTTTTTGTTTTGTAGGATCATATCGGGCCTGCAGTTTTACACGAACTGGAGAAATTTCCAGTTCACTCTCTTGCACTACCATCTTTACTTTCTGATCCTGGTGCCAAAACACCAGAGGAAGCGTTGGTGCACGTGTTTGGTGAGGCCAGGAGGACTACACCGTCAATACTGTATTTACCTCAATTCCACCTGTGGTGGGAGAGTGTGAGTGCATTTTGTGGTTATAACATTTAACATGATTTTGGGTACACTTAAATCTTCAGTTTTCTTTTGCCTGCTCACATTTGCTTTAATTTTCTGCTTTTCGGGTACTATTCATTTATTATTTTCCAGGCTCACGATCAACTAAGGGCCGTACTGCGTACACTATTGGAAGAATTGCCTTCTGACCTGCCCGTATTGCTGTTTGGTACTTCCTCGACCCCGCTTGAGGAGATATGTGATAATCCAACCTCGGTATTCTCTGATCGCAATGTGTATGTGTTCCTGTCAAATATTGAGATACCGTACTATGATTATTTTGTCAGATTTGTTTATTTGGGTTACTGTCCCACTTTAAACTACAAGATGCTAAAAAGATTATATTTCCTTTTGACAGGTTGCAGTTAAGCCCACCATCAACCGAAGACAGATCTTTGTTTTTTGACCTCCTGATTGCAGCAGCGTTGTCAGTTCAATCTGATGGTCTAGCAAAGGAATCGGCTAGATCCCAGAACCTTCCGGAACTTCCGAAAGCACCAAAAGTGGATACAGCACCAAAGGCCTCCGAATTACGGGCCAAAGCTGAAGCTCAATTGCACGCCCTTCGACGGCTGCGCATGTGCCTTCGAGACATTTGTAATCGGTGAGACATAGCATGATACTTTGCTGCTTTTTTGTGATTGGCTGATTAACTTCTGGTTTTTTCTCTCATTTATTTTGTCACAGGGTTCTGTATGACAAGCGTTTTAGTGCTTTTCATTATCCCGTCATGGATGATGATGCACCAAACTATCATGCGATTATCCAAAATCCTATGGACGTAGCTACTCTGCTTCAGCATGTCGATAGTGGAAAATACATCACGTGTAAATCGTTCTTGGAGGATTTTGATCTCATTTTAACTAATGCCAAGGTTTGTTCTGAATTTGGTAACTAGTGCCCAATAACTCTTTAAAACTGTAGTATAATAATGAAAGAACTGAACATAAAGAATACTAATCATTCGACTCCAAAAAAAGTCTTTATGCTAACAGTTTGACTCTGTTTTACACTTTTACTAGAAATACAATGGGAACGATTACAATGGAGCGAGGATTGTCAGTCGGGCCTATGAACTTCGAGATTCTGTATGTCCCCATCTATCAGTTTAGTCTAAACTTCTCTAGGTTGGGCTTTGTTTCTTTAATTTAATGCAAATACTACTCTCACATTTTTAGGTGCACGGGATGCTATCCCAGATGGACCTATCCTTGGTTACATTTTGTGACAAGATTGCGGATGAAGGCGGGCCAGTGTCCTTACCTGATGATATTGGTGGTGGTGGGATACCACAAACTCCCATTATCCAGATGATGTCTGTGACTAGAGCTAGTGCACGTCTTCGTAATGTGCAGCCTGAAGTTAATTTGGATCAAAGCTATGAAGCTTTCAAGAAGCAAAAGAAAAATCATGATGCCTCTCAAACGGGTAATTTATAATGGGATTCATCATAATTGTTTCAAAACTCCATAAACAAAAAAAGAAAGTATTTTACCTTTCAGCAAGTACAGTCGAACATCCTCATTTTGTTCAAGGTAAATTACAATGACCATAAAGTTCGGCCTCATTCAGTTTCTGTTTTTTGTCTAACAAATATGTAACCACCTATCGAGGGTGTAACTTGGAGACTCTTAATACACCAAAATGGTATCTGGTAATTACTAATTACAAAAACTACCCAGCTGCTTACTCGAACTATGAATTTTTTTTTTAGCATTATCAATTACCTGTTGAGGTTTTTCTTTAAAAACCTCGTCTCTTGTGTATTTAAAGATAAATGGGTTCATTTATAGTTAACTCAAATTATTAAATAGCTGGTTATTTCATAATTAGACTAAGCCTTGGTGATATCCGTGTAATTTCAGCCTTCTATGCCACTAATTCATAAACAATACTTTGTTTGCATGTGAAATTTGGTGGAAAATAGAGGCAGCGCAGCCCAATTCAGATCTGCAAAAGCCATCCGAAGATACTGAAACAAATGGGGCTGATGAGCACAGAGCGGAAACTTCAGTGGCTAATGGTGTAAATTCTGATCCCAACCCTGGAAACACTTCACAGGACGTGACTATGTTGGATGCCGAGAGTTCCGATCAAGTCGAGTCCATAAAGCAGCTGTTTATGGGCCGGACCAAAAATTATGGCATCCCACAGTTGGAGAGATTGTACGCGCACGTGATGAAGGGTGTTTTCGAAACGAAAAGCAAGGCAACTGTAGATGATATTAAAGGTTCAATTTTGCGGTTTTTGTATGAGTTTGCAGAGGATGAATCCAGGTTCTGATGGACTTTGGGCACTACTAATTTTTATGAAACAATTTTTCCAAACTTCTTGGTATTAAAGCTAACCTCATACATTGAGTCTCTCTCTCTCTCTCTCTCTCTCTATATATATATATATATATATATATATACACACACACCGGAACATGTGGATTTTGTGGCTTCTTGGTGCATAACCATAGTAATTTGAAATGTATGAGCCTTTGATCTGAACTCAATTATACATTCCAGTTAAAAGGCACTCTTTTGAGGATAAATTAATCCCAAAGTTGGAAAAAAAAAGACAGACAATGATTGACTCCCACATCAAATAGTACTTTCAGGCCTTTCTTTCGATTCTTGTGCGCCCACAAGATGTTTATTACTGTTGGGTCAATACACACCAACCCGCAAAGACACGTACTGTGTTGATGATCATGAAGATAAACAAACAAAACCGTAAATGGAGAGAGAGAGAGAGAGAGAATTTCAGGTTGTATGTTCTAAACAGAAATGAAATTAAATTACAAAAGCCAGCCACTTTACCAGCAAGCTTATTACATGAAAGCTCAGTTCTCTTACAAATCTGTCCAACAATTTTGTCATCCAAACTATAACTAGCTCCAAGTCCAACCCTTTTCAAGCCCTAATCTGCCTTAGAGCAATATAAGCCAACAGCCGGTACCCGACAAACATGACAAAAAGCATCACGACACTCATAGCCGGACTCATCTGCCCGCATATATCCTCTTCGATGAACTTACACGCGGGCCCACCTTGACCCCCGCCAGCAGAGCAATCTAGCAAACTCGAGACTTTCTCCCCATCTCCATACTGAACATTGATAAGAAGCTTATAAGTGTAAAAAGTAGTCGACACGTACTTCATCCACAAGATGAACGACGGTACTTTATGCACGTAGTAACCTCCCGTTAGGACAAAAGCCAACATAACCACGGTGACCACAGTCGAGGCCTGTCTTGCATCCATGATCAGTGCACCAAGCGCCAAACCTAGCCCAATAGAAACGAGCACGTAACCTAAAACTACGAGTAAAGTCAAGATGAAAGCCGAAAGCTCGGGTTTAAGCCCCGTCATCCAATACGTTATGGATACGAACAACATTGGGAGTATGAGCTCCATCGGCAAATCGGCGCTTATACGCGCGAGAAAATATGACGAGAGGGTATACATTCCGGAAGCCCTCTCCCTCACGAAAATCGAGCGTTCTTGCGGGAAGGCAAAAACCGCGTTGAAGGACGGGAGAACGCCCCAAAAGATGGTGATGAAGAAGAGAAGCCCTAATCGGTCTCGAACGTCTCGATAATCCGAGTGCCACCACATGAAGCCGGCTAGTAGAGAGGCCATGATGACTTGGAAAACGCGTAGGGAGTTGAAGCTCTCGTATTTTCTCTCCTTGAGGCTCCTCTCGAGAAGGATCGTGAATTGGTTGAGCCACGTGGATAAGTGGCTCGTGAGTCTTCGATTCTTAGTAGTGTGATGATTTGTGTCTACAATTGTGTCTTTCGGTAACGGGTTTGAGGAATCCATGCAAGATGCTCTTACCTTGGGTTCGAGTATGTTGTTGTACGAGGACACGAGGGCTTGTCTTATGTTCGGTTTATCTCTTTCGTTCGAGCCGTCTAGGTGATATACGCCTGCGAGTACGAATCGAGATGGCCGTGAGCATAATATTTGTGTTAATCAATATGAAATAGTAATTGAGCCAAAAGATGATATGTTGTTAATGTTATGTTTCACATCTTTTTTTCTAAGCTTTACATCAATTTGGAGACTACAAACTACTGTTACCTCTTAATTTCAATACTGTCACTCATATTTCTCCAAATCATATTATATTTCTCCAAACCATTGAAGAGCTAAAAGGAAACAGAGAAAATGAGCTAACTAAAAGCTAGTGAATGTTAGACTGCTAGTGGTGAGGTGGGAGGCCACTGAACATAAAATGGGTGGTGATGAAATTTGGGCCACCCATCTCCACTTTTTTTTTTCTTTCAAGAATATTGATTATTTAAAAACCAATAAAAAGTTAATTTGGTGGTGGAGAGCACCTTAACACATGGCCTTCTTACTCAGTTTAAACTAATTCAGGACACACAATTGTCATCTGATCATAGAAAAACAAAAGTATGAGTGGGAACACTTTGAAGATCTTTATATTATGCAAGCAAGACATAGATCAGTAATTCATTATCTGCAATTAGTATGCTATTTTAAATTTAAGCTAAACTTGCAATAATTACAAAGACTGCTTTGAAAGTTTGACCTCTATCATACTGTGTCAAATTAACAAATATTTCCAGAAATGTTTAGAACTAAAATAAAACTATCATGCAAATTAATTTTTTCTATGCCGCCACCAAATTCATGTTGAAAGTTGCATCCAACGAGAAACAAACAGCACAAACAAAAATGTCCTGCTTTTATAGTTTTTAGTTCAAGGTGATCTATTAACAGAACAACCTTAAATGAAGAAATTAAAATACAATATTAGAAGGCTATTAACATTTAACATGTCAAAATGCTCTCCTAATGCGCTGCTTTATCCTTGTTTTTGCATTAAACTTAATTAAGTTTGTGGCATGTCCAACCAATCAAATCTTGAAAACAGAGGGATTAAAATAGGCCATAAAAATTAAACTAAACCAAATAACCAATGATAATTTGCCAACTCTTTTGCATCCTAATCTCAATCCTTCATTATTGCTTTTCAAATTCCACCTTATGACCAAAATAAACCAATGACATTGCTTTTGTTCTTGCCCAAGAACAAGAAAAAGAAAATTGTATTTCTTCTTACACAATTCAAAATTTTTATTTTTATTTTCATAGCTTCATTAGACTTTCAATCATGTATATGTGTCTTCACTGGATTATAGTTGTTAACAGAAACGGGCCGGAATTCGTTAGATAAACGGGTCGAGACGGATCAAGCTCCTTTAGTCAACTCGAAATATGAATTTTATATAATTGATGCTCAAGCTCGACTAGTCTCCAGCTCGTTCATCAACAAACCGAGCCAAGAAAAATGTTCGAGCTTGACTCGGGTTGTTTACATCTCAAATTCTAATCATTGACCGACCCTACTTTGTGTTTTGAGTTTTAGCAATTTCATTTTCTTTGCAATAATCTCATTTTTTTATTAATCCAACTACTATAATTTCTATTATAGCACATAAATGAGTTACTTCTCACCTAGACCAATTTCATGCAAAGAAGCATATCAATTTGTATTCCAAATCATGCTCAAATGATAAATATTCTTTATCATGGCCAAAAGGGATGGTCTAACATAGACCTATGAATGACACATATTTTCTTATCTCAACAACAAGCAAAAGAATGGGCATATGTTTTTTGTTGTGAAAGATAAAAAGTGATGCTTTATATTTATGAGTCAATTCAAGAATTTAAAGATTATGGCAATGGATAAAGGTGGCCACACCAAAGTACAGCTACTTCCACTCCAGTTCAAGATAATCATATACATACACATAAAAGGGGGGAAAAAAAGGAGATAATAATATATGCATATAGCTGTAAAACTAAATTAAATTTATATATGTACCTAGGAATTATTAATTATAAGAATTAAGATGAATGTGAGCCATAACATGTCCCTTTCTCAANGAGCCTAGCTAGGATCAGCTAATCAAATTAATAATTCAAATTTCTCATGTCATAATATAATAACACCAAAAATTGTCAATTCAATTTTCAATAATGCTCCACATTCTTTGATTAGGAAAACCATATTGCTCCATTAATTAGTCAAAGCTTATAATTTATGAAAAAATGGGCGTTAGTAAAGGTTCATTTCAACCTATTGATAACTTGCCGGGCAGTTATCGAGTATTTTACCATTCAATTAACACACAAGTGTATGTATGTCTATATTCAGACCCCGTTTAATTGTTTTGAAAACAATGAACTTAAAACAATGATAAAATCATCGTATATAAAATATCTTGTCCTTCAAACCCAATATGGAAAATATAATTAAATTTATTGACCCACTTTCCCCACAAGGGACACTGGAAAAATGGCACACGATAATTGGTTGAGTGTAGCTGATTAATTAGTTCAATGTTTCAAGCACAGCAATTAAAGTCATTACTTATGTTTGTACCCAAAAAAAAAAAAAGTCATTACTTATGTGCCTTTGCCTAATTGCTTTTGACTGGCACACACCAACAAAATATCATCTAAAGGACAATTTTTTTATTTTCGCTTCTTTTTCTTTTCCCTTCATTTTTGGTTCACGACCCTGTAATAAGACACGTACACAGAACATATATAGAAGTCTTCAAATTTATTATTCGGTTATAGAATTTTGTTAGAGAATAAGTCTTATTCTTCTTCCATTTATAGTAACAACAAATGCTTAAAATCGTATTATTTTTGGCACAAAGAAGCACCATAAAGAATATTCCTGTTGGACATAGAAAAATATCTCAGGAGACTGTTAAAGTGCACATCATTAATAAAATTTTTCTAAAATTTTAATATATTATATAAGTATATATTAATAAATAAATAAATAAATCAATCAATTGCATAACAAATTTAGATGACCTGAAATGAACTTATGGTCACAAACATTTAATTTAATTGATTGAAAATATCTAACTGCAAATTTGCAAGTGTTGAAAAGACAATAACATTTAATGTGTGCCCTGACATATATTGCGTTTTTCTCACATGCAACTCTCACAAACGTTGTTGTCAACACAATTGTGCAGAAATATTATTTAAAATTTGTACAGAAGTCGTCAGAAAATACTTCATATTCTAGTCAACTTATGTCAAATCTTTCGAAGAAAATCTGGATTGCGAAAGATGGGTCCTTAAATTAAGTACGAAATGGCCAAGCTCGTAGCTCAAATGATATCACTCGTTCATTAAGTAATATGTATTGCAAACTAAGCGATTCAAAAATTAATTTACATTGTATCTCTCACTTAAAAAAAAAAAAAGTTCAGAAAATATAAACATTCGAGCCAAATATATATCATATTAATGTACCTATGTTATATACCTACAAATTCGGTCTTAGTATCTTATATATTTGCAAACCAAAGTTGTACAACTAGTCACTTAATAAAAATTCCAAAACATCAACTCATTTATACCAAAAAATTTACGACACCCAATTATACCCTAAGCTCAAAATTTACCAAAATTACCATTGAGACATAAATTTTATGGATTGGGTGTGTGAGGTCGGCAAAGTCCCAGACAAATACCAAATTGGGCTTAATTGAAAAACATGGCTGCGTCTAAATTACATTAATGTTGGCCTACAAAAACTCAGATGCCCACATATCACGCATCTAACTATTCCTATTTTTAGCAAATAGATATTAATTAGACCCTAAAAGCTATGCCCTATATGTCGACTAGAATTGTGAATGAACCAAGTCGAGTCGAGTTAAGCCGAGCTTGAACTCTTAATACTCAAACTAAATTCCTATTTTAGATTATTAACTCAAGTTCGACTCATTTATCGAGCCATCTGAGTTGCTCGTTTCGCTTTAGAGCACTAGCCATGGGACAATATTTGTTTCAATCAATTATCTCATATTTTATTGGCATTAATTAAAATATTTAGGTTATGTCCAATAAGTTAACTAGCTTATAAACTAGTTGATCATGATAAAACTGTTTGTTAAAATTAACGCATAAAATCAGTTGAAATAAAAATGTCAACAGACTTATTTACTACACTAGTATGTGGCTCGTGCGATGCACGAGTAAATAATATTAAATAATATGTATAATATGTATTTGTTTAGAATTTTGAGTGTCACTTTGAGATTTTTTAAGATTTGAGACTTTTAAGATGATCAAATTTTAGAGGAATACTATGAAATCTTAAGTATGAATGTGAGATTTAGAGTGAAATTTTGTATAATTTTTTTTTCTTTTAAATCATAACTAATCTTAAAAAGACCTAACAAATCTTGATCTCAAATAAGTTAAATATTTAAGGATATTTTAAGATTTTTTTAATTTTTATATATCAAAGATGAACAACTTTTGTTACCAAAAAATGTGGACACAATTTTGAATTTACATCCCGTCCAAATATCAGTTTTATTCTAAAATAAAAATTGCACGTGGTTTTATCCAATTTGCTCACTTTTTTTTAAAGAAAAAAATTATTCAATAAGATTGGAAGAATTGGTTAAAAATTATAAAGCTATTTGTTTTCAAAATTTGTATCCAATTTGTACGGTTTTTAAGTTAATTTGTATTTAAAATTTTTTAAATAATTGACACATTTTTTGCATAAGAATCTCCAAATTTGTAACCAAAAAATATATGATTTAAATATTAGTAAAAAAAATAAAATATAATACAAAAAAATAGAATTCAAATTTTGTCATAAGAATCTCCAAATTAGTTACCAAAAAAATAAGATTCAGATTTTGTTACTAAAGATTCACATGTATTTTTTTGAACTTTCCATTAATAGTAAGTCAAAACATTATTTTTTAGGTCAACCTTACTATTTTTGTATTTTTCCAACAACTTCTTTATATTACTATAGATAAGTAAACTTAAGACATAAACTATAGCTTTTAAAAACAAACAACTCGTCTTACTACCAAACCAAAACCAAGGTTAGGGTTATTTGAACGAAAAAAAACTTATAAATTAATTAAATAAACTATTAATCTAATTTGTACTTACCAAACACACACTTAATTAATTTTAACCCAATCAATCATAATAATCATCATGCACAGCGGCCACACAATTAATTACACGAGAAAAAAAGTGCCAAAAAAAAGGATAGAGATGAGTACATACCGTTAGCGAGATCAAGCAGAAAATCAGCCGGATTCATGGCGAATCCCGGCGCGTACCCCACACTCTCGAAATACGCCATCGCCTCCGACCCCTTCCCGAAATATATGCTCCGACCATCCGACAGTACCAGCAGGTCGTCGAACATCCTGTGCACCCGACTCGACGGCTGGTGCACCGACATCACCACCGTCCTCCCACTCCCCGCCTTAGCCGCCGCCGCCACCGCCGCCACCAGCCGGTACGCCGCCGTCGCGTCCAGCCCGGACGTCGGCTCGTCCAGCACCAGCAGGCTTGGGTCCACCAGCATCTCGCGCGCGATGCTCACGCGCCTCCTCTCCCCACCCGACACACCCCCGACGGCCGTGTCCCCGCACTTGGTCAAGCCGAGCTCCGACATCACCCTCTCGGCGGCCGCCGCCGCCGACTCTTCGCCCGGAGAGGCTGGCGCGGGAAGCCTCAGCCGTGCGCAGAAGACGAGCGTCTCCCGGACGGTGAGGTGTGGGTGCAGGGCGTCGTCCTGGGCCACGAAACCGGTCCGCCGGAGGACGTGGCGCGTGGGGCCGGGCCGGCCGTTGTAGAGGACCGTCCCGGTAACGCCGCGGTGGAGGCGGCCGGCGAGTGCGTTGAGGAGGGTCGACTTGCCGCTGCCGGAGGGGCCCAGCACGGCCAGGATCCGGCCAGGGGACGCCCAGCCGGTGATGCCGCTCAGGATGGCGCGTGAATGGTGGCGGATCTCCGGCGGGTTCTCGATGTCTGTTGGAGGTAAGGATTTCGCGCCGCCGCCATGCAGCTTCACGCTGTACGAGACATCCACGAACTGTACGGACACGCGTCAGTTTGCAAAAATTGAGCACAAATTACCCAAAAAATAAAAATAAAAAATGCACAGATTGTGATCAAATTAACCCCAATTTTGGGAGATTTCAATCTATACGTTACCTTTTTTTCACCGTTAGATCAATATAAACTATGTTGATCTTATGGTAAAAACTATTATTACTACAATGCAGTCACAAATAAAGTTGAATTTTGCTACTAAACTTTTACCTTGAGTGTAATTGGGGAAGATGAAGTCCCTCCAGCTGCTGGATCACCAGAAATCAGCATTTTCTTTTATTTTTTATTTTTTTAAAATGATTATCTTTTTTTCTCAAAACTCTTTTTTTTTTCTTTCTAAATATATAAAAAGGACTAAATATGAAATTATCGTGATAGTGAGAAAGTAGCAAAAGGGAAAAAAATAGTGTGTTGTGAGTCCTTGTGAGCCCATAGGAATTGCGCCTCGGCCTCTATTTATTAAGTTTTGGCCCTTTTGGGCTCACAGTGCGCGCCACGTCACGGTGGGCCCGCCAGTGGCAATTTTATGCGTGGCGCTAAAAGCAGTAGGCCACCATTATGTTATGCGTGGCAGTGACAGAGCTAGAACACGTGTCCCCTATGTTTTTTCAGCCTTCCTTTGAAGGTGTTTTGGTGCGTGAAGTATGAGCTAGGTTTTTGTATTGTATAATAATAATGCTGGTTGCAAATTCAAGTTTTGGTGTCAAAAATAGTTTTATTATTTTTTAGATCAATTGAAGTTGAAATCTTATTACCCACTAAACTAGTCTTGTGGCCTGTGGTACGGAATTGATAAATTAAATGTTGTGATACAGTTCTGAATTTAAAATTTTTGGTTGGAGGTGACAAGTAGGTTGGGTTGGACCTGGCCAGTGTGGCCCAAAGAGGAAGATTGGGCTAGGTTGAGTTCACACTAAATTTTCTGATATCAATGTGTTTTGAGGCCCATTCAAAATATAATTCATAAAACGGTTAGGGCTGTTAATGAGTCGAGCCAAATTCGAGCTCCTGATACTCAAGCTCAAGCTTAATCGTTGAGCTTTAATCTCAATTCGGCTCGTTAATGAAATGAGCAGGTAAACGAACTCAAATTTAACTCATCTATCAATATAAGCGAGTCGAGCTAAAGAAATTTTATAAAAATTTATATTTATGATTTAAGTAACTGAAATTCAAACGAGTTCTAGCATTAACGAACTTGCGAAATCGTGTAAGCTTTCAAAGGTATGGGAGAGAAAGTTATGTGAAATATTTGTTATTTTAAATAGTCAAAGCATCAAAGCAATGTTTTCTAATGATATGTGTATCTATATTTTCTATCTTTAGCAAATTTTGGTTCTTTCTTACTCGACAAAGAGAGCGAAAAAAAAAGAGGTTCTCGCAGTAAGTGACGATTGACCCTTGAGTTGATGAAAAGAAAGAAAGGAAAAAATAAAAGCAGCTATACAGCTAAACAGCACCTATGGGAAAAGAGAAACATTGAATGACATATGATAGACTTGATAGTACTTCGTTCTAGTAACTTGCATCAATATTGTAATAATTTTTATTGCAACATTAGTTATTTATAAATGAACGATTCGAATTCCAACGGGGCCTTGAAGATCTATTGAGCCAAGCTATTAATTGAATCAACTTATAAAATGATCTCAATCTCGACTTATTCAATTCGAACATTATATTAACAAGTTGAGTATAAAATTTTTAATTATGAATTGAGCCGACTAATGGTCATTAAATAAACTCGAGCTCGGTACATCTCATTCATCGGATGAGTCAATTTAACGCCAACTCATGAATTACTCCTTTCATTTACTTAAATGGAGAAATTTGTGAACACATGGTATTTTTGTACATGCATAATTATATATATATATCGGGTAGTATGGTTTAATTGCTGATGGGTTGGTTAAAGTTTAAGAAAAGTCATAAAAGCTCAACAAGAAAATGATCCTTTGTGCGTGGGGGTTAGTTTTTGTATTATTTTGTAGATAATTTTTGTAGAACAAGTCGAGTTAGAGCATTTTAAACTTGTGTTTCAACGTTCATGATGTTTGAATGCTATTCATGTTTGTCCATTTTTGTTCAAAAACTTATATTTGAGATTGTTCGCAAATTATATATTTGAAAAAATTCGAGTTTATTCGTGTTCGAATAAACTAGTAAACAATGTTATTGGAATCGTTCGATTTACTCAAGATAAGTTCGTTTGAAATCTTTCGAGCTTGAAAAAAATAATAAAATATTCATACTTTAGACTTTTATTAAAACTATCATACAAATAAATATGAAAATATAGATTGGGTTCATGTTCGTTCAATTAACAAACGAGCCTACTGTTAAGTTCAAGTTTGATTGATTATAAACGAGCTAGTACGGTTCGTTCAGTTGGTTTGCATATCTATATCTTACTGTTCTATTCATATTATATATAGCACACAAATATAGAAGAGAACTATAAATTAATGATCTTTGGCCATAGTTCATGCATTTCACCCAATTTACTATAAAAGTCGGCTTAGAAAAATTCATGCAAATTAAATGACATACATATACTTATTAATTGAAATTTATGAATAAATAGTATTTTGTACCATATTCATTGCCCATAGCATATTATTTAGCTTATAATGGTATAGAACGTTATATGCCCATCTGAATGTAATATAATTATATAAGCCATTAATTTTTAAGGCAGCAATGTTTTGGTTCAAGACGACAAAAATTTAATATCACTCTTAATTTTATTTTAACACTTTTTTTTTTGCAATGCACGTGTGATGTTAATTTATGAAAAAAACTAGGTTTGACAGTCTTTGTGGTGGTTTTAAAGTTTAAACTATTATTTGCAGTGCCAAAATTTATATTTAATTAATTAATTTGTGCTATATAATATATACATATTCTCATTATATATATACATATGAACACCACATAAATAAAAGTATAGTCATTGTTTTGGCAGTTTGTCTAACAAACTCAATAAATTCTAAATAAGATCAGTAATATGAGGGATATATATTTCCGCTTTTTCAGTTGCTTTATTACGAGGGGAAGAGTTTCAGAATTCCGTTTTCAAGAATTCGTCTTACAATTCAGTGAATTTAGTCCTGCTTTTATTACATGCAAATTAATTATTTAATTATAAATTTCGATGGACCATACCATGATAGAGTTCAGAATTCCGTTTTCAAGAATTCGGTTTAGAATTCAGTGAATTCAGTCCTACTTTTATTACATGCAAATTAATTATTTCGAGGGGCCATACATAGAGTTAGAGTCCATTTATGTAACATTGAGCAATAAAAAGTTGATTGTAATTAATAGGAGGGGTTTAAATGTAAGTTGAAGTCTGTGCTACTGTTTTTATGATAAACGTAAATAGAGATGATAAACGGCTAACCTAGCCGGCTTTGGGCTAAACGATCCTAGCCTAAAAAGCTCGGATTTAAACGGACCACCGATAAATTGACTAACCTTAATCCTAGCGGGCCTCGGATTAAATGGACTATAATAATAATAATAATAATAATAATAATAATAATAATAATAATAATATATCCAAAAAAATATATAAAGAATCACAACGGCTAGTTAACTTAACGATTTTTTTTCCACGACTTTACTCTTTACCATTCTATATGCACAATTACACTTCAAATATGAATACACATTACAAACTCTTAAATAACATATTTTTTCTCAAAAGAAAAAAAAGCTCGAACTATTGCTTATAATTACCATTTTACTAGTTAGTTAGTACGATATGAGAATTTTCACGATATTGTATCATACTACTTAATTTATATTCTATCATTATATTCTATGTGTTAGATCTAATTTGTTTCATATGTTTATATTAGTCGTTCCAATTGGATTAAAGATTTTGGTGTGAAATAGAATAATAAAATTGTTAATACTTATCTTTCAAAATCACAATTACCCGTTACAGCTCATAATTGCACGTGATAGTATAACAAAATTGTAATACACAGGGAATGAATATTGGAGCATATTCCTTACCTGCTGCAAACATTTATACCGCTCAACCAAAGTTAAAAGGGCTAGCCCTAGCAGACTTCAGGCTAAATGGCCGAGCTTAAAAAGCCCAAATTTAAACGAACTATCAATAAAGAGCTCTAACTCTATTTTTTTCGGGCTAAACTGGCCGATTTGTCAGGCCAAAGACCATTTTTTTTTTTCCAAAGACAATAATATTATTCACAAAAGGCCAAAGACCATTTAACATCTCCTAACCTAAACAATAAGAGTTTGAGTTCTAAATTATTGATTATTAATATGGCTTTGCAGATTCACCGGGCATTAAGAAAATAAGGACTATTAAAGAAAACTTAACTATTGTAATTCTTGTCTCCATTTTGATCCTAAAATGCTACACAAAATATGATTAACCGAATTAAGCTCACCGTAACCAAAATTTTGATTCGGACTCAAACTGAAATCAAATATTTGGTTCAATTTTAATTTTAATTTTTTATAAATTTTGATTTTCAGTTCATTTGGATAACCGAATCGAATAGAAAAAGCGGAAAATCTATGTATAGGCACAATTTCAATTTATTTTTTCTTTCGTTTTCTATGGTTTGGCTTTTTAGTACTCGAATCAAACCGACCAATAGATTCTCAGTTTGAATCAAATTCAACCACAAATTTATGTTCGGGTTTGCAGTTCTCATTATTGGCTAAGCCGAAATTTAGATTAACCAATTTCGATTCAATTTGGTTTCCATGGACTGAACATATCTCCTTAACCTTAACCATAAAAAATCTAATAGCACATAAAATGAATAATCTCTATATTATTAGTGGTGTGTTTGGATGAGCATGCCAATTTCACAGTGGTGGACAGGAAAATAGGAAACAGACGCGTGTCAACTAATCGAGGGAGCAGCGAGTGGGATGCACATATTTCCCACTAAGATAACGTCACCAAATCGTCTTCCACTTCAAATTGTTCTTCCCTGATTCAATAATTAGTTAAATAAAAAGGTTTCCCGAAAGAATGAACGGCCACTCGCACGTACCAGCGCGTGCATATTTGTGAGTGAGTGAATGAATAACTGTGTCGGTTGTCACGTTGTCAAACGAGTCACTCGTAAATTTGGTTTATTGAGGTTTATTGAGGGTCGAAAATAGAATTTTAATATAATCTTGTTAAGGGTCGAATTTTAGTTATTAAGATTGATAAATAAACTATGTTGTAGCTCGTTTGTAAGCTCGGCTTGTTTACACATGTCGGTGTTGGTCATGGACCCATTTATGTGCCAAAATAACTTTGATGTTAGAATTTTATTTACCCAGGAACTCAAAATTAATTACTTTGTTAAAAAATAAAATATTTTACTTTATATTATATTATTATCAACATTTCAATGGGAATAAATATTTAAAAATAGTTTATTCGAAAATTCCCCTACAAAATTACTAATTAAAAACAAAAAATATCAAAAAAGGAAGTACTTTTTCTTAATTATATATTTTTGACTAATCAGTTGGAATAGTTATTTATTACTGATTCGTGCACAAAGCTGAAAAGGTTATATTGATGATAATGATTTAGAACTAAGTTCATAAATGTTCAATAGTAGGGAAGATTAGTGTTTGAGTACTTGCCAACATTAATCACAGTAATTATTTGCAATCCTTCGTTTGTTTGGAGCAATTATTATTTCCCAACACAATTATTGGTATAAGGTGATTTTGAACCTATCAATAAAAGTGTGGGAAAAATATTAAAATCATTGTCAAAATTGATGAGCTTCACCTTTCATTTCATTTTATTTTTTTAACTTTTTTTTTATTATATATATAATTCATGCCTGACTTTACAAAGTTTTATGGAGCTTGAATTGAGTAATAACTGAACAAGTGTTAGGTATATTAAAATCCAAAGAGTTCGAGCAATAAAGAAAAGGCCACCAAAATGTACTCATTTTTTGCCATATGCAAATGGTAAAAATTCCTAATGAAATAAAGAAATGAATGTGCATAAAACAAATGAAATGAAATAAAAATATGTTATGACCTATAATTAATTCTACAATCGACTAATTAAACTTCTAATATTTTAGAAGCAGAATTATTTCGCCTTAAACATAACCATATCATTAAGTTTTAAATTGATGCAATTTTAACATTCCTCCAAATAATAACCTCAAACTATACCCGTAGATTATGAAATCGGAAAAATTGAAAGTATATAATATAAATATGTTGGTTCATGACAAGACAATATAAATAAATAATACTTATACTTAATATTATATTTATTTATTTATATTACAGTTTTGTGCATAATGTACCAATTTGTCGTCGACAGTTTGAATGTGGGCCTTACATGGGTCATGACTCATGTGCTTATGTTAGGCTGGGGTTTGATCTCCCTCTCAAATGGATTGCGAAATGTCCATTCAAAAAAATGGAACCGGCCCACTAACCGAACTAATAGATTAGGACCTGGGTTGGCCCAACTCATTCATATGAACAACCATAACCGATATTTCCCGTTGTAAAGAGTGGTTATGATCAAATAAATAATTACGTATATTAATATATTGGTTACCATATTGATGGAAATTTCCCACATCAAATTAGTAATTATAAGTACAATTTTCTTGTTAGTTGTTACATGTCTATAGCACGTAGACTTGCAACTTACATTCACTTAATTACTACCCTTAAAAACGTTGGAAAGTTATGTCAGCTTCAGTCCATGTACTCTGCTTTTGTGTGCCACTGCCTACTTAACACCTTTTAATTTGTTGAGGAAAAAAATTACGATATACTTTAATACTTAATATCAGTGTTCTAAAAGTCGCTAGGCGGCTTTTGACCAACGCCTAGGTGGGGCCTAGGTGGCGTCTAATTGGAGCCCAAAAATCAATATTAAACACCTTATTTTTTATTTATTTTATCTACCTACAAAATAAAACTATCTCAACTTAAAATAAATTCACACACCAAAGTCCAAATAGTAATATTATTATATATTAAAGAAAACATGAGAACAAAATAATGTAATTATTATTTAAAAATAATTAAAAAAAAATAAAAAATTACCGCTGAGCCCGCCAAGCCCGCCTAAGAGCGCCTAGGGCCGCCTAGCTGCCTGGCTGATTTTTTCTGTCGATTTGTGCAAATCGGAGGCGCCCGGACACCGCCTAGCGTCTAGGTGACCGCCTAGGCCGATTTTTAGAACATTGCCTAATATTGTTTCACATATAATTTACAAGTGTACACATAAAATTACAATATGTGTAAATCAAATGTTGAAAGAAAATATGTGCATGAATATATATAGTTTCACATTTTGATTGTAAAAATTCGGAAATGCCTACCTACCAACTGCAGACAGAATAAAACGAGATCACTAGCAACGTATTAAGATCAATGATTAATCTTTTGTCACATCAGCTGGTGAGCACTTTAAGTCGTCCTACCGTACGCATGAGAGTGAGATTTTATACAAATTAATTAAACTCCCAAAACACAAATTTGGATAAAACTTGAGATAATAGTGTAACTTTCACTAAGATTGAATAATTATTTTTAAATAAAATGGTAAGTAAGATTTTGATATCACACCGGAAGGTAATCAATGGAGGCTTAGCTTTGAATAAAATAAGGACCCAAAATCCCCCTAATTCATGGTCAAATTGACCATTCAGTCCCTAATCACCCCTATGCTTAACGGATCACAAACTTACAACTATTCATTACATACATTTCACACTCTTCACAACAAGGGCATTAATGAAATATCAAAATCACACCAACTTCCCCACTATTTTTTCCCCCTTTTGTCTCCTTCTTTATTAATTTCTCCAACCTCAATAATTTGCTAGGGCCCCTTTGTTATTTTATTATATACTAGTATCACTTTCAACCCTCCATTCACCTATACAAGCTTTTAATATTGAAAACCTAGACTAAGGCAACAACAAGTCATCCAATATTTATACACTAGCCACAAAGCACAAATATGAACAAACACAAAGCAACCAAAACAATAAGCCTTAAGCACACAACACACAACACACAACACACGCACACACCACATCTTCTTCCAACCAAGAACAATGGCCTCAAATGCCAAAATCCTTGCAAACGAGGAATTTGAAACCACAAACCATACACAATTTTCCCGCCGTTTCGCCGTTTTCAAACGCCGTTGTTTTCATCAATGTTTTCTGACCATCGGGATTCATCGTCGTTGTCATCATCATCATCATCATCATCATTCTCTTACATTGAGGATTATCCGACATTTAGTCCGACTCCATTGCTCGAATTCAAAGGCAATATCCCATTTTCTTGGGAAAAAATCCCCGGGATCCCAAAGCACCAATCAGAGTCGAACAAGAAGGAATATTCCGGGCATCTTCTCCCACCGCCGCCCACCGGAAGCTCCAACTCCTCCGGCAAGAAGTCGATCCACCGGGAAGAGGTGATCTTCTCCAAGAAAAGCAATAGGTTCGAAAACGACCCATTTTTCGCTGCATTGGTTGAATGTTCTAAGGATGGTAATGATGATAGCTCTAAGAACATTACAAGAAGCTTGAGTGATAGGTTTTGTTTCATGAACTACATTTCATGCATAAGGGCCTGTGTGGCTTCAGAATCGATCGTCTGTAGCCGATCAAGACCGAGCCCGCATTATCTTCTTAGTCGTCGATCGAGCTAAGTGTGACTTTTATTTAGATGGTCGTCCAATAAATTCTATATTAATAATGTTTCTCACTCTAATATTTTCCTCCTAATTTCTCAATTTTAGTTCTACTTTGATCAACATTGAATGTTGTACTTTGTATGAGAAGCCATATGTTGTTCCCAAGTCATGTACATGTAAATTTAGTGCTTTAATCACTATTTGATCACAAAACATGAACACTTGTCATTTATCTATACTTTGTGAGATTGCTATTATGCAATGGCATGTGATATTAATTCATATAACTGGGATTGGAAATTTGAGTAAAAATTACTAAAACCCATGTGGGAGTGTAAATAAGTATTGGAAATTGGGAATATTATAATATGGACCGCCTTTGTACATTACCTAACTAATTATATATTACCATTTACATATAGCATCTTTCTTAATTACGGACAAATGGGCTAAAGATATAGGAATTAGGTGAATTTCGCTACACAATAATGTTCAGAAAAAATGTTATTTTTGTCATAGTCAAAGTGATCCGAAGGGGCCAAACTCTATAGTCTCCTTTTCATTGAGATTATAGATTCGACCATTGAGATCGTATTAAATAAAAGGTATCCCTTGAGAGTTCATATATAAACGATCCTATCCCGTTTAAAATTCGTTTAGTTAACCAACTAAACCAAGCTGGTAATTTAGGATATTTTTTTAACTTTTAGCTTAATGCAAGACATATTGATAAACTAGTAAAGACAAAATATATTTATCGGCTCATTTAATTAACGACTCAAACTGGAATAAATAAAGGCATGAGGACTTGAAAACTCTAGTATTATGAGATCAAACTTGACTGGATTCATTAACAACTCTAATTATGATGATGATAAAATAATAACCAATGAATTATAGTTTTGTTAAATACAATATTGGAAATATTAAAAATTCATCACATAGAGATAATCCAATTAGGACACGTGTATTTATATCTGTCCAAAGTGTAGTGTATTTATTGTAAAACACATGTCAATTTGTTAATAACTGTAGATGACTCCATAAGTCGTGTAACTTCATAGTGAAACTGATCCAATTATATTTTATTTCACTTAATTAACCGTCATTATTGAATTTTGTAAAATGTCGGTTAATTAGTAGTTGTTGTGATTATTGGCGAATTATTTGCAACACTAATACTCGGTTTAATTTTGGACGCGAATAAGATTTGCCACGACACCAACGTTCAGTCAACGCCTCATATTATATATTTCAGATTAAATATTGTTTGTTTATTTATAAATTTGTTTGTACGCCTTTGTATGATTCTCTCTGAGATAAAAATAGGCAAAATGTTATGGCTGTAGTTTGTTATTGACTCTAGTAGTGATGATGCTTAATTAATTTAATTTATCAAGGAAAAAAATCAATATTATATCATTACTCTCACACTCGACTGATTTATTCATACACAATATCTGAGTTTTTTGAATTCCATTTTTTAAAGATAATCACATCAAAACAAAATAGAATGATTTTTTTTTTTTCAATAATTTGTTAGTGCCTCTTATATATAGACCATAAAGGGCAATAATAATGGCTTTGAGTCTAGTATAGTTAAAGTTTCAGCCGTTCATATTTGACTAAGCATTCGTTTAACAAATGAATTGGTTGGATTCAATTTGACTTGTTTAACTTTGATAAGTAAACGAATATAAGACTCGGCTCGAGCTCAACTTCTTTAAATTCATGAAGCTAGGCACGACTCAGATCGTTTAATAAACTTAAATACCTAAACGAGCTATTCACGAATACAAAATATTCGTTATAATGAATTTAGCTGGGCTACTTCATTTAAAACTCACGAAATTAGTAAAAAAAGTTAAAACAAAATAATGTATTTGTGAACAAACTTACATTTATAACAAGTGATTTGTATTCGAGCTCGACGCTTCAAGTAAACGAATGAGTCAAACTTGAACTTTCACGAGTGGTATTCCCAAACAACTTGATTCAATAGCAATTCTAAGTTCACCCTTCTATTCAATTGGATATGATGATGAAAAAAATATAATAATAATAATAATAATAATAATAATAATAATAATAATAATAATAATAAGAAGAAGAAGAAGAAGAAGAACAACAAAATTACCAGCTCAAGTTATCCGGTCCGTGGGTCATGGGCCAGTTTCATGAACCCGATCCAATTTGGTTGGGTCCAGTTCTGTCTGCCGACAGACAGCGTGGGCCAGTAACCATACATGTACTTTTTTTTTTAACGTGTTAGCGTGAAACATGCATGAAATGTTACAATTTCCTTTATGATTATGTCCCTTTTAGAGGTTTAATTAAATTTGTATCAGTTTATATATTTAATCATACTAACGTCAGATGGTCAATTTATATTTAATTACCTTCGCAAATGTACTGCTGCAGATGTCTTCAATTTACGTATAAATACTACATATGCATTAAACAAATGTAAGATTTTACAAGCCACCAACTAATTATAATTAATATACAACTTGTTCCTCCACTTTTAACATTTTTTACTGATTTAACGTGAATTTATTTAATTCAACTTCATGTGAAAAATTTGGCTTCCACATAGTGAAAAAACCTCTTGAACGTTGAGATGGTAATAAATAGTTCTTAATTTCTTATGGTCACTTAATTTGTGGTGCAATATGTTGCTCGCCATCTGATCTGATCTGGACCCTAACGCGAATCTGTTGATTCAAACCGCTTCGAAGTCTTCGATGACCTCCAAAACACCGGTAGGGGTGCTGTGGAAAAAAGCTCCGACGCTCAAGTCAGTCCGTGTTCAACGATAATATGACAACAGTATATTTTGAACGTGTATGTGTGTTGTGTAAAAATAATGACCTCATGCATGCCCTTTTATAGTCACGATTGTGGGCTGTACCAGGGACTCCTAGTAAGATAAAAACTCGTCCTTCTTAGCTAACTGCATCTTCCCGTATCTTCAATCTTCTAGATGATGTATATACTTCCCATATTTAAGGGATTCGATTTCTTCCTAGTCAACTCTCGCAACCATGGAGGTCGTCGCAAGACCTGAAGGGGTTCTGAGGCCGTCACCAAATTAGGGATCCTGATGTCGTCGTTCTACCCCTCAATCATGCCTCGCGTGCTACAAGCAACATAGTCACCGAGGTTAGGCTTACATGTATCATCGACCTAACATGTCCACAAGGTTGTGTCGAACCAGTTAGGCTCCCATGCTACTAAGAGCTCGTAAACCCACCACATGCTAGCATGCGGATCACTTAGACGTCCTATTTCGGAGGTCGGCCCTTCTGCAGCCAATCCCGCTCGCACCCGGCCTAGCATTCACCCAAGCCGAGCTGAGACACCATTGGTCCTTGCGACCAACACTATCTTGCTACATCCTTATGTTTTGAAAAGTTAGCGAAATGATGTTAGATTTTGAATGTGGATGGTAATATATAGTTCTTGGTAATATGTAGTAGTTCTTATGGTCAC
The DNA here is from genome assembly GCA_008636005.1 of Striga asiatica. Lineage (NCBI taxonomy): Eukaryota > Viridiplantae > Streptophyta > Magnoliopsida > Lamiales > Orobanchaceae > Striga > Striga asiatica. The sequence continues at coordinate 314,094 of BKCP01002002.1, forward strand.
TTGTGGTGAAATATGTTTTGAAAAGTTGGCGAAGTGATGTTAGATTGGCTGGTTGAACTCCTATATTTGATGCATCACATTTATTAATTAATTTTTATAAAAATAGTATTCAATTACATTTGTGTGCTTGAAAAATATTAATTTAAAAAATGTCCATATCTTGAATATTGAAATACTTCATTAATAAATACACATAACAACTATTTTTTATAAAAATAGTATTCTATTACATTTTTATACTTGAAACATATTAATTTAAAAAATGTCAATATAGAAATCTATACTTATATAAAAAGAATAACTTTTTTTAAAAATAGAAAGTTAAATTTTTAGTCAAACTTTGTTAGCATTAATTAATTTCTATTACTAGCAAATTATTACTTTGTTTCCTGAATTCACGCGAGCAACATTANTTTTTTTTTTAACTTTCTTCTCAAAATCGCGTACTGCATTTTCAATCTCCGTATAATGAGGCGTGTGTTATCTATATTTTCACATAAATCGGTTGTCCATTTTTTGATTTCACACAATCTGAATAAAAAGGTAGTAATTTTCATCGATCCAATTACTGATATTTTTATAAATATTATAAGCTAACAATACATCCTCGATAACAACGTAAAAAGTATAATAATAATTGTGTATAATCAAATTTTTTTAAATGCGAGTAACGCCATAAATTCGGTATTCTTTTTTAAATTATGCTTATATTATTTTAGATACTTTAAACAAATTGTTTAGACATTTTTTTTACATATTCGTTTATATATACATATATATATTTATATACATATACACATATACATAATTGATGTTAAATTTAAATATTTGTAGACATGTTTTATTTACAGAATAGTCTAGAAAAATCTTTTTTATACAATGTTAAATTCAAATGTTTTTAGATATGTTTTCCTTCTAAAATTGTTTAGAAAAGTTGTAGGTGATTTCATCTTTCAAAAATAATATAGGAAATTTTAAATACTTTTACATATACTAATATAATATTTTAGCTGTTTTTAATATTAAACATACAAACTTTATATTCTCTTATACAAAATAATGTCAATTTTATATTCTCTTATACAAAAGAGTTTTATATTGTTTGACCCCGAATCTTTAATTTATAATTATTAAGTATTGTTTATCCTCCTCTTTAATTTATAATTATTTTTTTTCTTCCTCTTTTTAAATAGGATCAATAGCAGTTTCTACTTCTGGTATTGAGTGACTCAAACTCGAAGTCTATTTATAATATTGTTAATTTAATATTGTTCCCGTGCATCGCACGGGTACACACTAGTAATCCATTAATAAATATACATAATAGCTCATATTGTTCTTGAAATCACCCGCGATAGCATCACATCTTGCACCAAATTCTAGATTTTCTTACAACGGAGATAATGAAAGATGAATGACGTATAAAATATAAATAAATACATAATAGCTCATATTGTTCTTGAAATCACCCGCAATAGCATCACATCTTGCACCAAATTCTAGATTTTCTTAAAACGGAGATAATGAATGATGAATGACGTATAAAATATAAATAAATACTCAGCATTTTAACAGATACTCTCACAATTTGCTGGTCAATAGCACATCAGTTTACTCGGCAAATAGAGTAAGTTTTAGCATTTTTTTTTTTTTTCCTAATTTTTTCCCAAGTACACAGCACCTTTCTTAAATACAATGTCAGACAAATTCAAGATAATAGACGAATATGCAATTTGATTTATAGCATGTAATTAGTTGATTTGGTACTTAAACTAGTCATTTTCGCCGGAGGGAAAACGGTATTTTCACAGCATGGAGCAAGAATATGGAGTGAAGCCCACTTTAAAGCACTACGGGTGCATGGGAGTAAATGGCGTCAAAACGTCTATATTTATTAACTATTTATATTTTTACAAGTCATTTTGCAGCATTATTCTTTGTACCTATTATTTTATTTTTTATACAAATCTTTTTACTTTTGTACGTGATTGTTTAACTGACGGTTACAAATTAGAGAAGTTGTTCCCTTTCGACATCCATGATCCATCAACATCTTCCCTCATTTTATTTATCTCCACAGGCACCCCCTTTACCAGTTTATCTTTCTTAGATTTTTCACTACGCGTCACTTATAATCTGCCCACCGTCATCGGATTCTTCACAAAATAAAGCTCCGGCGGCATTGTAATCTGAGGTAGATCGGATCAGAGAGGAAGAGGAAAGGGGTCTCCTCGTGTGGCCCCATAAGGAGGAGTTTCTGCAGGTGCTTAAGGCCAATCAGACCCTAATTCTTGTCGGTGAAATTGGCAGATACAGGCGGCCAGATCGGTTAGCGACTCAAGGATTAGGCGCAACAGCTAGTGAAGGGGCGATACGGTATGACTGGTGTTCTTGGCCCGATCGCCAAGGAGCAGGCGAGGCATCGATACTTTCGGGTTGAACGTCATGGATGAGCAAAGGGGGTTACGAGTTGCAGACTGAATAGTGATTGGGAGTAGATCGGTGTTTTTCAGTTGTGATGCTGATTCCAGGCTGAGGTGCCTTGTTCGATTTTTATGATATTCGTGGGTTGTTAAACAATGGTTGTGAGTGATGGTTTGAGGTTTTTGAAATGGTGATTAGTGTGTGGTTGTTTCTTTGTACGAATTCACAGAGATATGATATTTGGTTGTGACATGGTTAATTTGAAATTTCACTAAGTTGGTTTTTGGTTTCTAATTGGTTGTATAAGTGCAAAATAACATGTTTTATACCAATTTTTTTACAATTCAAACTGATTCTGGTGGGTGTATATTTGTTTAACATTCTATATACATCAACTGTCAAAGAATATACATGTATATATACATATATATAATTAATTAAAATGTATGGTATACATGTTTCTTTCTAACACAATCTAATGAGTTGGCAATAAATCGAATCCTTTTTTACATATGATATTCTTTTTTTATGATTTCTTGATGTAACTATGTTTTTGTTTCCTTTTCAATCTCTGTTATCTATTTTAGAAATTATAATTTTTTTCATGATTTTTTTTTCTGGATCTAGACCTATAAATTATTGTTTTAGCAATTCTTTTGCAAAACGGTTGGCGATTTGATAAGTTTTAATTCAGTTTTTTCTCAATCACGTATTTTTATAAGTCTTCTATGCATTTTTCTAAATGATTGGTGAAGTTGGTTTTTCTATAATGTACTGTTCAATAGTAGGTAGTTGTCTAATTTTCCCGGTGCATGGTTGACTTGTTTGGGTGGGCTGGGCTATTGGAAGAAGCATACAAGTTGTCCTAAGAGCACTCACAATACTTTGAGTCTCTTTAAAAAAAGTCACATGCCATGTAGGAAATAGACCTAATTTATAAAAAAATATTTCACAATGCAATTAAAAGTGGACCTAATCTAGCTTATGTGACAATAAAAAAAAGAGATCAAGTCCACTCTTGAGTCTATTTTGGACCCAAGTGTGAACCTTACAATAGCAGTCATTTACTATTATTATATTTTTATTGATTGTTAGGTATTCTAGACTTAGTACTTTTTTTTTTTTTGCATTGGATATATTTTGGATTTTTTAGCTTGGGTTTGTCCATGTCATTATAGACTTAAGTCTATTTATTTGCCACATATACAAAAAGAGACCCAAAGCATTGTGGGTGCTCTAAGTACTTACTCTTCAAATACGTTCAGTCTAACCCGAGTAGCGCACGACACGCGTTCAAAAACCCTCATATCAAAGCCTGGAAGAAGGGTTGTAAATGAACTAAATCAAAGCATGCACAAGACATTACAAACCACTCAACCCAACAATTCAAAGTCCAATGTCCAAAATTCGGCACTTACATCAATTTAAACACATCTAAACAACATTCGTAACCACTAACCAACAAAGTGCTCTAACCTCAAAATTTTAACAGCACAAAATGAATTTAAAAACGAACAATTAAACCAAATATCAGATTATATTTTTAATTTTTGTAAAGTTATTTATTATAAATCAATATTATATTTTTTTTCATCTCGTTTTGCAATTATTTTTTAAACAAAATAATTAATTTTAATGATATAATTAAATCTCTTAAAATTACATAAACAATTACTATAATAATAATTTTAATATTTTTTTTACTAATTAATAAATTTACATTATTCAATCACACATCTACATAACAAATACATAAGCAAGTTACTTTCCTCAGCCTTGCTGGCGAGTTCTGAGAGCTTCGATGAGTGGAGCTTCTCAAACAAAAAATTCATTCTCTCCCAACCTTGTAGTCTCCATAACTTTTGGAAATTAGTATTTACTATTGAATATCTATTATAATTTCACTCTATTCTATCCTATAAAATACATATGTTTAACATGTAGTATCAAATAATTTTGTTTAACACGTAAGTAATTATATTTTATTCGCTTCATATATATATATATGCATGGTAACATCTTAACTCAATAAATCTCATCTATATCTTTCTACTATTTAATAATATCATCCATTGATTAATAACTCATTTATATCTTTCTACTATTTAATAATATTTATTTATAGTTCTCTAAATTGTTCTCACATTTCTTCTCACCTTTCCTTTATTATTGGGAGAAAAGAAAAAAAAAAAGAAAACATATACAAATTCATCATCATCAGCAGCACCAAGAGGACATCATCTTGCTGACATTATCAGCAAGCACCAAGTGTTGTTGTTCGTCACTAAAGTCCTGCGCGTATTCGTTTTCTTGCACCTTCTTTTCTGGATGCCTAGCTTGATGCACTTGGAGTTCAATTCCACCCTCTCGAGCATGGGCGAAACCAGAAAATTTGTTGAGAGGAGGCAAAAGACATAATATAATTCATAAAAGATAACAAAAATGCATAAAAAAAAGTTACCTTATAATTACAACTAATGTGTGGCCCGTGCGATGCACAGAAAAACAATATTACGATTCTATTATGAGTTAAATATATAAATAACATTAATCATGATTTACCCATTGTTTTTAAATTAAATTGGGTTGGACACACTCCGAGAACTGGTTTATAACCAGTCTAGTTCGCTTGAATAAAATATTTCCTGTCGAATCCGTCAACACCAATCGGTTGGACTGGTAGAAACGATAAGATTTCCTAAATAAATTTTGTTACATTTAATTTTTTTTATATAAAATTACATATTTAAATAAAATAGAGATTTGTAAATTGTTTATCAATAGTGAGCATCCCGTGCGATGCACGGATAAACTTGTTTCTTAAATTTATTTTATTTTCTAAATTTATTTAAATATAATTATTTATATTTAAACATCTCATTAAGAAAATAAAAGAAACACTATATATAAAAAATCATATATTATTGTAAGATAATGTTTACAAATTAAATGTGTGTATAATACATAATAAAATTTACTATAATTAGTTGAAATTAGATCTAGAGATATTACGAATTTCATGTAAGATCGGATCTACTTGTTCCTTGATTTGGTTTTTCTATATTTATTTAAATATCTCATTGTGGAAAAAAAGGAAACAAAATTGAAAAACATATATTATTGTAAGATAATGTTTACAAAATGTTTGTATAATACATAACAAAATTTGCTATAATTAGTTGAAATTAAATCTAGAATATGACGAATTTCATGTATGATATTTTGCCAAAATCAACGGTAAAAAAAATATTTTCCATTGACGACTTACGTCAATCATTTCTTGATTACATTTCGATAATTTGATTCTTCTTCTTCANTAAGCGATAATTACAAAAATCATCAGTATCAAGAAATTTTCAATTCTTTGTTGTGACTTAATTTGAGTTTCAATTTCAATATCATAAAAATACTTTCAGTCACTATCTAAATTCATAAACAAATTAGAACAATTACCTAAAATTAAAGAGAAATCGAGCCTAGGTTTTCTATTAATAATTTTAATATTCTTCTCCATATATAAATTAGTTATCCGTTTTACTATTTAACTTATAAACATTTATCATATATAAATCATTATAACCTTCGTATTATTATTATTATTTATGAAATATGTCGGAAATAAATTCTTAGATTAATAAAATATAATGAGAAAAAAATGCAAAATTACAAACCAAATGCAAAAATTGAATCAAAATTTGGACACACAATATGTCAAGTACATCATATACAAAGTAAAAATAAGGAATTTTCATGAGATCTCTTGGAGGTTTGATGCTTAATCATAAAGATAGAAGCTTTGAGGTATTGATATCCTAAAATCAAATAAGTACTTTTATAGCTAATACACTTATAAAATCACCACTCTTTTTTTTTTTTTTTNCTTTTACAGCTAATACACTTATAAAATCACGACACTCTTTTCTTTTCTTTAAGTATATCAATTCTGTTGCACACACTACTAATTCTCAGCTATTTTGGCTCTAATACACACACTAAATATTAAAAGGTCGATATTAAATCAGGTAATTATATCAAAATCTAATCATTTTTTTTTCAAGATTGAGCAAAAAAAATTCAAGCTAACTCAAATAAGCATCAAATAAAATACTCAACTGTGCGCTAGAGGGGTCCGGTCCGGAGGGCCAAGAGCTTGCCCTGCGTCAGCCCTTTGACTGGGTCGCCTATGGTTTGACAAATTCGTAGAGGGGAAAGGTCTGCGGCTTCTTCTCCGTCTTGGTGGCAGCGGCGGCGGTGAGCAATGGGAAATTCGACTAGAATAATGTCAAGTAAATTTTTTCCCTACCAAACTTCTATTAAGTATGGCAGAGACAACATATATTTCTCGCATTAAATACTACACATCGAATACTACTGAAATTAATCAAAATTGGATAATCAAAATTGGATGATCAAATCTTCCAGCATACAAGAATATTAATATTCACAGCTAATGAATTAATAAACAAACAATTCATCAAGATATAATCACAACAAAGTACCTAAAACCAATTTTAACCCAATAACAACCAATAACCAAAACATCTTCATTAGCTATAGCAGAACTAAAACTACATGTGCAACTTTGCAATTAATCATAAAAAATATATCTTTATAAAAGCTTACCTCTAGCAAGCCTGTCAGTATTTGAAAATGGAGCCGAACCGTGAACCATAGCCTTTACTTTTTTTTCATGAAAGATGTTTCAAATCAAAACTTGCATAACAAATTAGAAGCAATGTTAGGAATACACGTATTTATCGCAAATTTTCACAAAAAATTCAAACAACAAAACACAGTACGGCCAAGCCACCAATTCAATTACCCACAATCGAAAAAACAAAAAACACAAAGGTTAAAAACCACGGATATACAACAATCATTTCAGTAGTGTAACTTCAAATGAAGAGTCATAGATTAACCATAATATTCAAAATAAGGGAAAAAAACTAATAAAAAGACAATAAATTGAATTCAAATCAGGAAACAACACATTAACTTCAACTCAATAATTAATAAACACAGACACCTACCCAAACATAGACACCTCACTGAATCTAGCCGGAGATGACTTCTTACCGGTCACCCAATTGTCGGTCTCGTCAGCCCTAGACGGAGTAAATTCTCAATCGCCCTCGTGATTGAAGCCTTCCCAATGGCGAGGTTGCTCGTCCCTGATCCCCACGCCGTAAGATCTGAATTAGTCGCCGATTTTCGATCGAGGTCCTCAACGGTGCGCAAACTGGGTACGGTCAGGAGGGCCAGGAGCTTGTCCTGCGTCCGGCCCTTCGCTGGGTCGCCTCCTTCTTGACAAATTCGGGAAGGGTATGCGTCTTCTTTTTCGCTTTGGTGGTAGCGACACTGATCTATGGGAGTTCCGACTGAAAGAATGTTCAGTTGCGATGAATTAAAAAGATTCTAGGGAAGTTAGATAAAGATATGGAAGTTAAAGATAAAGATTAATCCTTTTATTAAAAAGTTTGAATTTAAATTTTTGACCAAAACTTTTCAAAATATGCTTGGGGGAATTTCTGAAAATTTTCAAATAAAAATGCTATCTTTAGTAAATTTTTAGGCGGGAATTTTAATTATTTTTTAGTTACTATTTAAAAATTTTTTAATTTCTCTCTTTATATAATAATAGATTGGTGACCTTGTGATGAAGTTTAAAAACAAAAAAAGTGGGGTGCAAAAAATAATTTAAGAGGGGGACAAATTAAAATTTTTAATTATAATAGTAAAAAAATTAAAATTTGAGGGAGGCAATTGCCCCCTATTGATACATGTAAATTCGCCCCTGCTCTCGAGCCCGGATTCGAAAAAAAATCTATTCTAATGACTCGCTCTTGGTTCTGAGGCTGAGCTATGTTACTCTACTCGACGTTGCACTGGACTTCATCATGTCCGGCTATTTGGGCCTTTGCTCGTTGAGGATGGATTACTGTGAGTTTCATAATTCGAAATTGCACATACGTGGGCCCAACGTTCGACTGGATCATTTAAAGGAATGCAGTGGAGTGTAGGAGATCAAGCTGCAGTGTGCTAGCAATCTTGTTACGTTCGAGTTCAAGAGTAGTAAAATGGTCAAGCTCGTATTCGACAATGTCCCTTGTCCGCGGAGATTGTACATGATGTCTCACGAACAATTTATGCATCAAGTTCTTGTTAGACTTCCCTTTGTATTGCCTAGCTCCCTTTGTGTTATGCATCAATTTGGTTAGCAACTAATTCAAGCTTATACAACATGATTGGATATAAAAAATTTTGGTTTTGTTTGGATTTTTTTATTTGATTTGGTTAGTTGTTAGTGGATATATTAGAATAATATTTAAAATAAAATAATTAAAGTTGATTTGATGTAAAGTAGGAGAGAGAAGATTTGAAGTGATGGTTAGCTAAAATTATGTGAGTGGATGAATAGTGAATTAAGGTAAGGTGGTGTGTAAGAATGATTGATTGATATTATTTAATTATATTGATAATATTGATGATAGTGAAGTTGAGTTAAAAAAAGTGGTTCAGTTAAAAATGTTTGGATTTTGTTGAGAAATTTTGTATCCAACCATGCTATAGTATTCCTTTTTTTTTTTTGGTACAAAGCTTATAGTATTCCTTAGAAAGTGTTTTTGTTGTTTAAAATATCAGTTATTTATCAGTTTTATGAAAGTTTTTGTTTAAAATCCGTACACAATCATGTATTTGTTTTAATTTGAGGGAAAATGAGACATTTGGTCCGGTAAGTTTATGCTTTTTTATTTTGGTCCTCTTCAAATCAACTTTTTATATTTGGTCCGTTGTCTTCAAAAATTGTAGCAATTTCGTTCTTTTTCGGCCCAACGGGCCAATTTCTGCAGTTGAATCCTACGTGGACCGAAAGCCACCAAAAATAAAAAATACTAGCTGATGTGGCGAAGGTAATGCCTCAAAATTAAGCCCTAATTTCCCTAATTTCTTCCAATTGCCCTAATTACCTGAATTTGGGAGGAATCTATTTTCCTGCGTTTAATTTTCCATTTTTCTAAAACATTAAACCGAGAAAAAAAAATGGCAAATCCAAAATTAATGAAATTACTCAGCATGAGAGCAAGGGTTGATGACACTCTATCTGCACATCGCAATGAACTCGTCTCTCTCCTTTCCCGGTATTTATTTCCATTAATTATCTCTCAATTTCTTACATTTATTCTTTGTTCTTACAAAAGGGTCTGATTTGCAATTTCATTTTATTCCCCCGCCCGACTCGTTCTTTGTCCATCGGCAACGGTCTTCCAATTGCCTCAAAAAAGGAAAATGGAAAAAAGGGCATGTGTTCATTAAATTAGTTCTTGTGCTTTTTTCCCACACCTACAAAATACAATCGCCCTTAGACGAGCAGACGATGAAGAAGAAGATGGCATTGTTGTTTTTTAGAAGCAAGAATTAAGGCTAGGATCTTGTTAGAACAAAAATCGAGTAAATTGATTTTGAATCGCCTTTTGATTTACGGGAAAACTCAGAAGCAAGAATTAGGCAAATAAAATAGGGATGAATTCGACTTAATTCTGAAATTAGGGAAATTGAAATTTTCTCAAGAACTCCCCCGACCAGCTATTTATATATATAGGTGAATTGTTTTTTTATAAGGTATTGATTTTTATTTGTTGTATTTCTTGTGACTATTCTCTATTTTATTTTATTTTTTGGAGTCAATCCATGAATATTGATTTTATTGCATGAGAATCTATTTTTTCAGACTCCTTGTTTAATCTTGATTAATTCATAATCTCATGTTATTGGTGAGATTTGAATCTATTGGCATGCCTCCATTTACATGACAATCAACTACCAATTAAAAAAGTATTAATTGTGTTGGTTCCATATAAAAACTAATAAAGTGCTATATTATTTCATTTGGTTTTCAAGTTCACTAAAAAATTTGGTAATGACTAAAGTTGTTTAAGGAAAAGGAGCAGCTAGTTAGTTCTATTCGACTCGTTTATCTCTCAAGTTTTTTTAAAAAGAAAATGAGCCGCTAGTTAGTTCCATTAGGCTCGTTTATCTCTCCAGTTTTTTTAGAACTTCGTTTAGTATTTAAAGAGTCAAGACGTGCTCAACTCATTGAGATTCGTAATACTCGATAATAAAAAATTTTACATAATTTTTATTTTGTAAACGTTTAAATTTAACTTATTAATATTAATTAATGAATGTGAACTTCAGCTTGATTATTGACTCATTTATAGTTAACAAGTCCGAATTCCGCAACCCGAGCTCCAACTCGACTATTTAGAGATGATTAAAGCTAATCCCTCCTCCCGCCTAAACAAAGGTCCAGCGTCCAATCCAGGAAAATGGCGCCAGCATTTTCATGGCTCAAAACAGACGAAACAGCAAAAGAGGCACTCCTCAGGATCCTCACGGAGCGGCCATCCGTCGTTTTGCCGCCGCCGCTCCACCGGCTACCCCTCCGAGCCGGCAACGTCGTCGAGATTGCGGGGCCATCTCCTTCCGCCAAAACCCTAATCCTCACTCAGGTGAAACGAGTAATTGAAGAATTTCCATCTGCAATTGCTATCTTGGCCTCGAACATCTCATAATTTATGTAGCGTTTCTCCTTTTTTCTTTTCTCTCAGGCTGCGATTAGCTGTGTTTTGCCTAAAGAACGTAATGCCGTGCAATACGGAGGTCTTGAGCGCAATGTGTTCTTTATCGATTTGGACTGTCGTTTTGATGCTGTGAGCTTTTCACGTGCTCTAGAAAGCCGAATTAATGGGGCTAATGGTAAAATTTGTTGGTGTAAACTAGAAGAAACATTTTACTGATCGTAGATTGAGCTTTTGTTGTGTTCTTCTTTCTGTTTGAATTAATCAGCTGGATTGTTCTCGCATGTTTCTTTAGGATTAAGAAGCATGAAGCGAAATGAAAAGGAATATGATAAGGAGTTTTTTGTATCGTGTATGAGGCGATTCATGTACACCCGATGTTACAATAGTTTCGAGTTTCTTGCCACTCTTAAGGTGAGATGACTGCTTCTCCTTACTGTATTTACTCTGAACTCCTAACTGCAACTTTTTTCTTTTTTCTTTTTTGGGGTGTATGTGTGTGTTTTATTTTATATATGGTGCTAAAATGAATGTGCCGGGTATGATAATTTATCGGAGATGGTTACATTAAGTTTCTTTGCTCAGCTGGTAATAAGTCACTGCTAATAGTCCGAGATATATCTTTGAAGCATTTGTATTTGAACCTAAAGTTCTATGCCAAAGATAGTGTATTCATCATTTGTCATAAATGAGATCAGTTGTTGAATTTATAATTTGAAAATCTCATTTTATTTCCAAATGGATTCCAGTGGAAGGGAACAGAACCTGTAGTGGTTTCTGTAATTTACACTAATGTATCTATTTTGGTGAAACTTCACCTGTTATTGCAGACACTTCATTATCAGATTTTGCGAGATAAGGAAAAGCAAGGCACTACTGCTTATATGCTAATAATTGACAGGTTTGATATGTTTAGCCGTAGATTCAAATTTAAATATAGTTAATGTGTAGTTTGGCTTTAATATCATAGGATCATTGTACTCACGATGCTTGTATTAGTGTAGACTTTTAGGTACAAGGGTTTAATTTTTTCCTACTCTCCTTGTTCTGGTTTAGGCTTTATCTTTTTTCTGTTGATACAAACTTTTTTTAACCAGCATTGGAGCTTTTTACTGGATGGATCGTGCTTTATCATCTTCATCAGCAGGGACCAACAATAGGTGATGGCTCACAATCACTTCTTGCTTCATTTTAGTTTGATTTTGCCTTGCTCTATGTTAATCAACCACGTTTCATTAGTTTCCTTTGTACCAGATAATTTTAATTTCCCAGCATCTTGTGAGTGATGCTTCTATTTGCATGTTTAATTTTTCTCAAACTATTCCCCCTTTTCTTCTTGTTAAGGAATGATTTATCTAAATACAAACGAACTCCATTTACTCTTTTAAATTTCGTATATCCCCAAAGTTGTACAAACCATTTTGTGAAGTACCACAAGTCAAATACCCTTCTCTTGAGGGTGAAATTTAGAGATAGAAATAAATGTTGCTAAGAATATGCAATTTTGAAAGATGCGCTGGATTTTTATTATTTCAAATTCTGGCTTGAGCTGAAACTCAGCGATACTTTTGTGATTGACCCTAAAGCTTAGTGACTTGTAGAAATTGAATCTTTCTAATGTGGCGCTTCTTGTGAGCAGGAAAAGCCTCTCTCTTCAGACAATAACAGAAGCAATAGTTCAGGAAATCCAGAGGCTTCTGCAGGTGCATCCCATGCTTGTTTTAGCTGCCAAATCAGCTACATTTGGCGACATGCAATCAGCATCTGAAGTAATAAGGTGATTAACTCAATCAATCACTAGGCTTGATTAACTGTCTTCTTGGTTTATAGTATAATTCCGAGTTATTAAAATCATCTTATTTTAATTTTCTTTTGTGGGGAGAAGACTCTTAAATATAAGTGTATCTTGCTACAGGAATCCAGGAAAATGGGCTGACGAGCAGTCGTTAGATTCATGTGGTCCTCGGAGCATACTGTCACATAGAGACTACATGCCATCTGTGTGGCAGGTACAACCTTTTTCGTGTACACAACTACACATCATTCATGATTGAAAACTATGCATTTTTTCATGCGTAGCTTGAATTAAATTCACGAAGCATCGGTTTTCTAAAAGTGATTCAATTTGCCAGAAATGTAACACGAAAGTTTAAATGTTATTGCAGTCCTTTGTTTCCCACAGAGTGCTTTTGCGGCCTTCAGGTTTGGATTGGTAAACTGTGCACGAATGTGTTTGTTCGGTTTATGCCGCATGTAATTTTCAAGTGATCGTGATTTATAATGTGATGCAGATAGTGAAAGCAAATATCACAACCGTCCTGCTTTTACCACAGAATGGCTTTTGCCACCACTCAAGTTCTCAGATGGTTTTACAATATATGATGTATGATTAACTCTGATCAATTACTTGATTATCAATATAATGATTTTGTTTTATTGGTTCATTTTCATTAGTAACGACGGATTTTATTTATTTTTTATTTATATTTCGATATAGGATGGTGTTATCGCTATTTCATGAACTGGACGGGACTTGGTGCAGTTGCCAGTTGGCCCTTGGAAGCTCTTTACCATTCTGTAGCATATTTGAGTTTATGTTCTTGAGCTTGATTTTCCAAAAAATCAATATTCTTTCTGATGACCAAGGTTAAGGAGGGCAATGGTGTAATTTTCTCTTGAGACGAAGAAATAGAAAAATGATTATAACTTCTCTGCCTTTTTTCTCAGATACTGTAGTTCACAGACTCGAATTTTACACGATTAAATCAGAATCTAATATTAAGTAGAAAATGTTTGGAGTCGCTAGGATTTATTTTTTACATTAGAAAATCATATTCTCGAAATAATTTAAACTTTTTTTTTTTTGGTTCAAAGGAGGCCAAAAGGTTAAGTTAAATTAGGACTCAATGGCGATACAACACCCCAATATGATTAGCCGCAAAGTTGGCTTCCCTATGCACGTGTTGGATTCTAATATTCCAATCTCTTTGAACAATATTTCAAATGGCCTTAACCATTACTTCATGGTGCCCAAGCCCGCCTTCGGAGTTACAAACCATTTTTTACACGCAAAGGCTATCAATCTCGGTAATAACTTGTCGATATCCCAACTCCTAAGCCAAATCAGTCTCTAAATTACAGAAATTGGAGGGAAATGGGTGCGGGCCCACTATCATGAAGCGCATCATGGGAAAACGGGGAAAAGCCCATATGAAGCCTCAAAACCAATTGGTTAGGGAGGAGTAACCCACTAGGCTTATAAACTAGGCTCATTTACCCTATCAAATCAATGTGGGACAACTCACAAGTGACATTCCAACACGCCCCCTCACTTGCGAGTCCTTCATCAGCCCACGCCTCCAACTAGGCCGGGTACATTTTTTCAGCCCACACCTACAACCAGGCCGGGTAACCAATTTTTTTTTTTTAATCGCAGGTCCCAAATTAGGCCCGCTCTGATACAATGACAGAAACTGGAGGGAAATGGGTGCGGGCCTACTATCATGAAGGGCACCATGGGAAAACGAGAAAAAGCCCATATGAAGCCCAAATAGAATTCCATCCCAAAATCAATTGGTTATGGGAAAGGACTCATAAAAGCCAGCACCTATAAGAAATGCGAGACTCGATGTAATTGACTGGTTCTGGGGGCCTAGGGAAGAATAAACATAAGGGAGAACTGTTGGAAATTTTAACTTTATGCGAAAACCACTTTACCCCAGGAGCATTCATATCGAATAATTGAGAATCAAACCGAATAAAAGCGGAAGCGTACCGTACTTCATGAATTCATTTGCTTGATAATTCTCGTGTGTTGTGTTCTTCCAAACGATCTTGTTGGACTGGTATGGTCTTCCAAACGATCGAACCTTATAGCAGATTTTGATCTGTAGTGTTTGTATTGGATATATGATTTTGTTATATTCCCTTATTCTGAAGTGAGAAGGTGAGTGCTTTTAAAGGGAGAAAGCACCCCTTCATAAATCTGCTCGTGTCTTTTCGTCGTTTGGGGCCATAACCAAATAAATAAAAAATATTGATTTTCAGTTCGGTCCCTCAACAAACAAAAAATCACATAATGGTATCTACACTTTTAAATCCATAACAATTTGATACTCTCTTTATTCAAAATAACAAATATAGTAGATCACTTTAATTGAATTATATTATGACAACTATACACATTTAATTTACATATGTTGTCCAAATTAAATATTTCTAACAATCTCCCACTTGGACTACATATGCAACCAAACAAATGTGTATTACTTTATGAGCTCAAAATTTGTTGTCATAAACAAGAGTATCCTTTACCAATCTCGTCCATTAACCGTAATGACATAGGACTAAAGAGACATTCATCATTTTTAGCATGAATCAACCCATCAGTAATCACACATATCAATACAATTAAATGACATAGATCAATCATGGAAGTGTAGCATGAAAATTACATGTAATGTGATCTTTCATGCCTATTTTCAACTGGCCACTTTATTCCATAGTGAGATCAATATAAAATCAAAATTACAGAGTATATTACACCGAATACTTTATATCTGATCAGAAATATCCAAACACACATATACAATATGTCTATAGAACAATCAATACAGACTCCCACTAAAACCAAGTATCCTGAAATTGTGTCACACCCATTCGAACAGTATGTTCATGAAAGACCTTGGGTATTGGACCTTTAGTAAGCGGATCCGCAATCATTGAGTCTGTCCTTACATGTTCTATAGCAACTTGTGCACTCTATACTCTTTATTTTATAACTAGGAACTTTATGTCGATATACTTTGACTTAGTTAAGTTCCTACTATAATTGGAATATAATACTGCTGAATTGATGTCACAATAAAACTTTAGTGGTCTTTCTACGTTCTCAATAATATGCAGCTCAGTGACATTTTGCAACTATATTCCATTATTGAATGTCTCATAACAAGCTACAAAATCAGCTGTCTTGACATCCACCAAAATCAGAATCAATATACTCGATGATCTCCAAATGATCTGATTTTCTATAAGTGAGCATGCCTTAGTTCTCTGTAAGTACTTATGACCCGTTTGGCTGCTTTCCAATGTTCTATACCAGATTTATTTAAATTTTTATCTACTATACCAACAATAAAAGATATATATAGTCTTGTAAAGACTCGAGCATACATCAAACTCCCACTGAATTTATGATACACACAATTATCACCAATTTTCATCTCAAAACCAAATGAGATTACTACCTGATGAAATTTATGATACCACTGAAGAGATGCCTGTTTGAGCCCATAGATAGATTTCTTTAGTTTACAAACTATTTTCTTCGGGTCATCGACCTCAAAGCTTTCTGGTTGTACCATATGGATCGTTTTATCAATGCCACCATTGAGAAACGTCGTATTTATATCCATCTAATGAAATACAAGATCAAAACTGCTACTGATGCCATAAGATCACTTTCTTTCAAGTCATTATTGCCTTTATTTTCTTAAAGAAAGCATAATCATCCGAAATAGCATTCATTCACTCTCAAGTGATTTTCCTTAATGACATAAGTTATTGAGGTTGTTGAGTTTGTTCATCCTGAATAACCAAACTAGTTTGAGTTGAGAGATTCTTGACATTATCCTGTTGAGGTTCCAAATCTACTTCTCAACTAATTACAGGAATAGAGACCTGCACATTGTCAGAAGCAGTAGTAGAAATCGGAAATGATTCTTACTCAAAGATAATGTCCTTAGCCTTATTTCTCCCCCAAACTCAACATCCTAAAAAAATATCCATTTCCCATCTCAAATATAGATCTTTAGCGGGTTCAAAAAATTTAAAACCTTTAAACTTAAGAATGTTATTGGTATCAGCAGAGATAGAAGTACTAGATGTCATAACTTAACAGAGAATAACAATAAATTAATCAACATGCTCACATCAATCACAAAAAATTTAAATAAGTTTAGTAACATCTCAAGGCACCTAGCACAACATCAATATCAAGTCTTTGGACAGTAATATTAATTTGTAAGTGGTCGCCTTTGTGTAGTAATCAAATATTGACAAAACTCCTGTCAAATAATAGTCTTTCTTTTGAAAAACATATTATTCACATGGATATAACTATATATTGTCACATATTTATTACCACAAGTATTAATATATTTCTGCCAAGTATTAATCTTCCTTTGGGCCGACTAAATACTCGCATGAAAATATACAAATACAAACATCTAAAACCTTTGACAAATAAATCTACACAAGAGAGGTCACTTTTGCAACTTCTTGCTTCAATTAAATCATCTTGAATATTAGACAAATTTCAAATAGGAACACGAGATGTACCAAAACAAATTTAAACGAAATGATTGAAATATTTATTTATATATGTGCAATCATTAAATTATTTTACTATATTTGCACAATCAATAAATAAATAATTAACTGAATTAAAAAATTCCTGAAATTAACTCAATTGAGTTTAACCAAAGTGAATCCTTAATAATAATTAATAATATAATCAATTATTGAACAGAGATATTATCAAAAGTTGTAATCACATAACATGAATAAACCAATAGTGCACTGTAGTTATGCTTGACTTGGAACTTTGCCTTCACACA
>BKCP01002002.1:332142-359390 GCA_008636005.1 Striga asiatica
TGTTGGAAATTTTAACTTTATGCGAAAACCACTTTACCCCAGGAGCATTCATATCGAATAATTGAGAATCAAACCGAATAAAAGCGGAAGCGTACCGTACTTCATGAATTCATTTGCTTGATAATTCTCGTGTGTTGTGTTCTTCCAAACGATCTTGTTGGACTGGTATGGTCTTCCAAACGATCGAACCTTATAGCAGATTTTGATCTGTAGTGTTTGTATTGGATATATGATTTTGTTATATTCCCTTATTCTGAAGTGAGAAGGTGAGTGCTTTTAAAGGGAGAAAGCACCCCTTCATAAATCTGCTCGTGTCTTTTCGTCGTTTGGGGCCATAACCAAATAAATAAAAAATATTGATTTTCAGTTCGGTCCCTCAACAAACAAAAAATCACATAATGGTATCTACACTTTTAAATCCATAACAATTTGATACTCTCTTTATTCAAAATAACAAATATAGTAGATCACTTTAATTGAATTATATTATGACAACTATACACATTTAATTTACATATGTTGTCCAAATTAAATATTTCTAACAAGAACCCTTACGGGAACGGACCAGTTCCACTGCTTGAGGAGAGCAAAGTGAGACTAGACTAAAAGGAGAGGAACAAACGAGCAAGCCTTTCTCCAATGGATTCTAACAACATTTTTTTTATAGATAGTTTTTATGAATAAAAAATGAATAAATCTTTGAGGAATCAAGAGATGGACAGCCAGGATCTAGACTGACTCTCTTGCCTGTGATGTCACACGTCGAAGGAGGAGTAACCCACTAGGATCATTTACCCTATCAAATCAATGTGGGACAACTCACAAGTGATATTCTAACACTAAAAAAGCCTCCATAATTCAGCACCCGTAATGACGCATAAACCAATATTCAGGAGGAACTCCTCAATCCAACTTCTTGCTTTGTCTCGAAGTAGCGTGTGTAATTTTTTCAAGGAACACAATACTAAGGGGACGATTGTTTATAAATTGTACAGTAAAAAAATTAATTAAAACTCAAATTCAACTCAACTTTAACTCAACTCACTATCTCTAATATTATCAATATAATTAAATAATATCAACTAATCATTCTTACACATTACATCAACTTTAATTCACTATTCATCCACTCATATAATTTTAATTAACCATTACTTCCAATCATTTTCTCCTACCTTTACATCAACTCAACTTTAATTATTTTATTTTAAATATTATTTTAATATATTCACTAACAACTAACCATACCACATTTTTTCAAACTTAACTATAATTAAAAAAAACTAATTTTTTACTAGTTGAATTCATATGCAATCACCCCTAAAATTGTTGGATATGATAGGAATGAACTAAATAAAACAATCATAAATTGAATTTCGTCAACCAGTTTTCTTTGTCCTACAACAATGTTCATGCAAGAAATAATTTAGTGAACAAATCAATTATTAGAAATTAGTGAACAAATCAATTTCTTTGTCCTACTCGTTAACAATTTTTCATCCTAAACCAATACGATTCTCGGGTAGAGAATACGTTTTTCACCCCCTTTTGAAAAAATCAACTTTTAGTGAACAAAACAATTATTAGAATTCTTTATAAATCCCTAAGATCCTTTTTCAAGTATCAATCAACCGATAATGGCTTCCTCTACTCTACCGATCTACCCCTTTTCTTCAAATTTCGAGCGCTGGTTGCTTTTTTTGTTGCCTTTACTCTTGATTGCACCATCGATTGGCGCATCAGAAAGTCAGTTCAAGTTGGACGGCAAGGTTCTGGAGCTCGATGACTCCAATTTTGACGCCGCAATTTCGAATTTTGATTATGTTTTCGTCGATTTCTATGCTCCCTGGTGTGGTCACTGCAAACGTCTCGCGCCTGAGGTTTGATATCATTGTGTTTTTATTGGATTTTGTTTTAGTTGTGTGGCCTTTTTTGGTGGGTATGCTTGAGCTATGGTATGGANCTCTTTCTGATTATTCTTCCGCTTTCTTTGCTTTTAATACATGAATGTTGAAGGCGACTTGTTTGGGCTGCTTTTGATCATGTTGTCCGGTAGATGTGCTGCGAAAGGCGAAACTTTCATGCCGTTCTATGATCATGATACACTACAGAATAATAATAACTTTGGTGTACTGGAATGCCGACTCTATTTATGTCCAGTAATAAACATGTAGCCAGATATTGAGATTAGGAATGGTTAATAAAAATAAGATTGTGGTTTGATGAATACTTTGATTATAGCTGATATGAAGTGCCGGGCTGTAGGTTATATTCTCTTTCTTCGTATGATGACACTTCTTCAGATTTTTCTTTTACGAAAGAACCAACGTAATGCATTCAATAATTTGTTCAACTGATGATGCTTCTTAAAATTGGACTTTAGAACCGCCTTTTATATTATATATGGTTGTATCTGATTATTGGTCCTAGAGTATGGGTGAAGCCCAGCTTGTGTATCTAGTTCAATGGAATCCTTATGCTCCATTTTCTAAGAAGACTGACTTTTGGGAATGCTGAATTGCAGTTAGATAAAGCGGCCCCACTTCTTGCTGGATTGAAGGAGCCCATAGTTGTTGCAAAGGTAGATGCTGACAAGTACAGAAAGCTTGCTTCTAAAAATAATGTTGAGTATGTTGCCTCTGCCCTGGAACCACAGTGTTCTTAGCTCTCTAGAATTAATTATATTGCTTTCTTTTAGATGAGGTGCTCTAAGACTGAATATGAATAATTTGTGTCCTAAGAATATTGGAGAGGTAATTAAAAATCTTTCTACTTGATGCAGTGGATATCCAACTCTAAAGATTTTTATGCATGGAGTCCCTACTGAGTATTATGGACCTAGGAAAGCTGATTTGCTTGTTCGGTTTCTGGCAAAATTTGTTGCTCCTGATGTTGCTGTTCTCAATTCCGACTCTGCTGTCCGAGACTTTGTCGAAGCAGCAGGCACAAGTTTTCCCATGTTTATTGGATTTGGCTTAGATGAGTCCATTATTGTAGATTTGGCTGTCAAGTATAAGAAGAAAGCATGGTTTTCTGTTGCCAAAGATTTTTCGGAGGATGTCATGACCTTGTATGATTTTGATAAGGTGCCTGCTCTGGTTGCAATTCATCCAGCCTACAATGAGAAAAATATATTTTATGGGCCATTTGAAGGTTAGCTTGTATTTGCTCGTAACTTTTTCCTTTGGAACAGTTGCTATCCAAACTGTTACTCTGTTGAAGCATGAGTTTGTTAATCTTTTTTATGGTATCCCCTATGAGATAATTATATACTCATTATGGATATTGTTTATGGTTCGGTAATCGTTATATTGGATCTATGATTTATCAAACATTTCCAAGTTCAGTTTCTTTTTTAGCGGCAGTTAAAATATTTTTGAAACGTAGATGTGTCAAATGCCTGATAGTTTAAATCTCATTTCTATCTTGGAAATGGCATGCTCTTTGGGTTTACTTGGGTATCAGAAGACATTGGGTTAGCATTGAAGTTTTTGTAATTTACTATTTTTGTGAGTAGAGCATTTAATTTCTGCACTATTTTTGGAATTTTGCTTTCTAGTTAATAGTAAATTGTCATTGATAATTCTATTTTATGACGAAACTGCAGAAAATTTTCTGGAGGATTACATAAAACAAAGTTTGCTGCCTCTGGTACTACCTATAAATCAAGACTCGTTAAAGTTACTTAAAGATGATGAGAGGAAAGTTGCTCTTACGATCTTAGAGGATGAAGTGGATGAAAAATCCAGGAAAATAATAGAAGTTTTAAAGTCTGCTGCCGCTGCAAATCGTGATGTAATATTTGGCTATGTTGGGTTAAAGCAGTGGGAAGATTTTGTCGACTCATTTGAAATCAACAAGAAAACTAAGCTTCCTAAGATGGTTGTATGGGATGGTGACGAGGATTATTATAATGTAAGTGATTCTCTCTATTATGCCGAAAGCATTCCTTCAGTATTTTCAGCGCTTTTGAGGAAATGTACGTTTTTGTGATTTGTTTTAGTTATTATCAGCAACATGTTTGATATAAACGTTCCTACCTGAGTTGAGTTCCAATGTTGGATATTTCATGGGGTATTATTCGATTCTGCTGTAAAGTATATGTTGTTGACTTACTCTGTTTATTGAATTAATAGAAAGGAAAAGGCAATATTAGCATTCTAGATGAAAAAAACTTATTTTTTCTCCTCAAGCTGAAAAACCTTATTTTCTATCCCCTTTTTGGTTTATCTACAGTTACTTTCCTAAAGTTCCTGTCAAATGTCCTTTTCTTTTTGTTTGTACAGGTTATTGGTTCAGATAGCATAGACGAAGCCGACATGGGCAACCAAGTCTCGAAATTTCTAGAAGGCTACAGAGAAGGAAGCGTGATTCAAAAACGCATCTCAGGCCCAAGCTTGATGGAATTCATAGCCTCGAATTTTGCTGTCAAGATTTTTCTTATCTTCCTATTTGTTCTGCTGGTGATGATACTGATCTTGGCAACAATGAAAGATGAACCTCAAACTGTCGGCACTCGGGTCCCGGCTGAAGATAGAAGGACCTCTGCCTCTCAGACCGAAGCCAGAGACAAAGAGGATTGAGTTTATCTTTGTAGAAAGGCCTTTGACCATGCTTTTGGAAAACAATGATCTTTATTCTCAATTTTTTTTTTTTTTTGCTTTTTTTTTTGCACTCGTTGATTGCCTAGTTCATCAGACTTGGGTCAAATTTAGTTATACTGTTTGTTGAGGATGAAAAGATGGATGATATGTAATCATCGTTTCTGTACGTTGTACAGGCCGGCGTGCTATTGTTATTTACATTGAAATTTGTTCCGTTTTCCCCTGATTTTTTATCCTCAGAACCCTTGAAAATGGACTGTAGCCCGTCAAAAAAAAAAAAAAAAAAAAGGGAAAATGGAACTGTAGAGTATAGACTGTAGTTGGGTAGGTTCAATCCAAACAAAATGATGGAAGTCTGACGAGAAGAAGTATAAGCAACATAAATACTTCTAAGAAATACTATAAGCTAAGACTAGCTAGGATTTTTGCTGCATTTTCACTTGGTAAGTTAACCTTTAATCAAGGACAATGACTATCATAATCAGTCTCGTGTCTCGACCAAGTATCATTGTAAGCAGGAAAATGTTGAATAATTACTCGTGCAGTCTCTGAAAGTGCACGGCCTTGCAATTGTTGGCGGATATCTTCCCTCGTATGTCGACTCCACCGAGGTTTATGTTTGCGCTCAACCGACCTTCCGAACCTAAAGTGCCAATTGGGACAGCGGCTTATCTGCATTTGCTCGAGACATTCTGCATTTTCGAGTATGTACAATGCAAATTCGATCTCGTTTCTATATCCACAAAATCCTGTTATTTCCACTCTTTTCAACTGTGAATGAGTTTCTGCATTCTGTGGCCTCATTGCTTTAGGTCCATCATCTTGTACAAATTCAGTCTGCATAATAAAGAAACTTTACTTTGTTTATGAGATATTCACTACTCCCTCTTTTAGATGTCCCACATAGATATGCATGTCACTTTAAAAAAGATTGTGATAAAAGAAAACATATATTTGTAAATGCTACAAGAGTGTTGTTTTAGAAAACTTACATCCAAGTGAAACTCGAGTAAGAGCGGGCAACTCTGCAGAAGTGGAATTATCCCCAGAAGCATATTCGTGTAGGCTGTATGAGAAAGCTGCAACCTTAATTGTCTAAGGTTACTATATGTGTTAATCAGACCAAACGTGCTAGCCTGAGAATTAAGAAAATCCGAAGGTAAGATCGAAAACTTATATATACATATCTAGAAAAGAAGAAGTTTTTTTTTATTCCCATACTCGATTAATATCATATTCGCTAGCCAAAGTTAACGACTTGAGCTGATTGGGCGGCAATACAGAGGGAAGTCTAACACAAACTTGATACATAACGTCTCGTTGAAAGCCATCATAAGACATGCTCTCCAGACGAGGGACATGATCAAACGTGAGCTCGATTATTTTTCTGCTGCTCTTGAACTCGAACGTAACAAGATTACTGGCACACAGCTCGATCTCCTTCACCCGTATGCACTCCTCGATTTTGAGATGCTCCAGTCGAAGGTTGGGCCCACGGATAAGCAATGTAGGACTAGAAAACTTACAGTAATCCATCCTCAACGAACAGAGGCCCAAACAAGCCGACAGGATGAGGTCTAGTGCACCGTCGACTAGAGTAACTTTACTCAACCTCAGATTCCGTAGGGACATATTATTTGTATAAAATTCGGGCAAAAATTCCTTGCTTGAGTTAACCTCCAAGTACCTCAAGCCAGGCATACAGTAAAGAATGTAGTGGCAACTACAAAGCGAATAAGCACAGAACGAATAGTAAAAGCAGGGCTTTGGCAGAGAACAACAACATCGAACAACGAGTTTCTTAACATCGGCTGTGTTGATGTTTCCAAGGTACTTAAGGAATTCCCAGAAAGCAGCTCCATTGTCAGAAAACGACATGTGTGACTTAATCAGACAACAACAGAAAACGAGACTATGGATTTTAGAACCACATCGAAAGTATAAATACTTTGAGGATATACGATGGCTATCAAACGACTTAAAGGACGAGGAGTGATGATGGAGTTGAAGTTGATATCTATATTGCAATGACGATACAGATATGCTTGGACCATATCGAATAAGTAATGATTACGGTGAAAGAGATGATGGCAGCGAAAGTCGAGGTTGAGGTGTACGACAAATTTGTAAATGGTGGTCCAGCGTTTGGACAAGACGCTGGTTTGGATAGTGTCCTTGACTGGAAGTCGAGTGAGGATGGAGATGAGGAGACAGTCCGGTAGTTCGCCAATGAGGTCACAGCGAAGAATTTGTATCTGTTTTCTCCTTTTTCTTGCAAAGTCTAGGAATCTGTAGGTCAGTAGAGTGAACCATGTTGATAAAAGTATGGGTGCTATAGAGATCTTCATGGCTAACAGAGAGAGAGAGAGAGAGAGGAGGATTTTGAAGAAGAGAAACCAAGTCTTGGTTCCAAATTAGATGAACAGTCTTCATGATTAAATTTTAGATTGTCTTTCAGAACAAGTAACCAAAATAATATTAACAATAATCACTGAATAAATAAAAATAGTTTACCTGCACACTCATCAGTTAAAGCCTTTTTTATTTTTTTTAATTAACTTTTACATGTATAATATATTGTACCCAAATCATGTAAAATACCCGTTTTGCATGTGAACATTATAATGACATTAGAATTACAATATTTGCTAATAATATTTGGTTAATAAAAAAAAGTGCAAGATTTATGTAAGAGAACCATCTAAAAGAATTGTAAATAGGTTTTATTCGAAAATCTAAAATGTACATGAGTTTTAGATTTTTACAGAATGTTTATTATCCTTTGATTACGAATTAAATCATCATTTTTTTTAACTCTTCATAATCATATTTAAGAATATTGTACAGTAGCAACATATTATTGTAAAATAATAATAATAATAGTAACAACAATAACAGGATTAATATTAAAAAATAGATTAATATTTAGAGTATTGCTCGAGAAGTAGGAGAAGAATAGATAATAGAAAAGTATTTAGAGCAGTAAATTAATAATAGAAAATGTATATATCTTGTGAGGGGAGGTAAGATCTAGTTTTTGGGTATGGTGGTGGGGTATTTTATTTGTGAGGGAGGTAAGATCTAGTTTTTAGGTTTTGTTTCTGACTGGGGTGTTTGAACAAAATTATGTGTTAGCTGTTATTTCAGTGTTGTATATGTGTTTCCAGTTTACCGCGTATTCAATAAGCAAATTTCAAAAAAGAATTAAGAGTTCAATAAGTAAATAATAAATATTGCCTGTTAAATTTAAAAAGTTAAAAAATTATACATAAAAATAGACTTAAAATTTTATTACAAGTGTTTTTCAAGTACTTCAATTCACATTTTTATGTTGATTAAACTTAAAGATAATATTATGTTTCTAGCAATCAAAAAAGTACTCGTGTCAATTATAACAAAAATTTCCCCACCCTAATTTTAGGTTATATTTTCTCCGAAAAAAAAAAAAAAGAATTTCCCCTTATGTCCGAGCTAGTATGATCAATCAAGTCCCAACCAGAGTTTTATTTAATACAATTCGTTCTAGTCTACACACCTAAACCAAACAAAAACACTCACCTATTTACTTTCCAGCAAACAAAAACAAACACAAACAAAACATATTGTCAAATTCATCAACCCAACAGTAAGTATTTCCTGAAGTCCCTATATCTAACAGGCATTATTATTCTTCTCCCTGCTCAAAAAATCCATCACAAGTCTTGCCCTCCACCACCATATGTAGGTTCAAATCTTCAAGCACCTCATAAAGCTCACCCACATCCGATTCAAGAGCTTTTCCAGCCGAAAACGTGCGAACCTTCTTCTTCACCTCAATCCAGCTCTGCCCGGGCACTTTCTTCAGACCCCTCGTTCGAGCCCTCATCCTCACATTAGCCGACTCATCCCACATTCCGCTCGACGCATATAAATTCGAAAGCAGCATATATCCACCTGTCCCCACACGACCATGACCAAAAAAACGAGAAGCAGTCTTTTTTGCAAAATCCATGTTTTTATGCAATTTGCAAGAATTCAACAAAGCTCCCCAAACAGGTGCGTTTGGCTCCATCGGCATGCTTCTCAAGATTTCACCTGCTTCCTGCAGAAGCCCGGCCCGCCCGAGAAGGTCGACCATGCAAGAATAATGCTCTACTTTGGGCTCAATTCGAAATTCTTTCACCATCAAATTGAAAAGCCTTTTACCTTCGGAAACAAGGCCTGAGTGGCTGCACCCAGAAAGAACAGCAACAAAAGTAATTTCGTCTGGGTTAAAATTTGAATTCACCATCTGGTTAAAAAAATTCACAGCGGTTATCCCAAGTCCGTGCATCCCAAAACCCGTGATCATTATATTCCACGAGGTCACATCTCTAGAAAGCATTTGTTCGAATATCAAGTTTCCTGTTTTCAAATTACCGCATTTCATGTACATGTTAATTAAGCCGTTAGCTACCAAAGTATCGTGAGCCATGAATTTTCTCACGGCATGGGCATGGATTTCTTGTCCGAGAGACAAAGCTGACAGCTCAGCACAAGCTGATAACACACCCCCGACTGTTACAGCATTTGCGAACACCCCAGAAAATTGCATCTGCCGAAAAATTTCTAAAGTCATCTCTTTGTTATGTTCTGTGCCGGCAAATGCATTAATTACTGCAGTCCAGGTAATCACATTTGGCCTCACTAATGAATTGCCATCTAAACTTTTTAACCTGAAAAATGCATTGTACGCCTCATCACAAAAACCCGACTGAGCATAAGCTGATATCAACGCGTTCCAGCTTATTATGCTCTTAAATTCCAGTCCGGCGAATAAATTTTCCGCATTTTCAACAGCACCCATTTTCCCGTACATGCTTATAAGAGCATTCCTCACGAATACATAATTTTCAAAACCTGCCCTTGCCACGTGTCCATGTACAATCTTGCCTTTGACGGGAATTTCATCACAGGCAGATATAACGACAGCGACTGACTCGGCTGTGATGTCGACGCCTTTCTCTCTCATTCGAACGTAAAACTCCCATGTCTTGTCTATGTGACCACACCTCGAGAAACTGGAAACTAGCGAGGTCCAAGTCACGGAATTTGGGACCCACCCATCGTTCTCCATCCTACTAAACACTCGAAATGCGCTGTCACAATCATTGCTTTTTGCGAAAACAGATATCATAATATTCCAAGTGACAATACTTCTTAGAGGCATTTGATCGAACACATTGGAAGCAATCTTGGTCCAGCCAATCTCCCCATACATCCCCACCAACTCGTTACCAACATGCAAATTTCTCACAAGTCCCATTTGTGTAACATGGCTATGAACAACTTCACACAACCTAACATCGCCTTTCATGGCACACGCCTTTATAATCAAGGGAAAACCGAACCTATCAGGATGAACGTTAAATCTGCGCATTTGCTGATACAATTCGAGAGCATTTTCGTACCTGAAAGTCGAAACATAAGCCCGCAGGATGGAGTTCCAAAGAAGGGAGCTAAAAAGGCATTCTTGGAAACATGTATCGAACACTTTCCGCGCATCGATCAAGAGGGATAGTTTAGCGTATACTGCTACGAGCCTGGCCGACAAAAATGGCGAAACATTTGAGGATGTGAGCGCGATTTGCGAGTGGATCTGTTTGACCGGCCGTTCGACGTTGTAGCTCCGGTCAACTCCGCCGACGCAGAGTTGGAGAAGACGGTCGAAGGAATCAACGAGCTCGCCATTGTTGGACTGTTCATGAATCGTTCGAAAGTGATGAGGTACTGGGAAATCAGATTCGGAAGGGGCGTTGAATCCCGAGCAAGGGCCGGTGAATTTAGGCGGCGCGTGATAGAAACGCTTGTATGGAAAAGAACGAAGGATCATCAAGCATCGACGGCTTGAATGCTTGCAAGCTTAGGCGAGAACGCGCTTTTTTAATTTACTATATTTTCAGTATCAAACGGTAAACGAGTGGAGCCGAGTCAAGCTTAAGGTCCAAATGATTTTCAAGTTCTCTTTGGCTAACATGCCGATTGATGATACAAGAAATACCTGACGTTAGTCAGAGGAAACGTGGTGATGATGTATGCTCCGACGTCCTCCTGAAGTCGTCTCCTTTGCTCCGATGCCTGCAAAACAGAACCCCGGGGTTGTCCCCAGGGGTAGACCCTCCGATGCCTAAGTTAGAATAGGTGTTAGGTTTTTCAGATGGTGGCTGTAAATGCGTAGAGAAGAGAATAGCCTTTACCTTGACCTAGGCCATCCTTTTATAGAGGTAGGATGACCTAGGTCTTCCCTATGCAAACGGAGGATTTCCCAGCCCATTGGCTTAGTGGACTCTGGTCCACCAGTTGGGCTATATTTAGACCAGGGCCTAAAGTGAGATTTCTCAGGCGCTTGGGCCTAAGGTGAGACTCCTCGGGTCCTTAGGCCTATCCTGAGGTTAGGCTTCAGCCTTGACCTTGGACAATAACGGTCTCTGGAGTACACGTGTCTTTATTCTCTCGAGCCACGTGTCGCCTAATAAAAGTATATTTTTTCCCATATCACTTGCCCCCCATTTTATGTACGCGGTAATTTTTACGCGTACAGAAAATAAGCAGTCAGACTTTTACAGATGAATATCTGCATTTAGCGACTTTCCAGTACAGTTGCACAGACAGACAGTCAAGCAGTTTGCTATAAAGTGCCTCACTCTCATTTCTCTTCTCACTTTTGACTTGATCTTTTCTAGAGAGAGAGATAGAGAGAGAGAGAGAGAGAGGGAATCAAGCACTTGGGATTGCATCAATTTTTCACGCTCGACGTCGGCCTTCGAAAGTCCTCAGACCCTGGTAATTTTTTCTTACCATGTTATTATTTCTTCATGTCTTTGGTGCTAGTTATCATTCACCGACGTCAGTAGCGTTGGCATTTACCTCGGTAGTCCGAGGATTAAATTTTTTAACACCTTGGTAGGCCAAGGAGCTTCTTCGTAGACTTCGGTAGTCCGAGGACTAATTTTTTGAACACCTCAGTAGGCCGAGGAGCTTCTTTGTAGACCTCGGTAGTCCGAGGACTAATTTTTTTTTTAACACCTAGGTAGCCCGAGGAGTTTCTTTGTAGACCTCGGTAGTCCGAGGACTAATTTTTTGAACACCTCGATAGACTGAGGAGCTTCTTTGTAGACCTCGGTAATCCGAGGACTAAATTTTTTGAACATCTCAAAACTTCTTAGGACACCTTGAGACCTTAGGACCTTGGACTTTGGGGATAGTATCTTGACCTTGAGTACACCTTGGGACCTTGGACTTTGGGAATAGTATCTTGACCTTGAGTACACCTTGGGACCTTAGAAGGTATTGTGCCAAAAAATCTCAAGACATAGACCTTGGAAAATAATACCTTAGACCTTGGGTAGGAAACATCCTTGGACCTTAGGATGTCCAATCGAATACCTTTTACCCTTTCTTCCAATTTTTTTTTTTAATAACTCTAGCCCACATGAAAGTGGGCAACTTTTTCATTTTTTTTTTTAGCCCACATGAAAGTNTTTTTTTTTTTTTTGAAATTTCCAGCGCCCCACGTGGGCTTGGCCGTCCATTAGCTGTTGTGGTTTAACCTTCCAACACCATCAAAGTGGCAGCCTTCTTTCTTGGACTAATTAATCTTCAGCCCACTGCTTTTACTTTTATCTCTCTCAGCAAAAGTATACTTACCCACAGAGGTTTCTCTCTTCTCCTCCTACTGGTTCAAAGGACTTGGAGAGCTATCAGAGGCCATTGAAAATACAAACACCTTTAAGCCTCCTCCATTTTCCACTTGGAACCAATTTATTTGAAGGCTCACTATGTGGGATCCAGCCAAATTCCATATGGTGTCCAGCCACAAACAAACAAAACTAAAAGGTTGGCAGTAAAAGAAAATTGAGAATGGGATGGCAGGAGCCCACCATCACCGAAAGCAAAAAGAAAAAATAATAAAAAAATGTGCAATTTGTTTATGACAGTGCAGGTTTTGTCCATTCCTCCTATCTATAAATAGAGGGGTACTCAGCCAAGGAAATACACACCAAGCGAGAAGAAAAAGAGAGAGCAAGAAAAGAAATAAAAAATATTTCTTGTGAGTGTTATTTTTCAGTGAGAGAAAAATAGAGTGTTTGAGTAAATCCTGTGAGTGTAGGAAAAATACACCGGGTCGGGTATCATCTCTATTGCTCCTTGTTTGTAATATTTGAATAGGAGTGGGGTCTCACTGGGTCACTATATTTTACATTTCTAGTATAGGGGGTGTGAAAAGATATTGTAATTATCTTGAAAATATAGTGGAATTGTTCGGAGGTTGTCCCGTGGTTTTTTCCTCTAATTGGAGGTTTTTTCACGTTAAATCTTGGTGTCTTATTTCTTGCATATTTTATTTATTTGGGATATTCTTAGTATGCTCTGTGGTTGCAGTTTAATCTGATCTTCCACATCAGAAAAGAATTATTCCTATTTGATTGCAAGAGATTTTATTCTTGAGTTGCTGAGATTATTATTATTATTCACCATTTCAAGTTGGTGTTTTAATTCCTTGGGCATACTCCAAGGTTTGTATAACCTTGTGCATGAGACTCCTTTCCCGTGTAATCCAAGGACTCAAATCCTTGCCTTCCTTTTGTTCTTAGCAAGAAAGAACTAACATACCTCTTTATTTCAATTTTATTCACCGCTTAGGTTCGAGCTATATCCCGTGGACTCCTTTGTCACTTAGTCTTATTTTTCTTTTGTTTCCACCTCTTACGTCCTTGGTTGCATTTTCAGGTTTGAAAATGTCCATGGACTTTAATGAGTCTAGTGATGACGAAATCCTAGCCCGACAGCTCCACCGACGTGGCCGCAAAGCTAACGTTCATACTGATGGAGTCGTGTCCAAACTTGTAGAAGATGACATCCGTATGTTCTATGCCAAATGTTACATTCCTGACACTTGGAATTTCTATATTCCGGAGCCCGAGGAAGGAAGTTTTGACGAAGCTCCTCCCGGATGGCTTTGTCTTTACGAAGACATGTTCAAATGCGGTCTACGGTTCCCTCTACACCCGACCATCATTGAGATCTTAAATTTTTACAACATTTCTCCCGCTCAGCTAACATCTAACGCTTGGATGATTATTGTGGGGTTTGTCCTCCTCGGGGCCTCAGTATCCATACCCACGAACGCTAGAGTCTTCAGTTCCATTTACCGCCTCCAAAATCACCCTAGTTCCGAAGGTCTTTTTTATGTTGTGTCGAGGTCATGTTCTAAACCCCTGGTAGAAACTTCCAAAGACACAAAATATTGGAAGTCCAAGTACTTCTACGTTTA
Organism: Striga asiatica; assembly: GCA_008636005.1. Lineage (NCBI taxonomy): Eukaryota > Viridiplantae > Streptophyta > Magnoliopsida > Lamiales > Orobanchaceae > Striga > Striga asiatica. The sequence goes on from BKCP01002002.1 coordinate 346,039, forward strand.
TTCAAGTGATCCTTGGAACTTCCCCTCTGATTGGAGCGACGAGGTTTGTCAGCCCGTTGAGTCCGAGCTCTTCAATGACGAGGAAAAAGCTACGTTGGCTATTTTGCTCAGAGGTCCAGCGAGCTTAGCCTTTTTACTAAAAGAGAAGAACCTGATTGCGGCTCGCTTGAGCCATGCTCCACCGACTAAAATTGTCGACCTTAGTGCGAACAAACCGTAGTCTTTAATAAGTATTGCATGTACTCTTATTTTTTGTATCTTGATTTTTACCCGTTTCTTTCGTTCTTTGCTTAGGTATGGAGGTGAACAAAGCCAAAAGGATCAAGATTAATGTGAACAGGAGCAAGGTCGTGGCTGACGCCACCCAGAGGCTGGAGTCAGGAGTTCCCCCAAGAAAGGTGCAACGGCCTTGTATTTCGAGGCCTCCTCCTCCCCGGATGTCTCCAGTCTCTGAGGTTGACTTGGTCGCTGGCGAGGGCAGCGGAACCGGAGGTCCCCAGATGCTTATCGAAGGAGGCCTTCACCATGTCTATCATCCATCGGATAAGTTCATTCCGGAGTGGGATGTCGGTGTCGATGACAGTCTGTTGGTTCGTGACACTGCTGTGAAGATGATGAGCCACCTTTTACCTCGTGGAGATAGGGAGGGTCTTCAGGTCGCAACGTCTGAGGAGCTGTCTGATGATGGCTATGAGTACTTAGCCAAGGTAACTAAAATTTTCATTGTTCTTCTTATGTTGCTTCCAAAATTTTACTAAGTTTTTTCTGTCTTTCAGCTTCTTCGCACTCACCAAGGCATGGTGGACAAGATTGCCTATGGGAGCCGGAGGATTCTTGAGATGAGGGACCTACTCCAGCGTAGCGAGGCCCTTCAGACGAAAGCTGAAGAGGAAAGCGAACGACATCATACGGAGGTGACGCGCTTAAGGGCTCTCGTCGAAAAGCTCGATCTGAGGATTAAGGGTATGGACTTGAGCCTTGACGAGGCTAACAAGAAGGCGGAGGATGCCAGTAAGAAGGCTGAGGACACTGCTGAGGCGAACTCGGATTATTGGCTCGACGGGTTCGATGCCTGCAGGCAGCTAGTTGGTACCCTTGACCCTTCGTTTGACCTTATTCGCCTTGTTCCTGAGTCTGTTGATCCCCTGACAGGCGAAGAGGATGTCGACCCCGCAGCTGCTGGAGGTGTTTGATTGTCGCACTTGTTGTTTTATTTGTTGTCCCACAGACGGCGCCAATTGATGATACAAGAAATACCTGACGTTAGTCAGAGGACACGTGGCGATGATGTATGCTCCGACGTCCTCCTGAAGTCGTCTTCTTTGCTCCGATGCCTGCAAAACAGAACCCCGGGGTTGTCCCCAGGGGTAGACCCTCCGATGCCTAAGTTAGAATAGGTGTTAGGTTTTTCAGATGATGGCTGTAAATGCGTAGAGAAGAGAATATCCTTTACCTTGACCTAGGCCATCCGTTTATAGAGGTAGGATGACCTAGGTCTTCCCTATGCAAACGGAGGATTTCCCAGCCCATTGGCTTAGTGGACTATGGTCCACCAGTTGGGCTATATTTAGACATTGGGCCTAAAGTGAGATTTCTCAGGCGCTTGGGCTAAGGTGAGACTCCTCGGGTCCTTAGGCCTATCCTGAGGTTGGGCTTCAGCCTTGACCTTGGACAATAACGGTCTCCGGAGTACACGTGTCTTTATTCTCTCGAGCCACGTGTCGCCTAATAAAAGTATATTATTTCCCCATATCACCGATAAATGAGCGACTCGTCTCAGTTTGAGTTCTTGATAATCCACCTTCGGCTCAAGCTATTTGAGCCGAGCTATTTAACGAGCCAATAAACAAACGACTCATCTCTACTCGATTTCCTGATACTCAAGTTTAGGCTCGAAGTCTAATTAAACTGATCTAGTTCCTGATATTCAAGCTTGCAAGCATACCCAGTTAACGAGTCAATGCATACTCATTTTGACTTGAGGGGTAACTTCTAGAGGTGTGCATAATTCGACTAAAATCAACCAAACCTTCGGGTTTTATCCGACTCGGTCGGTTTTCAATTTTTAGTTTATAAATTGTCGGTTATTTCGGTCAGTGTCGGTAAATAATCGAACCGAGCAAATAATATATTTATATATGTATAAATTTTAAAATGTACAGATCGATCGGTTTGATCAAACCGACAAAGAAGTTCGGTCGGTTATTGTTCGGTTAAAATTGATAATTCTGTCGATTTCGGTTATTGGCATAGTGGCAAGATGGCGTGACATTCAATTTTCACAAAGAAAAAGATCCTTTCTTGGCAGCATTAAGTACATTACAATTGAAATCGAAATAAATCATGAACAAAATCTTGAAACTATCCTCAACAAATACCCTCCAACAAAAGCACATACATGTGAAGTCATAGTTACAGAAAAACACAGAGCCAAAAATATCAGTTATTCTTGTTTCGTGTCCCGTGAATACAATTCAGATTCACTTTGGCCGGGCTGCTTAATGCTAGCCTTCGCATCTGCAAGAAATTTATGATCGGGCTCGTGTTTATGTGAAGGCTCTTTCATGGCCATGTAAATGTAAAATGCTATGACCACATTGACCGAGATGACCGCAAGGACCCCACTCCATATCGTGAGAGAGTCGTGAGAGATGTGAGAAGATCCTGCCATATATGCATAAAATATGAGTGCAGCAAATATCACACTTGAAACAAAATCAACGTAGAGAATCAAATCATAGACGAGCCCACAGCATAAAATATCCCTTTCTATTTCCCTAAGAAGCTTTCATGCTCATTGATGTAGTGTCGTGTGGAGACACTTAAGATTCTTATGATAGTTTGATTAGTTAGTGAAAGTAAATGTGCAATGAAAGTTTAGTTTGTTTTCGAATCACATGTCTGTCTGCAAAGAAATATACTTCTTACAAGATATTGTTTCTCTTTTTTCCAGCACCTTGAATTGCTCAATAGCAAGTCTTTAAGCTAGTTTTATCAGTTCTCCCAAATAAAACGAGACAATTTTGGAGCTACTCAAAGAAATAATGGGTGCGCAAGTGACAAGTTACTTCAAGAAACGTGCACCGAAAATCTTTTTTTTTTTTTTTCATGATAGCATTACGGTTCTTGGGCCACAGCTTAAGGGTGTAAGGAATCACATAAAATGGCATGCTCAACACGTTTAAATTACATCGCTTTAAGTCGGCAATAGAAGCTTACCAGGGAAGAAGTTATGGTTAAACCCGTACAGAATAGCAATAGGAGCTGCAAGCAAGCATATAGATGCTATGGAAAACTTGATTAAGACCCCTACCATTGTTTGATCAACCTAGTCCAATTGCATGAAGCATTATTGCCATATTCAATCAACAAACTATACAGTACAGCTGTACAGGTCAAGTGAGAAAGAAACACTAGTGTAGCACAATTTTGTGAGGCAAAATCCCAAACACTTGCTGTGCAACACAAGATCTCCAAATAAAAATTACCAGAGATCCCATTTTCTTCTCCTGAATCAATACTCATACTAAAGATGTTAAACGAAAGGAGCTCTTCGTGAGCTCGGGGCTCAGGTTTTGCAACACAATCTCCACATAAAATCACCAAAGATCCAATTTTTATTCTCATGATTCATCCTCAAAACAAGAATCCCACAATGCTATTCCATTTTATTCGATCTAGTTAACAAAAAAATCAAAGAAAAGATCAACTTACTTCAGAATTGAGCACAACTGGGAGGTCTGGATTATCGTTGCCCTTCCTCTTCTACTCGTGAAGTGAGCTGAACCCAAGAACTGAAAACCAGTTAGCAGAAGAAATGGGTTTCGCTACCATCAGAGAGTGATAAAGGTTAGACACCACTTTTTCCCCAAAATTAAAATATGTATTTATGGCATTTTCTCCATTTTTATTTTATTTTATTTTTTTTCTTTCAAGGGTTGCGTGTAGTGTACTTGCATAATATTCGGTAAAGTTATTTCCTTTTTATTTATTCAGAGGTCATGAAACTGCTAAACCCCCGCTTTTTCACCTCCTCTTGCAGAACCCCTCGTTATTGTTTCTCCTTATTAAACCCCTTCAAATTTTCGCCACCCTCTGCTCGGCCCCCTCTGCCCGCCCGCAGTTCGCGGCTTAGTAATCGCGTTTGCACCTTCTGCATATCCAGAGGTACTTCGACGGTAGCAGCGATGTGCGCATCTCCGCCGTCCGTTCATGTGAAGGACCGTATTGATCTGACGGACAAGGAGAAGCAGATATTCGACCGTCTTCTCCAAGTCCTGAACCACTTCAGTCTCCAGACGCAGCTTAGGGTCGCCGGCGGCTGGGTTCGCGATAAGGTTGTTCCTTCTTTTTTTAAGCACTTCCAATGAATTTCCAGTTGTAGAGAAATGTAATTGTCGTGTGTGACCATATTTCGAACTGCAATTTTGATTTTGCAAGGAAAAGAAATTACAGCTAGATTTTAAATGTCGAAATTTCAGTAGAAATATATGATTCTTGGTGGTTTTGTGCTACTTCTTGTGCATCCATTTTCACAAATGGTCACTTGTTCTTACTGCAGCTTTTGGGGAAAGAATGTTTCGATATCGATATTGCCCTAGACAATATGCTGGGGAAGGAATTTTGTGATAAAGTGAACGAGTATTTATCTTCTAAAGGTGAAGAGGCTCGAGGAGTAGGTGTCATACAGTGGTACTTCACTCGAACTTTCTGATTTACTGAAAACATCATTTTTTTCATTTGTGGGGATTGCACAAAAGATTCTAGAATTCTTGGTTTAAAAAATTGGTTTTTGTATTATGATGATTCCTGCAGCAATCCCGATCAGTCGAAACATTTGGAGACAGCTAGAATGCGCCTTTTTGACGTTTGGATTGACTTCGTGAACTTAAGATCCGAGGACTACAGTGAGAATAGCCGTATCCCTACAATGGTGCGCATTATGTGTTTTCAAGAAACTAGGCAGATGATTTCATTATGCATTGTCTTAAAAGGAAAAAGAAAGAAAAAAAAAAAAAGATGAAAATATATTAGGGCATTTGCATTGTTTTGTTCTGCAGAGGTTTGGCACTGCTGAAGAGGATGCTTACAGAAGGGATTTAACTATCAATAGGTTCATATCTTTAATAACTTATATGTGATCTCTCTCTCTCTCTCTACACACACACACACACACACACACACTGTGCGAGGCTATTTAGTTGTTGATCCCTGAGAATGGGATTGGTTTTGATATCATAAACTCGGACACTTTAACTTACCTGATTTTAATTTTCTATTTAACAGCTTGTTCTACAACATCAATACGAGTTCAGTCGAAGATTTCACAAAAAGGGGTAATGCAAGTTTATGAATTGCTATCGAAATCTCGTATGCACCTTTGATCCTGACCATAGCAATTACCCTTTGCTCCCGTTGATTCTCCTTCTATAAATTTCTAATAGGAATTGAGGACTTAAAAGCTGGAAGGATAGTAACTCCATTACCTCCAAAGCAGACATTCTTAGACGATCCACTTCGAGTTCTCCGAGCTATACGTTTTGGTAATCAATGCATTAATTACTATTTGCTTATACGTTTTTTGTAAAACAATTATTAGGAACTGATGATATAGAATATAATTAGGTGCAAGGTTTGGATTCTTGTTGGATGAAGAACTGAAGATAGCTGCTGCAGATAATGATGTCAGAGAAGCTATTGCTGATAAAATCAGTAGAGAGCGTATTGGTCATGAGGTTTGCATTCTGTACTGGTCACATTTCTTGTATTACGTGACAGGAGAGTGCATATTGAATAACAGTTGTGGGGTCGAATCTTAAATTTTCAGTTTTCGTTTGTTAATGCATGCTTTTTTAAATATATCATATTTTTTTTCAGATTGATCTTATGATTTCTGGAAATCAGCCCATGAGAGCAATAGCCTATGTCTCTGAGTTGCAGCTCTTTTGGGCTGTATTTAGCCTTCCAAGTGAGACGGAACCTTCATCTCCAGAAGGATGTGACAGGTGGGATTTTTCCTTTTCTTTTCAATGAACTAGAATAAATTGTCATTTCATTTTTTAATAGTACTTAAAAATATTTAAAATATTAAATTTTGGGCTGCATCCACATTCAATTCCAACTTGTAAAGATATATGTTTGTGATTAACTCTCTCTCTCTCTCTCTCTCTCTCTCTCTCTCTCTCTCTCTCTTTGTNCTTTTCTTTATGGATATATGACCAGACTTTGCCTTGCTTACATGGATACATCATGGAGATTTTTGCAATCAGTAGGATCTTCCTTCGATGTGAGATTTTTACATCGAATCAACTTTAACCTTTATATTTCCATCTTATTATGAGGTTCATTTTTCGAAGTACTAATTTTCTCCGCGAAACTTCTTTTCACTAGTGGAATAAAATTTTCCAACAAAATTATATACACAATCTTACTCGTAACATTTATTTTCCAGATAAACATCAATTGTTCAGAAATGTAGCATTGTATGCTAAAACTCTGTCTCTGTAATCAATTCTAGCTTTAGTACTTTTTTGGCAATCAATTCATTTTTTGTTTTTTTTTAGGATGAAGAGAGGAGGCTCTGCCTTTATGCTGCTCTGTTCCTTCCCTTTAGAAATGTTATTTACAGAGAGAAAAAAGGCAAAAAGGTAAAAATAGCATGATTCACCAATTGCTTGTCGTATATTTCAATGTTTTTATCATTTATACTTACTTGAAAACTACTATTATCAGATACCGGTAGTAAATTACCTCTTCAAGACATCTCTCAAGCTGAAGAACAGTGATGCAGAAACTGTATGATCTTTAATCTCTTCAAATTTTTGTAGTTACAAGCTGCTACAATTGTTATACCTTGATTTTCATTTATAAATAATGGTAAATTCAAGCAAAAAATTGTCCTATAATAAATAATCATTCTGCTGCAGGTAATCAGCTTGCATCTTGCAGCAAAAAAATTCCTGCCTTTGATTCCTTCGCTGATCTCCGATGAGAATTTGCAAGCTCTTCAAGTCGACAAGAAAACATTAACTATTGATGTCCCTGCAGCTTTACAACTCAGAATACTGACCGGTAACGTAAATCATACTCTTAAAAATTAAAATCACTTTTTTTTTTTTTTTTTAACATTTTCAGCAATATAATTTTAAGTTAAAATTTGTTACATTGTCCTGAAAATGTATAGCAGAATTCCACAGATTTCAGATTTCCATATAGAAATATTTTGTGACAATTGACTAACATGCTTTCATATTTTTTTCCTTTTTGCTCGTTTTTTCCTTATTACTTATGCATAGGATTGCTGCTTCGAGAAATCAAGGAATTTTGGCGGGCTGCATTGGTTCTTTCTCTGCTCTTATACCCTGCAGATATTGGTTTGAGTGAAAATTTGTCAGTTGAGTACACGGAATTGAACGAGAGAATAGAAATATATAACAGTATTGAGAAAGCAATCCTCGAAATGGGTATGTTATATGCTTAATCGGTCATGCTTTCAGTTCTTCACTCATGACTTGAAATTGATGCACTGGTTTTTAGCCGGAAAAAAAAATTAAAAAACCCAGCCATTTACAATCATTTGCTATCGCCAAATAATAATAGTAAGTAAATAAATGTTTGAAATAAGATTTCCATGTTTTGTTCTATTCTCAAATCAAGAGTGATAGATAGTTGAGCAATCATTCAAATATAATATTGGGAAGTTTTTGTGGCAAATAATTTTTCCTATAATTTCCTTTTTTTCCCCTTTTCTTTAACAGGGCTGGAGAAAGTCTGGGACTTGAAACCACTGGTGAATGGTAAAGACATCATGAGCGTTTTGGAGCTAAAAACGGGAGGGCCCGTCGTGAAAGAATGGGTAAAGATCCTATCTGCTCAAGTCCACCATAAACCGCGGGCTTGCTACACTCGATACTAAAAACATTATTNTTACAGCAACAAAAATTGCTCCAGTGGCAACTCGCGCATCCTTCTGTATCTGCAGATGAGTGCATTGATTGGATGAGGCAAAACCACTCAAAACGCGCCAGGATAGAGTAACTTTGTTCACCCAAATTCTCACATTAATGCTAAAAAGTAGCTTTTATGAATTTTCGATTTTGTGTACAGAAGTTTTCCCGGAAGAACTTTATTCCATACGGATAGATTAGGGTTATGTTTGGTAGACCAATAAGCTAGCTTATAGCTTATTCGGTTAGCTTATAAGCTTCCTGTTTTCAAATAAGTTCTGTTTGGTAGGACGGACTTTTTTAAAAAGCTCGAGCTTATTTGATAAGCTTCTTTGGGTAGCTTTTCAAATAAGCTCATTGAAATTTTTATTTCAGCTAGCTTATCAGCTAGTTTTACCAAACACTTTTATCATATAAGCTAGCTTTTCAGCTATAAGTCATAAGCTATAAGCTATAAGCTCAAAAATTACTGATAAGCTATAAGCTAGTTTATCAGCTGTCAGCTAGCTTATCAGCTAGTTTTACCAAAATAGCCTAGGTTATAAGCTTCGAAATAGTTCACTTTGAGTGATATTGAAAGAATAAAGAGAGGCTTTGGTGTTTTCAAGTTAGTTGATATTTTGATAAGTTAGCCAGTGGTTTCAGATTATGCTTTTTACATATTATGAGTTATATGCTTCGACCTCCCAAGAATAACTGGTGGTAGTTAATGGCTTGATTATATCGACCTTATGCTCACCTAGGTTATGAGCTGTTGATCGAAACTCTGATCTATCGAGCTATTATATGATGTTATCTAATACAAAAATGTGTATTGGATAGAGGTTTTTTCTCCAGCCCAAAATTTGAGACCAACTTTTTAAAATACATGCAAAGTAATAGTTTTTTTAATTGTATTTTGATATTTATTGTCAACAACTAAAAATAGATTTTTTTTTTTTCATATAAAACAATCTCCAATTGAGTTATTTTCAAAACATAAAAAGTTCTAAATTAAATAATTTCTAAATCTGATGCACATAATAATTCTCAAAATCTCTTGAAATTACATGCATTTTGGAATTTACTTCTCAATTTTTCTCCCAAAATCAGACGTTGTGGATCAGGTAATTTCTGAAGAAAAAATCATAATAATTCACCGAGTATCTTAAAATTTCGTGCATCCTGAAATTTGCCTACAAAATTTATCTAATGTAATCATTTGCATGAATCATAATGTATTTATACAGAATTTACCTATTAATAAATAAAATTCAAAAATTAGAAGAGTTACAAATTAGGATGTATTTTAAGAAGGATACACAATGATTAATCGAGTTTTCTCAAAATTACATGCATTCTATAGTTAAATTATCAATATTTTTCTACCATTTCTTAAAATGTTTTATATTGTATTCTTTATGGATAATCAATAATTTGATTTAATTAATTTTGAAATAATATATGTTTGGATCGAAAGACTAAATAAATTGAATAATAATGCAAAACTTTTTTATTGTGTTAATCTGTCCTTATAATAAAATATTATTTTAGATAAATTATTGTCAAAATAAACTAATTGTAAATTGTTCTAGATATAACTGTAAATAATCTAATTATAGGCTAGATTTCACGAAATTATTAAATTATTAGACAAAAATGTGTAGTACTACATTTTATTCCTTTTGCAAATTTACTAATATATAATTAATTTTCATGAATTCCTAAAAATGGAGTATGATCCCCAAAATCATCAACACGACAACACGTCCTATTATATATAATTTCATAACGCGCTAAGTTTAAGTGACACTTTGTACACTTCGTAATCTTATGTCATAAAATATTATACTTTGTAATATGACTCAATTAAAAATTACTAATTTTTTATACCAAACAGCGTAGGTTTGGACTGACATAGATACACATTTAATATATTTAAATTATTCTATATAAATTTGTTTATTATTTTCTTTCTATAATGTGTATATTATCTTACTTCCCTAATTTTATGCTTTGTCTATATTATTCTCTTATATGTTTTAAATTAAAATATTATAACTAAAACTAATGAAGTATATCAATTAGTTTTCAAAATTTAAAATAATATTGTTAATTCACTTAACTCTTTATTATAAATTGTTATGTTGTTCCTTATTTATTTTTACCAACTTCAACAGAATATATTAATATTTTTTTATTTTATTTTTTTGTTGTATATTTAATTATTTTATTAAACACCCGTGTAGTACACAGATATTGTACTAGTATGACATAAAAAAAATGAAGAGAAAAAGAAGAAGTAAAAACTATTGGTTTCACATTGTAATAAGAGCATAAATAAAAAGAAAAAAAATAACAAAAGAAGCAAAAAATATTATTTCTAGATTGCTATAATAACATAAATAAATGGAAATAAATATCAAATAAAGCAAAAACTATTAGTTTTATATTATTAAAATAACCTAAATGAAAGGAAATAAATAGCAAAAAAAAAGGGAAAAAACTATTATTTTCATGTTACTACAATAACATAAATAAATTAAAATAAAAGAGCCAAACGAAAAGCAAAAAATTATGATTTATAAATTATTATAATAACATGAGTGAAATGGAAATATAGAGCAAAAAAAGCAAAAACTGTTATTTATACATTTTTGTAATTTATAATAAAATAAATAAAATTGATATAAAAAGGCAAAAAAAAAAAAGAAGCAAAAACTACTATTTCTAAACTATTATATTAACATAAATAAAATGGAAATAAAGAGCAAAAAATCTACTATTTCTAAATTATTATAATAACATAAGTAAAATGGAACAAAAAAGAGAAAAGAAAATATTTTTATATTATAGTAATACCGACTATTTTTATGGGCCCGTGTATGTAGAAACTCGTCGTCCTCCTCCGCTCTTTCCTCTGTAAAAATTCCCAATCTCATCGGAAGCTCCATTTTCAATTTCTTGATCGATCGCATCAACCAGAAACCCTAAAACCCCAAAACCTCCTCTCCTTTTCCATTTAGTCCCTTTTTTCAATTCCAAAATTCACTTCAAATCGAATCCCAATCTCGCGCTGATTGATCGATCGATCGAAAAGCGGAGTAAAAAAAAAAAAATTCCAAGATCGGGTATGGAGCCTCCGAAGTTCAAGAGATTAAGGAAATACCAGCAGAAGGATCGGGTCAGACCCGATCCGGACCGGCTGAGCTCCCTACCCGACAGCATCCTGGCCCACGTGCTGTCCTTTCTCGACACGAGATCCGCCGTCCGGACCTCCGTCCTCTCCCGGCGGTACCGCCTCCTCTGGACCCTGTCGCCGTCGCTGGACTTCTCCTTCTCCGACTACCAGTCCGAACGGTACGAATCCTACGACGGCCGCGCTTTCTCTCCGGTCAAGAACACGAGCCTCGCCTCCTTCGAGTCGTACGTGAACCGTATTCTTCACCTGAGGGAGCACAGCAACCTCGTGCAGTTCAGAATGTCGCTGCACAAGGACGTCACCTCCGAATTCATGGCCGGCTGCATTGACTATGCCGCCAGGCACAAGGTGCAGCACTTGAGGTTACGAGGTTTTGTGAAGCAGAACCCAGTTGCATTGCCCGGAATCTTGATTAATTCGTCGATTTTGATGTCCCTGCATCTGAACAATGCGACTAGCAACAGTATTGAGCTGCCCAGGTCAGTTCACCTGCCGGGGCTGAAGCTCCTGCGCCTCAAGAATTTCGAGTTCTGTGACACGAATTTCAATGGGGAGGTTTTCACGGGGTGCCCGAATCTCGAGACCCTGTTTTTAGGGAAATGCTCGATCAGGCCCGGGAATAAGCTCAAGGTTTTGGATGTGAGGTGTTTGAAGCTCAAAAGCTTGGAGATAAGGTGCTGGAGGAGCCCTTGGAAATGCTTTGACGAGCAAGTGATCAACGTGTGGGCCCCACGACTCGGGTACTTTTCGTTCCAGGGCCATCTGGCTCGGGTGAATTTCGAGGGAGGCTTGCCGTGTGTTGGAGAAGCTTGCATAGATTTGTCCTTCCCCACGGCTTGCTCTATGGTGAATGCGGGTGATAGAAAGGGGAAAACTCTGGAGGGTTTTCTGGACATGCTTCGGCAGATATGCAACGTGAAATGTCTGGCTTTATCGTTGAGGACATTTGAGGTATTGTTGTAAATTCATTTTGATGTAAATCAACAGAGTTTGTGAACCTTTTGTGAGTTTCAGCCTTTCAGGGCATTGAAATATGAAGTAATTGTCTTTGAACTTTTGTTTTTTGTGATAGTGGTTGACCAGAATGCCATATTCAATGACCAAGAAAGAATAATAATAATAATAATGTTGAAGTTGAAATATGGACCTGGTTGTATTAGTCAGACCAAGAGAGTTAAATTGTTTAGAATTTCAAAAAGAAAAAAAAAATGAATGTTGGTGTGTGTGTGCTAACTTATGTATGTATTTTGGAATTTCTCAGGTTATGGCTGCACCTCATGATTTACAAGGCCGTGCGCCTATAATTTTTGAGAATTTGAGGCTTTTGAGGTTCATAGCTAGGAATAAGTATACGGAGGTGAAATTGCCTGTGGAAACTGTTATGCGATTGCTAGATAAGGTTGCCAATGATGTCTTGATATTTAACAGTTCTAAGGTACTATGGTCTATGCTCGTCTTTCAAAACATTTTTTTTGTTTTCAGTTTCATGTGAGTCACTAGGCAAGTTATGTAGCAGCATGCTCGACTTAAACCCCTACCCTACATCACTAGGTCACATTTGGAGGGTGGCTTTTTCTAACATTTCTTGTTTATTGGATGCTTGATTGCCGGTTTTGAGTTTGTATATTTTGTTTCAGTTTCTAAATGATATTTTATATGCACATTTTGATTGCCAGAAAAAGAAACACTCGCCTGAGTCCTCAAAGGCCAAGAAAAAGAAGAGAAGAAAATTAGCCGTCCCGACTCATGTGATGCACTTCCTATTACAAAGTTCACCATCTTTGGAACTTTTCGGTGTTCAAATACCAAAGGTACTTGATTTCTTTTAAGAAAATTGAAAGCCTAATAGAATTTGATTTTTAGTTTATAGTGACACGAGTGTATATGTCATACTTGAATTTCAGGAATCACCGGGTCAAGATTGAAAAGGATAAAAGATAAGTGCAAAGTATGGGTGTTTGAAGTTTGTTTTGGCCTTTCCTTGTCCTTGTAATTCATTTTGTGTAGTTTAGTAGTAGTACAAGACTCATGTATGCTTGTTGGTGCTTGTACATTATTTTGGACATTGTCTTTTTAGATTTCTTGAACCGAGTTTGTACTTGTTACAGCTCAACTCAAGTGCTGAAAACCACCTATACCAGTGTTGTTGTATTTTGTGTAAAGGATAAAATGGATTGGGAAATATCATTATTTTACAGGGATTGTAGAAGTCTTTCATTACTAAC
>BKCP01002002.1:370203-380808 GCA_008636005.1 Striga asiatica
TTTTCTGGTTATTGAATTTGACACGGAGAATATAGTACTATATAAAAAGTCATTTTTTAATCTGGGTTTTGGTAAATACGGTTGGAGACTTTTGCTTCCAATCACAGAAACAGAAAAAAGGAAAAGGAAAAAGCAAAATAGGTGAGAAGAATATACAGTGCAAGCAAAACAAGAACATAACAACACGTAAAAATAAGCCCCAAAAAGGTCCAAACTTTTCGCCATCACAGAACATACTGCATGAAACACCAAACAAAAAGAAAAAAAAAAGAGAGAAATTGTTATCTCATCCTGTTCTATAGACATAGGACTTAGCAAAATAGACATAGGCCAACAACGAGCAAGAAAATGTCATCTCATAACGCGACCCTCTTCTTCTCTACAAACGAACACTCGTTCTCCCGTACAAATACGACCTCGTGAAGCACACGAACGCCGCCAGCCCAACCGCACTCAACCCCACCAACACCCAGTAAAAGTAGTCGAGATGCGCCCGGTTCAGATTGTCCGCGAACCACCCTTGCTGCCCTCCCCTGCTTGTCACCCTCTGTATCGTCGATATCATCAAACTGCTCGTCAAGCTCCCGACGCCTAGCATGCTGAGGTACATGGCAAGCCCCACGCTCTTCACCTCACCCGGAACCTCCCCGTAGAACAACTCTTGCACCCCACCATCGCAAACACGTCCGAGACCCCGCCAGCACGTACTGCGGCGCGAACCACCACACGCTTATGGGGACCACGGCCCCGGGGAGGTCCTCAAGGCCAGCCCTCCGGGCGGCCGAGAGGCGGCGCCGCTCGACGAGGGCAGCAGCCGCCACAGAGAGGAGGGAGATGAGGAGGCCGGTGGAGATGCGGTGGAGCAACGGGACGCCTGGGGGCGTTTTGGTAAATTTACGGGCGAGGGGACGAGGGAACGGTCATAGAGCGGGAGGAGGATGATGATGGTGGAGATGATGAAGAGCTGCATGAGGGCCGCGGCGGGTATCTCGAACGAGGGGGTGACGTGGAGGTCGACGGTCGCAATTTGTTTCGTGTAGAGGGCAGACGGCTGGGCGTACACGATCGAGTAGCCGAGGCAGGTGAACCATATTGGGACGAGGCGGAGGATCGACTTGGCGTCCTCCACGTCGCGCGCCGAGCAGAGCTTCCCGTCTCGAGGGAGCAACGCTTTGTCGAGAAACCTTTGGAATGGGACAAATGAATGAAGTAGTTCAGGTTATGCTTGGTAAACCTAGCTGAAAAACTAGTTGATAAACGAGTGAATTTCGAATTTATAGCTGAAAAGCTAGCTGATATAGTAAAAGTCTGATAAGTAAATTGAAATATACATTTCAACCTGCCTTTTTTCTTATGAGATAAGCACCAACTTTCTAAAAAGCTCGTCCTATATAGCTAGCTAGCTTACAATTGACGTAGGCAACAATGAGCGTCAAATTAAGTACTCCATATGAAATGGTGACCAAAAAATCTTACATTTTAGTTTCCCAGAGTTTTAAGAATATTTGTACTCACCTAAATTGAGAAGCTGTACTGGAAACAACCCCTTCCTCCTCACACAATGCCGGCACAGAGGCGGCCCGCCAGTTTCTCACAGCCATGACGAAAACCCGACCGATCCTCACGAACGGGTTTGACCCGTCCGACTTGACCCAGAACCGGTAAGTCGAGTACCCGACCAAGAACAGAGCCAGTGTGAGGCACATGA
Source organism: Striga asiatica (assembly GCA_008636005.1). Lineage (NCBI taxonomy): Eukaryota > Viridiplantae > Streptophyta > Magnoliopsida > Lamiales > Orobanchaceae > Striga > Striga asiatica. Next base: position 371,912 of record BKCP01002002.1, read on the forward strand.
TGACTGCCGGGATTCCGAACCCGAGCAACCAGCTCACATTCTCCTGAATATAAGTGAGGACCAATAGTGGCAACAAAATACACCCTATCGACAAACAATACCACCAGTTGAAAAACGAGCTTTTGGCTCGGGACTCCGCCTCGTCATCCTCGTCAAACTGGTCGGCCCCGAAGGCCTGCAGGCACGGCGTGAGCCCGCCTTGGGCTAAGGCGACTAGGTAGAGTGAGAAAAAGAAGAAAACGAGCTGGAGCTGATCGGGAGTACAGCTGGCAATGTCGATTGAGGCAAGTTTGCAATTGGAGGTGTCTGCCTGACGAAGGGCGGCCGACAGGGATAGGAAGCTGAGTCCCTGTGAAATGTATTAAACAGAACAAGAAAGTGAAAAATGATTTGTTTTTGACAGATTTGAAAATTCAAAATTGGAATATAAGAGAAAATTGATCGAGTTTTCTAAAGTTCAAGGTTAAAACGAATGTTGTAAAACTCGATCTAGGCAGTCGCTTAAGCACTAGACCAGGCCTAAAAGAATCCGGTAGTCGGCCAAAAATATGGTTTGGGTAGCTCGTCGGCTATTGATAGGCTCTAGTCGGGCCTAGCTAGCCAGCACAATTATGAGAACAAGTGTGTAGTAAATGGTTCTCTCTGAGTGAAAAAATTAGAAACAGTCAAGTAAATTTTACTCAGTTCAGTCTCTATCAGAGAATTAAGAAAGAAAGACTGAGAAGTCGGGATGCTTACACTTACACCACATACTTTGGGCAGCTAGTAAAGAAGACAAGGATGTCCCAGCAGAAAATGTGAGTGGACACCATTAAAGATTATAGAACAACTCAAAACAATTCTTTTATTTTTTTAAAAAAAAGAAAGGAAAATGCAAAACTTCGTCATGTGAAATGGCTGGTGTGGTTAAGTCGTCATACTCTTTCAATAAATATAAATATTTTCATATTTAGATGTCATACTAAAATACAATATAAACGAAACATATAAAATCTTAAGAATATGAGTATGTATTTTTTAAAGAAAAAAAAAATGAGTATGAGTATATTTTTTGTGGTAAGAACGGCTAGCTGATGGTTAGGCATTTGTGATGGGCAAAATTCATGCCGAAATGTACAGCTTTCAGAGAAAATCCGTGCTTACCTGCCTCACTGGATTTTGTACCGTTGGATCAGTATACGATCAGGTGGGTGTGTATGAGTAGGAAAAAAAACCAATGAAATAAGATCTAACTTTTTATTGCAACAAATAAGGTTTCAAAATAATAATAATAGTAATAATAATAATAATAATAATAATAATAATAATAATGTCTAAAGTCCCTTCCAGTCCAGTGCAATTGTGCAAATTCAATGAAAAGCTACAACAGTGTAACAACCTTTTATTCATCCTCGTTCAGCACGGTTGCTGGCTAGCCAAAAAACATGAACAATTCACACCCAGATATTTTCAAGCCGAAAGCAAAAGCAGACTCAATAAAATAAGCTGAAAGGTAAACAAAAAAAATAAAAACTAACCAAAATATAAAGCACGGAGGAAAGTACGATCATCCGAAACCGCCCCGTGAACGAATCCGCTAAAAACGCTCCCAAAATTGGCAAAAGCGACGCCGTCCCATACCACGCGTTCAAAGCCGACGCCGTGGCCGTCGGCTGCCCCATTTTTCCGGTCAGGTAGCTCACCAGATTCGAGCTTATTCCGTAATACGACAGCCTCTCCGCCCATCCGGCTCCTAGAGAAGAAGAAGAAGAAGAAGCGAAAATTCAAATTAGCCCGAAAAAAAAAATAAAAGAGCCAAAGAGGTGTATGATGGTATTCAATATGGAATAGCACCGATGACGAAGGCGGCGGATTTCCAGCGGCCGGATTTTGACCGGACGGAGGGCCTCCCCTTGAAGTCGACGGAACTTGGAACGACGTCGTTCAGTAGGGGAATCTCCGGCTCAGAGGTTCCATCACCTGCGCTGATAGTCATCCTCTATTCCTCTGTCTCTCTCAATTTCTCTGTGAATTTCTGGAAAACCGTTACTGTATACTGCAGTGCAGGGGCTCGGCTACTTTATGCTAGGTGCACGTGGGCCAACATTGTTTAATTTATTAGTTCATGGGCAAAAAAGTTTCCATTTTATGTTATGCTCACTCGTTAGATGAAATGGGAAGTTGGAAAATTCAATTTTATAAGTTTTGAGTTTAGTGTTATAATAAAAACAGAAATATAAAGAACACACTAGAAAAATTAGATATAACTTCTACTCAATCTTTCTTTCTTTCTCTTCTGAATGTGTATTTTCCATTTCATTTGCAGTGCCTTTTATAGGCAAATTCTACCGACACTAGTTACAATTTTCTCCACAAAAACTTTTATCATCATCATCACATTACTATTTTGAAATAGTGGTAAGCCACTGTACAATACTATTCACAACACTCCCCCTTAGAATTACCACTATAAAATGTGTGTTGCTGCCTCGTTAAAAACCTTATCCGGAAAAACCCTGTGGTAAAAAAACCGAGATAAAGAAAAAAGAGTACAACCGCACATGCTCCCCCTCGAGTTATCATATGTGCAAATCTCGAAGATGTCTCATTCCAATGTTGTGGACGTGCTTCCGGAATGTTGTAGTTGGGAGCGCTTTTGTAAGTAAATCTGTTGCATTATCACTTGATCGGATGTATTGAATCTTGACCTGTTTGTTCCTTTCAAGCTCTTGAGTATACGAGAAGAACTTTGGTGGGATATATTTAGTTCTGTCACTCTTAATGTATCCTTCTTTAGTTTGAGCGACACATGCTGCATTGTCTTCAAATATCACCGTCGGATCTTTATTATTTCATAATTCACTGGCTTGTTGAATGTGCTGAGTCATGTTTGCTTTCCCTAGTTGCTTCATGAAGTGCAATGATTTCAGCATGGTTTGAAGATGTAGCAACCAGTGTTTGTTTCTAAAAACGCCAAGAAAATACAGTTCTACCAATGGTGAATACGTAGCCAGTTTGAGATCTCGCCTTATGTGGGTCTGATAAATATCCTGCATCTGCAAAACCAATCATTTCATGTTTTTTTTATCATTTGAGTAAAATAATCTCAGATCGATTGTTCCTTGGAGATAACGAAATATATGCTTGATTCCATTCCAGTGTCTCCTCGTAGGTGACGAGTTATATCTTGCTAATAAGTTGATAGCAAAGATATATCTGGTCTGGTGCAATTAGCAAGATACATAAGAGCCCCTATTGCACTCATATATGGTATCTCAGGACTAAGTATTTCTTTATTTTCTTCACAAGGTCGAAATGGATCCTTTTCAACATCCAATGTTCGGTTAACCATCGAAGTACTAAGGGGATTAGCTTTGTCCATATTGAATCGTTTCAATACTCTTTTAATATAGTTAGACTGATGGACAAATATCTCATTCTATACTCTCTCTTTTTATCTGTAAGCCGAGGCAATATTTGGGTTTTCCGAGATCTTTCATTTCAAATTCGCCTTTCAGAAAAGTGACTGCTTCTCGAATTTCATTTGTTGTCCCAATAATATTAAGATCATCAGCATAGACAGCAATTATTACAACTCCATCATGTGATTTCTTTATAAAGACACACGAACATATTTGATCATTTAAGTATACCTTTTTAAGCAATTGTTCACTCAAACAATTATACCACATACGCCCGGATTGTTTCAAGCCATATAATGACCTTTGCAGCTTTATTGCACATAACTCCTTAGGCTTGGATTTTAGTGTTTCGGGCATTCTGATTCTTTCTGGGATTTTCATGTATATGTCGGTGTCTAATGATCCATACATGTAAGCAGTCACAACATCCATGAGATGCATCTCAAGATTTTCATGGATAGCTAAACTGATCAAGTATCTGAAAGTAATTGCATCCATGACAGGGGAATATGTATCATCATAATCGATCCGAGGCCTTTGGGAAAATCCCTGTGCTACAAGGCAACCTTTATATCTCGTGATCTCATTTTTCTCATTTCTTTTTCTGATGAAAACCCATTTGTATCCAATAGGTTTTATGCCTTTTGGCGCAATGGAAATAGGCCTAAAAACTTTTTGTTTATTGAGTGAATCTAACTCGGCTTGGATGGCGCCTTTTCATTTATCCCAATCATGTCTTTTCTGACATTTAGTTACAGATTTTGGTTCAGGATCCTCAACATCATTATCAATTTCTTTTGATACCATATATGCAAATGCATCATCAATATTTATGATCTCATCACGCTTCCAAAGATTCCCATTATTTACGTAATTAATGGAAATTTTAATATTTTCATTTCTTCCCAAAATTTTCTCATCATCTTGATTCTTTTTTAAATTTGGGTTATGAATTTCTCTTTTCCTTCGAGGATTCTTATCTTTAGACCCAATTGGTCTTCCTCGTTTCAAGCGTATCTTTGACTCATTTGACATATTATCATTTTTCATTTCTTTTGGAATCTCAATTCGAGCAGGGGCATTTATAGCTGCCACATGTGATTTGGTCACCTTTTTTACATCAGTAAATGCATCTGGCAGTTGATTTGCAATATTCTGCAGATGTATGATCTTTTGAACTTCTTGCTCTCTTTGTTTGGTGGAAGGATCAAGATATGATAGTGATGATGTTCTCCATTCAATATTTCTTTCAATTGATTTTTCACTCTCGCCTAAGGGGGAAAATAATTCTTCATTAAAATGGCAATCATCAAACCGAGCTGTAAAAACATCACATGTTTTTGGCTCAAGGTATTTGATTATTGATGGAGATTCATATCCAACATATATTCCCAACCTTCTTTGTGGCCCCATTTTTGTACGCTGGGGTGGAACAATTGGTACATACACTGCACAATCAAAAACTCTTGTATGTGCAATATTTGGTTCTCGACCATATACCAACTGTAATGGCGAGTATGTATGGTATGTACTTGGTCTTATTCGAATAGATCATCTGCATGCAGAATAGCATGTCCCCATACTGAAGTGGGGAGTTTTGTCCTCATTATTAATGGTCTAGCAATAAGCTGCAATCGTTTAATTAATGATTCAGCTAGACCATTTTGAGTATGAACATGTGCCACAGGATGTCAACATCAATTTCTACTGTCATACAATAATCATTAAATGCTTGAGATGTAAATTCACCAACATTGTCAAGTCTGACCCTTTTGATAATATAATCTGGGAATTGAGCCCTTAATTTAATAAGTTGGGCGAGTAATTTGGCAAATGCCACATTTTGAGTGGATAACAAACTCACGTGAGACCATCTACTAGAAACATCAATCAACACCATAAATATCTGAACGGACCACAAGGTGGATGAATAGGTCCACATATATCACCATGAATCCTCTATAAATAATGGTGATTCATGTATGACTTTAGTATGTGATGGTCTCACTATCAACTTAAAAATATTCCGGGTTACTAGGTAAACATTTTAGTGAATACAAGTAACAAAACAAATAAAATGTCACTCCACACAACTCGATAAATCTTTCTGTGGGTACGAAAATAAGCAGTTATAAATTTCACGCCACATTACTGGGTAAACCATTTTGCGGGTGTGAAGTACAAGTAATAATATTATATACATTTTAACTATAACATGAAGTCATTTTTCTTAATCATTAGTAATCCATAAATAAATTTGATAATATCATCTTACCACATTTTATTGACTATGGCATAGCCTTACTTGCTAATAATAATGGTAATATGTAAATTAGTATAATGTTATATTTAGTATATTCATACCACATATTATTGACTATGGCAGAGCCGTACTTGTAAAAAATAATGGTAATATGCAGATTAGTAAAATATACTAATTTTATGTAATGTATGTATATATTAGTATATTCCTACCTTTCGGACCGGGTAGAGCGTTCGTACTGATAACGTGTTATAAAAACAGAAAGATAAAGAACACAATAGAAAAACTGAATATAACTTATACTCAATCTTTCTTTCTTTCTCTTATGAATGTGTATTTTCCATTGCATTTGCAGTGCCTTTTATAGGAAAATTTTACCGACACTAGTTACAACTTCCTCCACAAAAACTTTTATCATCATCACATTACTATTTTGAAATAGTGGTAAGTCCACTGTATAATACTATTCACAACATTTGGTTTTTTTTTTGTTTTTTGTTCGTTTTAAGTTTTGAGTTTTACTTGACAAATGAGTCAAACTTTAGTTAACGAGTTGGGTTCAACTCAATTTGGCTTGTAAAGACTCGTTCAAATGAGCCGAGCTTTAATTAACGAGTTGGGTTCAACTCAGCTCAACTCGTAAAGACTCAGGAAGAGGAATTTTTACATATTTTTTATAGTTCAAGCTCGATTTTTTAATATTGATAAAAGAGTTAAGTTCGAGTTTGATTACTGCTCAGTTAGCAAGCCGAGTGTTCGAGAGCTCGAGCTCGAGCTCGACTCAATTTGCTTACACAGCTAGACCTAACTTATTAGCTGCTATAAAAAAAAAAAATCATATTGTTTGGATCGTCACACTCGCACGTGTTTGGATCGTTGGTGATAAAAGTGATGGAACTTTTCCCGCTGTTAGCCTTTCTCGCAGTGCTACTACCGTGCACACTGGCACACACCTAACAAGGTGTGTCATGACAGTTTAAAATAAACATGTTATGTTTTGTCATGTTTGCACATGTTCATTTTGTAACATAACATGTTCATTTTAAACTGTCTTTGGCACACCTAAGTTCATTTTAAACTACCCTGGCACACCCCTAAATATTTGCGCCTTTCTCGTCCTTTGAGTTTTTTTATATATTAATATTATATTAGTTTGAGGAAATATAAAATTAATAAATTCGAGAACCGTGTTGAGAAATCATACCGGGGAAGGTACACAATCAACTGCAATAAAGTCGTGGAAGAGGACTTTTGGCAAAAAAAAATATCTTTAGTGACAACGAAGTGAGATAATTTGCACGCCACAGAAGAGCACAGCCAGAATTACCATGTTTTAATGGCCCTGCATTCTCCCACTTATTTTTTGCGGATGATACCATTGTGTTTTGTAAAGCAGACACTTCTCATGCTAAGACCTTACTTGATTTATTGAAGAAGTTCAAAACCTTTTCTGGCCAAACAGTTAACCTAGCCAAATCCTCCATTTTCTTCAGTAGGAATGCAACTCCGAATGAGAAGACTGACATCAGTAATGTTTTGTTAGGGATTGCTCATCATAACTCTTCCAAATATTTAGGACTTCCTCTGGGTATTGGCACTTCTAAAATTGATACCTTCTCTTTTGTTACTGATAATGTAAAAAAAAAAATCAAAAGCTGGAAAAACTGCTTTCTTTCACAAGCAGGGAAAGAAGTGCTACTTAAAGCAGTTTTGGGAGCCTTGCCAATTTATGTTATGTCTTGCTTTCTCTTGCCTAAAACCATTTGCAAGCATTTGGCACAGGTTTTTGCATCCTTCTGGTGGAAATCCTCTAACCCAAACAAGAAAGGTGTGTTCTGGAAAGCTTGGAAGTGGATAACTGTACCAAAGGAGCTGGGAGGGTTGAATTTTAAAGATATCAACTTACTGAACCAGGCATTGATTGCTAAACAGGTTTGGAGGATATTCACTAAGCCAAATCAGCTTGTCAGCAGAATTTTGAAAGCTAAGTACTTCCCTAAGACATCAGTTTTGGAAGCACAAAAATCAAAAAGTGGATCATGGCTTTGGAATAGTTGGATGGAGGCTAAGGAGATTCTGAACAGAGGGATAAGGTTTGATGTCAAAGATGGCAGATCTATTAAAATTTGGGATCAACCATGGATTCCAAGACTCAGAAATTTCAAACCAACAACTCCTAAGCCAGTGAACAGAGACTTGAATTTGGTGAAAGATCTGATGGATAGTACAGGAAGGCATTGGAATGTTGATCTATTGAAAGAAATTTTCACTGACCAGGAAGTGAAAGCAATCAAGTCTATTCAACCTCTGAAGCCTGAAGAGAAAGATAGAGTATTATGGGACTGGAATGCTAAAGGGGATTTTACTGTGGCCTCAACTTACAACAGACTGGTGTGGGAGAAATGGCGCCAAATGGATAATGCAGAGTGTAGTTTGGAGCAGAAAGTGGGTCGAAGGGTCAGAAAGAAGAGCTGGTCACTGAAAATCCAAGAGAAGGTGAAGCACTTTTTATGGAAATGCTACTCCAACATACTGCCAGTTAATTATAATTTGTGTAAACAGGGGATACAAATGGATGTGATTTGCAAAGCTTGTGGGGAAGGGCCTGAAACATTAGAGCATCTCTTTTTCCAATGCATCAAAGCTCAGAGGATTTGGGAGAAGTCACCAGTTACTTGGGATGGCATACTCCAGGAGACTATCGATTTCAAAGGTTGGTGGAACTCACTGTGCTTAATGAAGAAAAGCCCTTCAACTGATGACAGACTCCAACTTACCTCGTATCTGTTATGGAAAATTTGGAAAGCTCGTAACCAATGTGTTTTTGAGAAGGTCAATCGACCGGCAAAGGCAGTGGTGCAATACGCTTTGAATGGCTGGCTGGAATTTTCAGGCAACGGATCAAACTAAAATTGAAGAACAACTAGGTTCCTTTAGTGTTCAGTGGTTGCTTTTTAAATTTTAGATGCTCCTTTGTTTTATGTTTGATATTTTTGTAATCTGTCCGGTTACTGCACTTAGAAGGTTGGAATTGAAACTGTGGTGTTGGGTAATTGCTGTAGCTTTGTCTCTGTTACCCGATAGATGATTTGTGTTAGGTTTCTAGGACACCTTTGGTGATCCTCCTGTGTAGGAGTTTGCTGCATTTGGGCTAGTATGCCTTCGAACCTTGTACATTCATTTTAAGTTTTAATCCATCTATCGTTTCGTTAAAAAAAAAAAATATATTACTA
>BKCP01002002.1:382137-394689 GCA_008636005.1 Striga asiatica
AATGAAATATCAGACTTTATATTCACATAACAACCACTCATGTGGGACTGGCTGAGCAAACCGCCACTGGTGGTTCTGTTACGTTCTCCCAACACTCCAAAACTACCCAAACCAAAACCTGCTCCTCACCACGCACGGGCCTCAAAACGACGCCGTACTTGACAGCCGCGCCTTCTTCTCCGCCGCCGCCGCGCCGCCCGGATGTTCGCCTCCTGGCTCAACCGCCGCCGGAGGAGGTACTTTCTGCTGATCCTCTGCGGCCCTCTCCTCATCCCGCTGATCTTCGCCGCGTTCCCCTTCATCTGCGTCGCCGAGATTTGGTACCTCGCGCGCCGGAGGCGGCGGCGGTGGGCGGGCGCGTGCGGCAGGGATCGGAGAGGAAGATCCGGCGGCGGCGCTTGCGAGGATGGGATGATGCAGAGGTACCTGGAGGATCAGATGATGCTGGTCGTCGGATCGGTTTGTGAGTGCGAGGACGACGATCGGAGCGTGGAGGAAGGAGATGGGGTCGATGTGAAATATCTCGATAGTGCAAGGCCTGTTTTGCAATAACGTAAATTTGTGACGATTTCTGCACTACATTAGTAAATTGTCCTTTGTATCCTTACTGCTCCTTTTAGTTGTTAACTTTTTTTTTTCTTCTTATTTTACTGTTTTTCCACTTCAGTTTGTGGTGTAGTGAAATGTATGTACTGTGTACATGTGAAATAGTGAAGCAGCTCAGAAAATGGTTGAAAAGTATATATATATATTTTATCATTTACTTAATTTGGAAAAAAAAACATAATTACTTATAACAGTATTTATGAAAAAAGTAAATGCCATAATATGTATTGTTTGAATGTGAAAGATCCATGATCCATCTATCGCTTCAAAGCAAAATAACAAAAAATGTGTGAATGACTTCACACAGTCGACCTTAAGTTGCATCATGTCCATTTGTGCTGCTATTGCAATAAAATAAAGTAAATCCATCAAAATGACTAGTTTATCTTGAGAAAAAATTATTATATTCTAAAATTGAAATTAAAAGTTATACAGTAAGTCACGAATATTCTACTATAACAGGTATTTAAGAATCGGTGGATGAAATTTTAATGAATTTGAAAGAAATTGTATTAAGATTTTAATGAATTTGAAAGAAATTGTATTAAGGAGTAATTTTGTATATTTAGGAGATAGTACAAATGTATAATTGTTAAACAAAAAGAGTAATGAATCGAGCTGATCTTGACTCAATAATAAGGTTGTTACTGATATGAATTTTTAGGTTAGTTTGGATCAATAGAGTTCAAGCTTAGTTCGTTTGTCAAAAATTAATAAAGGGATTGTTAAGGAATGAATTCAGCTTATTGGAGAGTGTTTGGTAAACAATAAATATCAAAAGTTAGCTTATAGCTTAATTTGTCAGTTTTTTGTATTCAAATATGTTTGGTTGGGTAAGATTAATTTAAACAAAATTTCGAACTTCTCTCACAAACTTCATTAGGTAAACTTATCAACTAATTTTAGCAAATATTTTATTATATCAACTACATTTTCAGTCTTCAACTATAAACTATCAGCTATTATCCTAAAATAAACTTGTGAGTTATAATTTAACTTATTAATTAGTTATTTTATTTATAAAACATACTATTACTATTGATAAACGAGCAAAGTTCAAACTCCTTTAACATACGAATAGAACTTATATAATTATAAGCTATCAAATAAATTTAACAAAGTTCCTTTTAATATTGATAAACGAATCAATATAAAAGCTCAAGTATTAGAAACTCAATTTCGACTTGTTTGAGACAACATTAGAAAAATGTTATAAATACAAGTGGGCCAACTCGCACAGTCACACTCCGTGTGAGCCATAAACCCACATTTACACACTATTTTTTCATTCCACACTTTACCATCTCTGAGATCGAACAACATCCTGAAAAAGGGGGAAAAGAAAGAGAAAAGAAGACAATTATACAGAAATCGAATCGAACTCGGACATGAAATCCAGAGCCCAAAGCTTCGTAATCTCAGAAAACACACGAGATCTGAATTGAATTGCCTGGAGAGGATCCGGGGGAGCTAGAGGAAAAAAATCCGCAATTTCTCGTCACATTTTTTTGTCAGATTTCAATCTGTTGAGCTATTCCTGATTCAGATCGGAAGGACCTTATCCGTACGTAGGTGATGGGTTCCGTCTTCAGATTCTCAGCCGTCTGCATTTTCTTCATCTCGTTCCTCGTCCCGTCCGCTCTAGGAAAGGTGATTGAATTTACTGATTTACAGCGGCTAGCTTCTGAAGGTTGCGTACTCATTTGTTGGGCGTTCGTAGATCTAGCTGTAGATTTCTGTTGTCTGTTGTGATTTGCACTCGTTTTTAATTGATCAATTATTGTTAATTTAGCTTTTTTTCTGTTCTATCGTTCTTTATGGTATTCTTCATATATGCGTGTGGTGGTGGTTTATGCAGTCAGCGAATACCTTGGTTTATGATGGTCAAGGCAAATATTGAAAAACAAATCTATGAGGATAATTGGATCCTTTACATGATATTGAATTGCGAAAGGTTGCATGAGAAAGATTGAAATGCTTGGGCAAAGCTCGACTTGATGCTCGGGACCATTTATCCCCTGTTTATCGTTTGAATTCATTTTGGGATTACAGATTCCTGTTGTAATATTTGTTTTTCCTTATTATGAGCCCCTGCTTTTGTCCTCTCACTGCATTTTGTTTTGTCTGCAATGCCTACTTGTACACACGATACTACTCGTGCCGCAATTTTGTACTTGAAATTTGTCAGTAATTGTTTAGTTTCCTGATGACAATGTCAATTAACTAAGATTTGGCCTTTGTGGTGCATTTCAATTTGCTTAAAGCAATAGGAAATTTTGGTTGCATTTTGCCTTCAGTATCCTGACATGTGGTTGAGAAATGTGCAGTTTCAAGATGGGGAGGCCGTTACGCTCTGGGTAAATAAGGTTGGCCCATATAACAATCCCCAGGAAACCTACAACTATTACAGCCTCCCATTTTGCCGTGCACCTGGCAACCCGGCTCATAAATGGGGTGGGCTCGGTGAGGTTCTCGGGGGGAATGAGCTTATTGATAGCCAAATCGAAATCAAATTTAAGAGTAATACCCTGTTACTGAGTTTTCTTTTGTTTATAATTTTTCCGTTTGACTACACCTCGACATTTATATTTGGAAAAATCATGTTTTTCAGGAGATGTGGAGAAGACCACAGTCTGTGAAATTGAGCTTGAAGCAGCAAAGGCTAAACAATTTAAAGACGCAATTGATAATTCGTACTGGTTTGAATTCTTTATGGGTATGTTTGTCACGTTTACTACAATTATTAATTACCACAATTGCTAAAATACATTTTGCTCACTAACTGATGTGTTGTCTCTGTGTTCATATGGTTCATCCGGTCAGATGATTTGCCACTCTGGGGTATGTTTCAATTTTTACGAATATATGTGGGATCATACTTAGTTGATTTATCTTCCGGTTTGATTGAATCGACAATTCTTTCTCGAAGGTTTTATTGGCGAGGTGGTTCCTGATAGAGCCCATGATACTAAGCACGTACTTTGGACACACAAAAACCTTGTCATTAACTACAATGGCAATCAAGTAGGTCCAACTTAAAAGTTTTGTTTTGTTTTTGTTGTTATGAAACAATATTATTCTTGGTGTTGATTAGTATCTATTATTATTATTATTATTATTATTATTATCTCTAGCCTACCCCGACTTGCTTGGGACTAAAGGCTATGTTGTTGTTGTTGTTGTTGTGTTATTATTATTATTATTATTATTATTATTATTATTATTATTATTATTATTATTGTTGTTGTCCATTGCAAATGGAGCTGGAAGAGTCATTATTGACAATTCTCCTGACATAGTGCTAATAATGGACTAGATCAAAATGACTCAATTAAATTATAGTGCTTCTTCTATTAGTGAAGTTTCTAGAAAAAAAAATATATCAAACGGAGCAATGCACCTTGGGTCGCTACGGAAACAGCCTCCTTGTATAATTACAAGGGTAAGGTCTGCGTACAACTGACCCCCCAGACCCCAACCTGTTGGTTGGGGAATATACTGGGTATGTTGTTGTTGTTGTTGTTGAGTGGTTAGCTTGGAGAATAAGCTATGGTTTGTTTTGAGGGCCTTATTTAAATGGACTCTTATGCTTTGTTATGAGAGGGTGAATTTTGAGATTGATTCTGATATTGTGAGTTTTGTGTGTTTTACGAGAGAGTATATCGTTATCCTTCCCATTCGTACGCTTCCCTACACCAATTCTCTTGTAAGATTTTGTGAATGTTTTAATTGATCAACGACTTACAGATTATCCACGTAAATCTTACACAAGAAAACCCTAAGCCACTTGAGGAGGGACGAGTGCTGGAAATGACTTACTCAGTCAAATGGGTCCCAACTAATATTACCTTCGCACGTCGTTTTGATGTTTATTTGGACTACCCCTTTTTTGAGCACCAGGTGAATTTCTTCAAATTTTCTAGGTGATGGAGAACTCAAGAAGAGTATCTATTTTGATTTTATTTCCCTCTGCCGTGATCTCATTAAAGATTCATCGTATTTGCAGATTCACTGGTTTTCTGTCTTTAATTCGTTCATGATGGTAATTTTCTTAACTGGTTTGGTGTCTATGATACTAATGCGCACTCTCCGCAATGATTATGCTAAATATGCCCGTGAAGATGATGATTTGGAGACTCTGGTAATTGTCAGTTTATTACTTAATTTTTCTGTATTCACTAGTGACCAAATTGAAGGAAGGCATATATTCTGGAAGCTTGCTTATATTGAGTGTTACATGTCTAGGAACGGGATGTGAGTGAAGAATCTGGTTGGAAACTTGTCCACGGTGATGTGTTTCGACCTTCCCAAAACCTTGCTCTTCTTTCAGCTGTTGTTGGAACTGGGGCTCAGTTAGCAACACTGGTTCTGCTTGTGATCATTTTCGCAATTGTTGGAATGTTGTACATAGGGTACGCGAAAACTACCTTTTACTATCTGTACACAGGGTTTGCTAAGAAATGACTCGATAATTCTTTTTCATCCAAGAAATAAGTTTACTCCATAGTTTTCTGTACGAGGAACTAGTTGGGTTGGACTACAGCTCCCAAAAAATGAAGTCTTAAAAAGCTCAGTGTATCCCACAGTTATATGATAAGACTTACTCATTGCTGTGTTTTAACTATTTGCATTTATGATTCAGGAGAGGAGCAATTGTCACGACATTTATCGTATGTTATGCTTTTACATCATTTATAGCTGGTTATGTGAGTGGTGGCATGTATTCGCGCAATGGGGGTATGTTCTCCAATAACCTCCTAAAAGAAAAGAATGAAAAGCCTGCATTTTTTTATTAATCCTGCATAAATAACATAGTTTGACATAATTTTATCTCATGTAAGGTAAAACATGGATAAAGTCAATGATCCTCACTGCATCACTTTTCCCTTTCATTTGTTTCGGCATCGGCTTCATCTTGAACACGATTGCAATATTCTACGGTTCTTTGGCTGCCATACCTTTTGGCACAATGGTGGTCGTTTTTGTCATTTGGGCATTTATTTCTTTCCCACTTGCGCTTCTCGGCACTGTTGTCGGAAGAAACTGGAGTGGCGCCCCTAACAATCCTTGCCGTGTCAAGACCATCCCTCGTCCGATCCCCGAGAAGAAGTGGTACCTCACACCTTCTGTTATCTCTCTCATGGGAGGTCTGCTTCCTTTCGGGAGCATTTTCATTGAGATGTATTTCGTCTTCACGTCCTTCTGGAATTACAAGGTACTTCTGTTTTATTTTTATGTTAGAAAAAATTTTCTGCCATATGTGTGCTTGATGTTTTATCTGCTATTAAGTCATTCTCAGTCTTGCCCTCTAGACTTGTCAGATGCCGAAGTTATTTGCTCTGCCTTTGCTGTTATTGTTAATGCATTATTGTGGTTGATAGGTTTACTATGTGTATGGCTTCATGCTGCTCGTGTTTGTGATCCTGATCATCGTCACCATTTGTGTGACAATTGTGGGCACGTACTTCTTGCTGAACGCGGAGAACTATCATTGGCAATGGACTTCATTCTTCTCTGCTGCCTCAACCTCTCTTTATGTATACCTCTACTCTATATATTACTATCACGTGAAGACAAAGATGTCGGGCTTTTTCCAGACCAGCTTTTATTTTGGGTACACTTTGATGTTCTGTCTTGGTCTGGGGATACTATGTGGTAAGTTTATCATCCCTGACTGTATGCATTTCTTTTAACATTGTCACATCCTAAGCACTTCAAATTCTCTATTGGATTTTGTATTTACTTAACAAATATCAGTCTATGTACCATAGCTGATTTGAATTAATATGTTAATCTGCTGTAAATTTCAGGCGCTGTCGGCTATTTGGGATCCAATTTGTTCGTTCGGAGAATTTACAAAAACATCAAATGTGATTGATCTACACGTTGTTAAGACACACAGGGTACTTTAGCTTTCATTTTCCCCCATGATAGTATAAACGCTTCCGGAAAGCAACAGCTCTGTGGAAGTCTGGAGAAACATGTGAATGAACTTCTTTTTGCAGCAATGAAAATGCAAGAATGTTATTTGTTAAAGCTCGGTTCGGGTCCTGGGAGTGTAGGACTGGAAAACTCTGTCTTTTCATATTTCATATGTTGCATTTTGCTGCGAAATGTTTGTAGCTTGTAAATTTTTGCTGCTTAGGCATTTCGTTTATATATATAGACCTCGCCAGTAGTTGATTCTCTTTCTATATTTGTACTCTAATGTTTAAGAGGATTTTATATTGAGAATTTGAGATTGAGTGATGTCTAAACATGGAAGGATCTGCATATTACGTTTTTGTTCGACCAATATATTTGTCCCTATATTGAAGTAAGCATGATCAAAATTCTCCCTACTTCCTGTATGGTTGCCACTTTATAACACACGTGTAATTTTCAACATACTCTTACTTCAAGAAGTTCCACAGATTCTTAAATGTGTAGATTTCAACATAACGAGTTTTTTACACTAGGGTTGAATGAACCCTCATATTAGGATCGAAACTTCAATTCAACTCGAGAGTTTATTGAACTGGAAAATGATGGTTTGGATCCCCGTGTGGGCAATTAGGATCGAAGTTGCAAGTCAACTCACAGTTTATTGAACGAAGTTTCAAATCAAGTCACAGTTTATTGAACTTGAAAATGAAGCATCCGCCCAAACGAAGCATGATAAAAAGAACAAGAAAACTCATCTGAACTTCATCCTACTTCAATTAACCATATGTTCCACCAGAGTATGAACCCCAACAAGAGGGATCAAAATGAACAAGACGCGAAATCCTTAAAACAAACTAAATTTACACACAAAGATCAACATTGAACAAACAAACAAACAAACAAAACACAGAGTTACTGGCACATTTACCCTCTAAACCAATCAATAGCATGCTGCATGAAGACGGTGGCCAAGGTGAACCAGGTGCCATGTGAGGGACATTAGAGTCAAAACATTGAGGAAAGACGAATACGAGTTCAGCCCCCGAAGCTTCTCGCTCAATCTCGCCAGCTCTGCTTTTGCAGCAATTTCTTCTTCTTCATTCTTCTGCTGCTGCTTTTCTTTCCGGCCTAAATTCTCTGCAGTTGCCAAACTACCTCTTCCTGCAGTTTCTGCAATCGAGCCCGTGGCTCGTGTGCCGCTACTAGGCTCGGTTGCCATCTGGCTGCCTTCGTTTACGGCGCCTTCTTCCTTCTCCTTTTTCATCCTCTGGACCATCACCTTAAAAAGTGAAAAAATCGAATTCATAACTCTGATATATCCCAGACATTTGCTTAAAGGAAATTACTTGTATCATAACACATAGCAAGGAATGACAATACACTAAACACGGACACGACTGAAAAACACTATTACAAAGACGAATGATAGGATGAACACAACACGACACAGCATGAAACACGACGAGATAAAGATTTAGTAAATCTGAACTTATTATGATCAGATAAACAATCTTGAAACACGGCAAGATAAAGATTTAGCAAATTTGAACTTATTATGAACAAATAAACAATCTTGAAGCCCGAACACACAAATTTGAACTTGTTATGATCAAATAAACAATAAACAATCTTGAAGCACGATCAAATAAACAATCTTGAAACACGAACACACAAATTTGAACTTACTATAATAAAATAAACAATCTTGAAGCACTTGAAGCACGAACACACAAATTTGAACTTATCATGATCAAATAAACAATCTTGAAGCACAAACACACACTACACGACATGCCACATAAGCAAACCTTGGCCGCTCGTGGCTCCAAATAAAGCATGTTCGCCAAAACCATACCAACCGCTCCCGCCAAATTGAACCCGTGTAACAAACCCGCCCGACCCATCATCAAAACATGACCCAAAATCGCCAATCCCAGACTATACGCCAGGGCCCTGAAGTACACTGGATAAATCCTGCTCTGCACCACACCGAATTGGCCCCTCGGCAAGCTCCCCGCCAGCACGTAGCTCGATGCAAACGTGACCCACACGCATGTCCCGTATGCGGATGCGAAACCCATCAAATGCAATATACCGAAAAGCGGGCCCCACCTTCCCGGCGAGAAAAACAGGTAATTAAAAACGTCGCGTCCAATTTCACGAAGTCCGCGAACGATTTCGCCCAATTCCTTTTCCCCTTCCCTTTTGGCGGCTTTCGCCATTTCATGAGCTCCTTCGGCTTTTCTAAAGGCCTCTTCTTCGACCCTTTTCGCGCCTTCTTTGATTTCGCTGGATTCTTTCTTCGCGGCCTCTTTTATTTCGTTTGATTTTTCCGAAATTTTATCTTTCGTCTCTTTGGCCTCGTCTTTGATTTTCTCCTTGACCTTCTTGGCGCCTTCTTTGATTTCGAGGGCTTCTTTTTTCGCGCCCTCTTTTATTTCGTGAGATTTTTCCGAAGTTTTATCCATCGTTTGCTTCGCCTCGTCTTCAACCGCGTGGACCTTGTCGGCCACGGCTTCCTTCGTCTTCTCAAACGCGCTCGCGATTTTGTGCTTGCACTTGCCGTACGCATCGCACACGAGCTCCCGAGGCCGGAATTTAGGAGCGGCTTCTTCGTTTTCGTCGGATTTCATCGACTCTGAAATTTCAGATTTTCCGGTGGTTTCGGATTCGTGTTCCGGAGGAGAGATCAGGACCTTGGTGTGGCCGCCGTCGTCTTTCTCGAACTCGACCACCACCACGCGGTGGCCGTCTTTGACGATGACTTCATCGTTCGCCGCCGGTTGCTGCCGGGTTTCAGGGGTCGGGGAGAAGAAGCCGGCGGTTAGGAGGGAGGTAAGAACGAGGCCCAGAGCCAAAGCATTCATCATTNGAATTTTGTGTGGATCTGTGTGGGTTTTTTTGAACTGGTGAATTTTAGGACGGTTTTTTTGCAATTTGTTTGCAGAGAAAAAGGGGGAGTTTGTTGGGAGTGTGTTTATGTAGGGGAGTTGTAGAATTGACACGTAGTGTGGCCGTTAATAGGGAAGCAAACACGTGGCGTGCTGCATGTCGTTGTGGAATTATACGTGGCAGTTTCTGGTTTTTTCTGACGCTCAGACAGGATTTGTATGCTTTTTATTTACTTTTTCTTTTAGTTTTGACCAGAGCTCATCATCACATGTATCTTTTTTAATTGGGCTAATAGGCATTAGAGGCCCAAAATTATTTAAAAGAAGCCCAATTTAAAGTCTAAAGAGAATGAAGCAACCCAAATTCTTATGAAGTCTCCATTTTTGCCAATTGGCACCATTTCAAATTGGAGTCATGTAACATAATAGGAATTTGCACCCCATACTATCATATTTTATTTATATAATATTTTTATAATCATATTAGTTTTATTTATAATCCTACTAATTCATCCCCAAAATATTGCAAAAATACCAGATCTGAGATGTACACAACTCAACCGTTATAAAGGAATCTTTTGAGCAAATTAAATGTGATTAGATAATTAAATGAGATTTAGATATACACTTACCAAAACAAAAAGAAGTCCTAACGTTCCCATATTCATAATTATTATCCTTACCCATTAATCCTCCACCTCCATCATCCATCGACAATGAGTTTCACAATTTTTCCTGCAACCAAACAAATCTCTCTCCCGAATATTCGCATCACAGGAAATTCACTCCATGCCGTTCGAATAGATCAAAGGATTTAGCACAATATCTCCTCAAATCCTTCCTTTTTCCCAACAAATATTCATTCAATGGCGCTTTTAGTTCCGTCACCGGAGATTTTATCTCTCGTCGGCGCCATAAGTCCTTCAAGAATCTGTCTCCGTAAAAGGAAAATTGAAATTAGGGTTAGTAAGAAGAGAAAAGCAGAGACAGTGAGGCCTATGGTTAGACCGACGTGGTTGTTGTTGACGTCGTTGAACTCAAAGTTCGGGACGGTGTCTAACTCAATGGCGAACACGTGGTTGGAGGCGTTGCCGACGGTGGTGGAGTTGAAGAGACCGAGGTACTCCCAGCCAGAGAGGAGGTCGCTTGATGGAGAAATATACTGCAAATATACTGAAACGGAAATCATTGAATTCGAAAGTTAAATTCTGAAGGAGGAGAAAAAAAAAAATTAAAACTAGAAATATAATGTTAATAAAAACGTGAAAGATATACTATTAATAAAACGTGAAATATATCTTTTTAAACTAGAAATATACTGTTAATAAACTAAAAATAAACTAGAAATATTTATGATTGACCCGTCTCGTTTTTTTTTTCTTTATAAAATTTCACGTTTCTTGTTTTGGTATTCACTTTTTTGTTGACGAATAATTTGGTGTTGTTATGGCCATGATTGAATCCGTTTTGACAAAAAACTTCTCAGAGAATAATTGTCGAACACTTGGTGTGCTTGAATAGTTGATAGTTAGTTCTGTTCTGTAAATATTGCGGGTATATACAGTATATTTTCAGCATATGTTTCGAGGTATGAAAATTTATATGTTTTCGGGTATGAAAATTCTGTACATGATTGTATATCTCACCATCAGATATGAAAATTTACATGTTGCGGGTATATGTTGCGAGTATATACAGTATATACCAAAGTTGTACAAATATACATAAAATATACATGAAATATACATTTGAGATTCTCGTAATTCAAGTCAGCGACAGATCGGGACACATATATACATAAAATATACTTTACTTATACACTCGAGTTTCAATCGTTTCTCAAAATCAATTTCTAAACCCACATATATATAAAATATACCTAAAATATACACTCGATCCTTGAACTGCGGATCTCATTCAGAACCCACATATACATAACATATGCTAAAATATACACTTCGGCCTGCCTGCGATGCCGTAGTTCGGATGAGGGTGATGAACATATTCTTGCTGCATTTGATCCCTAAAATGCGGATCTCGTTCAGTAGGGGGGTCACTGGCTCGAACGCGCGCAAGTAGGAGAGCTTGTAGACGAGGATGGAACTGAGGATGGAAAAGTAGTATTGTCCGATGTGAATGGTAACTACAATTAATGCAATTTTGATGTGGTAAGTTATTGTGTTTGTTTGGTTTTCTGTGTCTAAACTTCACCAACATAAAATCAATAAAATAAATCTGTTTCCAAAACTTTTTTTTTTTTTTTTTCTAAAACGGCAGAACTGTTTTCAAATTTTAGTAACATACAAATTAGAGGAAAAAAGCTTTCTACAAAGAATAAACATACCTCAGCAAAATCGTCCTTTCACGTTTATTTTCTTTTTCTGTTGTAATTCAATCGATCCGAATCTCTGTTTTTTTTTTCCTGTTGATTGGGATTATAAACCTCAAATTCAAAACTTTTTTTTCCTGTTGATCGAACTCACTCTGGGATTTTTTTTTTTTAGAAGGATATCGGCTATAATTGCGGAAAATAGGGGATGGAGGTCCGCCCTGTTCTGTAACTGCTTTTAGGTTTATATGCAGTAAAGATTCTTTGTTTAGGTAGATTTACAATTATTTGATTATCAATGATATAATTATAATATTTTTAATTTCATACAGGAGACATAAAAATTTCTCTAATCAAAACGATCTTAGGTTAGCGAGAAGAAGAGACATTCATTAATCTTTTCAATATGATATTAAAACATCGATAATTCAAATATTGTCATCACATAACTAGACAAGTTAGTTGATTAACCAATTTGTCATGTAAAGTGATTTGATATTATTCAAATTAACAATCCATATTTTTTGTGTTCACAAAATTCAGTAAACTTACAATTTTTTTTTTTCACAATTTTTTTTTTCACAATTTTCACTCAAGCAATTGGAACTTTAGATTGCATCATAGAAGTAGAAATAACAGGTGAAAAAAAATAGCAAGTTTGGGTGGCAATTTTGTATTTTTATTTTATTTGGAGTATGGATTTTCTTGGTTTATGTATGAGCTGTTTGCTGTAGTTCGAATTTTCTTCCTGGAAGATGTTAGGAGGTCATCATAGATTTTGAACCGCATATTACCTTATGC
>BKCP01002002.1:394701-464616 GCA_008636005.1 Striga asiatica
TCATATTACCCAACAATGAGTCCTTTTTCATGGTCGCTTTCAACTTTTTCATGACTTCAATTCTACAAACACTCATATACACGCATTTACTATTATAGTTGAGGTTGATGTTGTGGCAATCCATTAGAAAAACAGCATATAATAATAACAGTAAGAAAAATATTCTTCTAAAACTGAACCATCACTTCCTATTATTGTAGGAATGTAGTGCTAAGTAAATAGGGATCCATATATAATATTTTAAGCAATTTTTTTTTTATATTAGATCATATCGTTAAACGGGTTGAACCGTCATATTTTTTTTCTAATAAAATGTATTTTTATTGTATGAATATACTATTGTAGTTTGCATTATTTTTTAAATATATGATATTTCAGTTTAAAATATGCATATCTATTGAAAACTATTGACTGCATAATTATTAGGCCTATCTAGGATTGTAAACGAGTTGAGTCGAATTCGAACTTGAACTCATGGTGCTCGAGCCCTTTACGAGTCGACTCGTTAACTAAACAAGACATTAATCGAGTTCGAGCTTGGCTCATTTATCCAGTCGAACTCGAACCTTACATAAATACTCATTTTCAAATGAGCCAAGTCGAACCCAATATTTTATTAAATGATCTTTTAATAAGTTCAAGCTCTACTCGATTATCAAACGAGCTGAGTTGATCGAAGATCAGAAGCGCCTCGTTTCATTCCTACCTCTACCTAACATCATCATCACTCGATTTGTGTGATTGAGAACAAGAAAGATTAATGATGTTTGGCTTTTTTCTTGTCTTGAATGAGGTTAAACATTGAAAGGGGTGGGATTGGGTACAATAAAAATGCAGTCTTTGTCTGAGGAATCTTGTCAACATCAGGCCTACAATGGGTCTAGCTAGGGAGCATCTAATTCCCATCAAATGTAAACTGACCAAAATTTCAGGGAAATAAATTAATGTCTCTTAAGGGCCATAGCTAGTGGTAAAAGTTGGAGTCTTTAACTAAAACAACATGAATCTCAGACAATGATGTAAAATTTGTCCATTGTAATAAAAATTGCAGTCCAGAATAAGTGTAATTAAGGCCAAAGGAAACATCACTGCAAGCTGGCATTTTTCTAAGTCAACATATATCTAACAAATAATTCAAGTGGATTACTCTCTTTCTTATACTGCAAGCAACTACAATAATTGAGAGAGATTTTAATTGTTACTGTGACAACTGAATAAAGGTGTTCTTTTATAATTGTTGAAATTGAATCATACACTCGATCACATCCAACAATAAAAACCTAGTGAGGACACAAAGATTGAAATATTTCTCAATGCCCTCAAAAACCATGGATTGATGGGTTTAGAAAGGAATTAGCAGTTGGAAATTCATTATCATGTTTTATTCAATTGAGTATTTGACCCTGCATATTAATGTAATTGTGACGAAACCTTTATCATTTATGAAATAAATATGTTGGAATGCATGTGTTGTAGGAAAGGCATCATTTTGTTTTGGAAACACAGCTCATCATTATCTCGACTTTTGATTAAATGCACAAGAAAAATGAAGTTAATCAAAGTCCTCTCTTTTAGCACCTCAAGACATCTTTTTTATCATTATTTTTTTGGAAAATGTGCAATGGTTTCTTTCTTGCTGTCAATAGGTCACTGTGTACTACTAAGACTCCATTATTTTCTGGTCAATAGGGTGTAAATCAAACGAGCTCGAGTGAGTCTGTAGTACTCGAACTCTATCTCAACTCATTTACAGTTGATTTCAAGTTATTAGAGCATCTCTAATGCTATAGCTTTGAAAGACAATGATTTTTAACACATGTCAATCAATGATTGTAATGTTAATCTACATATGAATAATGTTAAAAGAATGAAAATTTCAATCAAACTAGTATCTCCAATTCATAACTTTGATAAGAAGTTATTTGTATCGGTGGACCAATTAAAATAATTCATTGATACAAGAATAAAAAAAATTAAATCAAAATTTAAGTGAATTGATGAGTCATCATGTTTAACATGGTGTTAGATATTAGAAAGTGGACTCAACATTGTTAACATTAAATGCCATCCACCTCATCATGAAAGAGTTCATGACAATATGCATTGGAGAATAAAATTAGTAAGATACTTTCAAAAGTTGATGATATGAATGATTTTTTCTAATGTCAAAAGTGACATTGGAGATGCTCTTAGTGAGTCAAATTATAAAAATTATACTACTTCATTTTTTTTATAAATGTCATTTTGGCTTTATGAATAATTAACAAAATAAATGATGTTTTGAATATTTTGTACTCCCTCCTATTTTTAATAGATGTCGTTTTGAGAAGTTGCACAATAATTAAGAATATTTTTTTTGCCAATAATAACCCTCATTAATGAGGATAGAGATTGATGTTTTGAGAAAAGATGGAGAGTGAATATGAAAAGACGTAGTGTATTTATTAGTTAGATGAGGGTAATAATGAAAAAATATGTACAAAATAGCCAAAACGACATTTATTTAACAAATGATCAATTAAGCTAAGATGACAAATAATAAAAATAGGAGGGAGTATATCTTTTCCTATTATTACTCTCATCTAGCTAATAAATACACTACATCTTTTCTCAAAACATCTATCTCTATCTCTATCCTCATTAATGAGAGTTATTATTGACAAAAATAAATATTCTTAATTATTATACAATTTTTTAAAATCACATTTATTAAAAGGAAGTATAAAAATTAAATCTTTTAACATTGAATTTAATCATATAAAAAGGTGATCTTTTTAATCTTATCGAATTGAGTTGAATTAACAAAACACTCTACTCGAGGAAAAAACGAAAAAAAAAATATTACCGGTCAATCAATTCATTCATTGATGATGATGGTTATGGTGATTATGTTCTCAGTTTTCCCAAAAGTGAAAAACAAAATATGCACATCACCTTGTTATGTGGGCCCCAACTGACATCGTTGTTGTACCTCCAAGCTCTGGGCTGTGCCCCACACATACAATAAGAAAAACAAAAAAAATTGGAGGGTCCCAACGGCCTCTGCTCTTTGATTCTGACACACACAGTACACACACAAGCTGGTGTCGCCGCCGGCCCATCCCTTTATACCCACGCAATTTTGCTTCATTTCTTTCACCACACCGTCCTTTTTTTTGTTGCCTTTTCTTTTTTTTTTAAAAAAAAATGTATGTGATGTGCTCACACTGTTTGCGCAATTGTTCTTTGTCTGCTATCGGGGGCATGTGGGCATGTCCGTGTAGCTGTTGACTACGCTTCTTTTTCCCGTATATTTTTTAGTGATTTCATTTCTGTCCCTTTCATTTTCTTGGCCCAAGAGAGAGATAGAGAGAGATTAAATGGTAGATGAAAGGGTCATCTCATGCTTTTGTCTATTTTTCTGGGTTTTCATCAAGGAGTAAAGGGGCTCTGCTTCTTTGTTTTGGTTTGCGTTTTGTCATCTGATTTCTCTCTGAAAAGCCAAGGCCTCTTATTTCTATTTTGTTATTGATTTTCTAAAACTGAAAAGCTGGGAGCTTTGCAAGATCTGCAAGCTCCAAGTCCAAGGCTTTATGCTCCAGGTTTGTCACAAGTCTTTGCTGTTTTCTCTGTCCTCTCAGTTTTTGTTTCCTTTTTCCTTTTTTTTTTTCATTTAGTTACTTGAGATGGGCTCCAAAATTTGGATTCTTGATTTGTGAAATTATGCCTCGTTTATAGGTTTTCTCCAATAGGTTCTCTTTTTTAAAGGCAAAAAAAAAAAGCTTCAGGGTCTGGTCTGCTTTGTGCTGGGTTTTAAAACTCTCTTTATATTTTCTTTTGAGAGACTACACAAAGGGCAGGGTGAAGTTTACTGAAATCCTTTCTGGTTGGCATATATTAGTGGCTTCTAGATTTCCTTTTCCTTTCTTCTGGGTTTCGAGCTTTGCCCCTTTGTTCATTTAGTGTTTGTTCAGATCTATCTGCTTCTGCTCTCTTCTCGCAGATCTGAAATTTTCAGCTTATTATCACTTTTGTAGCTTTAACATTACTCATGAGCTGGAAAAAATAAGAGCCCGGATTCAACTTTTCCAGTTTATCAGCTTATTAGTTTCTCCTAAGATTTGGTTGGAACTGAAAGTTAAATTCATATTTTCACTCAGTAATTATTGTGCTTTTTAGTTTTATTGTAATTCTTGAGCTGCAAACCGCTGTTTATGCTATAGATTGACATATGAAGGATTGTAAAACTTTAATACCCAATAATACCCAGAAGGGCCCTTTGAAAAATTGTTAAAAAATTGGCACTTTTTTGGTTTTTTTTTTTTCCTTACATTACATTACCTTTCATTGTTCCCCTTGTTCTAGCTGCAGTTTTCTTGTTTCCTAACTACTATTGTCCCAACACATTATAAAACTGAATGACAATTTTACTTCTGAAAAAGGAAAATAATAAAAGCCATGCCCATTTCTAACAGAGCTGATTTTTGTTTTATGCAGATTTTATATTTGTGAGAGAAAAGAAGTGGGCGTGGCCTCGTTACATCATTAGTTCTTTATATTTGTGAGAGAAAAGAAGTGAGTGTGGCCTCGTTACATCATTAGTTCGCACAATTGTCTCGTAAAGTTGATATTGCTGTTTTCTTGCAAACAGCTCTTACAGCTATGGCCGAGAGCAAGCAAATGAAGAATCAAAGTCCCCACGGCTACAAAGCTCTAAACACGAACACTCAAATTTCAACATCAACAGCTTCGCACTGTCATACATTTGAATCGGGAAAAAGCGGAATTAGTAGAGAAACTGGTTTACCTCTTGGGAATGTGACTTTCAAGGTAAACACTAGAAGATCTGCTGAAGATGAGATAAATGCAATAACTCCACATGACTCTCAACACAGGACTGAGTCCTCTTGTTCGAACTCTTTGTCCGTCAACTTTCCTTTTTCGTTACAGAATCTCGCCGGAAAAAATTCCGTTTATTCTGATAATTCGGATAATGTCAGACTTGGCGGCAATGAACACGAGAATCTCCTGACTCATTCGGGAGAAACAATGATTTTGATGAATCATCATGAGGGATTATTGAGGGAAGGCGGCGAAAACACATGGAACCCGAAATGCAAATACGAATCTTCCGAGTCCTCGATAGCAAAAGTTGCCGAATTCGATCTGAATGAAGATATCAATGAAAATGGAATAGGGGATTTTATTCATGGTGTGATACGTGTTGTGGCGAAAACAGGGGTTCTTAGTGGACAGCCCACGATTCCTTTGGAGTTTCGAGGCGGGCTGGGCTGGACGGGCCCGAGCAAGACAAGCGCTTTTTGGCCCGTTTCTACTTGGAGAAGCTCAAACAGAGAAAAAAGCCAGTGTTGCTTTTCTGGGTTCGACCTAAATGTTGCTGCTGTTGAAGATGATGTCATGGGAACTGTATTATCTTGTCCAGCTGTCGATTTAAAACGATCAGTGACTCCTTCCATCGATCTCAATCGAATTTTTGATGTCGGTGATGAGTTCACTCCACCTTCACTTGAAAATCCACATTTGTTAGACTTGAAATTGAATGTTATTAACACAAGCAGGACTTCAGGTCCCATGAAATCAGGATATCAAGATTTTATTCCTATCAGACGTGATTATCATCTGCCGGTTTCGAGTCCCATGCAGCATTTCGCCAGTTACGGTTCGTTGCAGCCAAAGTTTCCAACTTTATCACACCCTTTACCTCATCAAGCTTACCCTTATAAAGTGCCGCTACAGATTGGCCCGACTCAATATCTTGGATACCATCCTCAACAACACAACTTCTTGCCGGGATTATATAATCCTGGTGGCCCTGTTAATCCTGTGTTTGGCAACTTGTTGACAAGTGGGACTAAAGCGGATGAGGGCAGCAGACCATTCTTGTTTCTTGCTGACAAGCTTCCGTCCGGTGAATGTTTACAAAATCACGATTGGGATTTGACGTCTAAGAAAAGGAAGGAAACTGAGGGAGGATTCGAATGTTTTACCAGCTTAGCCACAAACCGGTGAATGGATGGATTTTTAGGGGCTTCTGCTAATCTTAATGGTGGTTTTTTCCAGTTTTGCTGCTTAGTGTATTTATGATTTTGCTACTCTTTAGAGATTGATTTGGTTTATGGGTTCACGCTTGTTCATCAGGTTTTTGTGGTTTGGAAAATTCCGTAGATGTCTTCTTGTTTTTCTCCTGATATAATACAGAAGCTACACTTGAACATCATTATGTGTTCAAACTTCAAAGTTCAATCCATGTGGATGTGGTATTTGGCAAACAAATGCATGAGCTACTGGCTCCTGAGGGAGTAATCTGTAAATTAGAAACAAATTTGAGAGAGATTTGCTAATTCAAAAATCTTTTGTGACCTCAATCTCACAAGAAATGTATTTTCTACCTATACTCTCTCCTCCCACCCCCTACACTTTTTGAAAACTCTTGCAAAATGTTATATATAATATAAAATTATATTTAAATCCTTCGTAAACGAGTTATAAACTAAAAAAAATGCAATTTAGATACCAAAGACAAAAATAAACTAAGCTTAATTTGTGTTGGCTTTTGTAAAATATAAAAGTGTTAGCTTATTTACGTATCAAGCCTAACTTGTCTTCCAGAAAGCCTCACAGCTGGCCCGTTGACTGATGGGCTGAGCCCAATAATATTCTTTGGGTAGTCCGTGTCAGAAAGTCGTACAAATTACATTTAGGGCTGAAATTGCAAGTCATGTTGAGATTGATACAATTGAGATGGATCAATTTGCCTGGAAATAACTGTGTTTTTGCTGTATAGAATCGGAGCACAAGAAAAAGTGTTGCAATTATCCATTGAAAGAATCTTTTGCCAAATGATTCCCTTTAAAGAAAAAGTTGAATATACCAAAGGCCTAGAAATCCATTGGGCAATATTCTGCAAGAACTTTACTTTTACTTTTTAACTTTTTATCACACAATGGATTTATCCAAGAGGATCAATTCTCCCTCAAGGACCATAGGAAAATAAATAGAAACAAAAATAAGAATAATAATATTCATCTTTAGAGTTATTGAAAATATGCATAACAACATATATTACTCTTTTCGTTATAACATTAGTAAAATCAATGGTACAAATATTGCCAACATATTTCGGAAATCACGTGGTGAACTCTACAAAATAGATTAACTATTTTCTTTATACTATAACTTAGAAAGTGAAGATTTTAGTCCGGTAAATTCACTCTAAATGAAATGTCATAGAATATGAAAAATAGATGAGCAAACTAAAACAATTTACTTCTTTTGAAAAGAATCACATTTCACAATAAAAATTATGCATCAATTAAAAAATATTTAATTAGGGTTCTAAACTTCTAATAGTGTAATTTTGGACAGGAGTTTTTTTAATAAGTTTAGTTTTGAAAAATGGGCTAAAGCTGGCATATGCTGTCGCAACCACATTTCATGCTACAGAACAATATATAGAGAGAACATGCATTTTGTTTCCTTTTCTAGATTCCCCATTTTATCCTCCACATATCTTTTTGCCCTTTTTTTTTTCTTTGCAAGCAACTTTCCCAAGTTTCAATAATTTAATCTTCACTTTGCACATTTCATTTGTTCTTTTTCTTGGTTCCTTTTTTGGATGGGTGTTTTGATACTACTACAATTGTAATCTATATGAGCCCTAATAGCTACCTATTAGTGGGAAAATTCGTCTGCAAAAATCGGAATATTTGTTGTTGGATCAGGTGTTTGTTGATCTAACGGCAAATATTTTGATGTGTGCATTGCACATACTTGTATCAAATTTTCTGTTTTAAGTGTAGAATTTAAGAGAGTTATGTTTCAAACCAAGAAGCATTAATTTGTTAGGCTGCACATAGAAGTAAAGGCACATTGTGTTCTACCTTTTTATTTATTTGAAACAGCACAAAGTTGACAAAAATCTAGTAAAAGCTGTAAGAAAAAGCAGCAGAAGAATATATAGTGAAGTAGTCTGGCCAGTTCTCAATCTTTTCTTTCTAAAACTTTCATGCAAACAGACAATAAAAAATGAGTGGAAACCGAATAAAAACCACTACAGAAAGGATTTCACCTCCCAAGAGATGCATTCAGAATCTCAGATGGCAGTAAAGTAAAGTAATTTCACAAAAAAAAAGAGTTTTTTTTTTTAAATAAGAAAATACTATAATTGTTGACTATCTAAAATTACCCTGAAATTAAGCAAATTACTAAATAACCTCATTTTAATGTCAACAGGGTGGTAGTTCAAGTTCTGAATAAAAACTAAGGGCTAAAAAGTAAAAAACCAATATTAACACTTCTATATGAACAAGCAAAATCTCAGGTTAAACTTTGTCATTACACATACAGGATCACAAACTGATACATGTTATGTACTAATATACAATATATGCAACATATACATACATTTGGACTCAATCAAATACGCAAAAATCAAAATTCAAAATAGGCAAACCCTTTTAGCTCTCACTTCATTTTCTCATGCATGCTCATTTTACTCCCACATTCTTCACTTTCTTCACAACTCTTTTGCAGCCACAGCCCCTTTTTTCTCTCTAAAAACCTCAACACACCTTAACTCCCCAGATTTTTACTGNAAAAAAAAAAAAATGGCAGCAAAACTCGTGGTTGAGGTGCTCGATGCCAGCAACCTCGTGCCCAAGAACATCCACGAAAACTCGAGCCCTTTTGTCGAGGTAAAATTCGACAGGCAGCGCAAACGAACCTCGACCAAACCCAATAACCTCATAAACCCCACTTGGAACGAGCAGCTCGTTTTCGACATTGAAAACCCAAACGACCTCTCCACCCGATCGCTCGAGGTTTTCGTTTACAATGACAAAAACCATGGCAAACACAACAACTTCTTCGGAAAGGTTCGCATTTCCGGCTCATCCATCTCTCGTTCGGAACAAGAATCCGTTTTCCTCAAATACCCTCTCGAGAAAAGGGGTCTCTTTTCCCAAGCAAAGGGCGAAATCACGTTAAAAATCCACTCGTCGAACGAAAATCCCGATCACAAGGAAAGAAAAAAAGAATCAAAGGTGAAGACTTTCCACTCGGTCTCGGCTGCTCCTCGCAAATCAGTGCCTGTTTCCTCATCGTCAACCGGTATTATTACTACCGTAATGCAAATGAAGGCTCCCTCGACTCAAAAGCCCGACTACGGTTTAGTCGAGACGAAGCCACCTTTAGCCGCTCGATTGGGTTATTGGGGCCGAGACAAGACAGCTAGCATGTACGACATGGTCGAGCCCATGAACTTTCTTTATGTCCGAGTCGTGAAAGCCTCGGACCTCCCTTCGAACGACGTGTCGGGTAGCATCGACCCGTACGTCGAGGTCAAAATCGGAAATTACAAAGGTGTCACCAAGCACTTCGAAAAGAACCATAACCCGGTTTGGAACCGAGTCTTCGCTTTCTCCAAGGAGAGGCTACAGAGCAGCTCGGTCGAGGTGAATGTGAAGGACAAAGACTTCTCGAGAGACGATTTTGTCGGGAGGGTCACGTTCGACTTGAACGAAATCCCGAAACGCGTAGCTCCCGACAGCCCTCTGGCGCCACAGTGGTACAAACTGCACGACAAAAACGGGGTTTTGCTGAGACATGGTGACATCATGCTCGCGGTTTGGATGGGTACTCAGGCTGACGAGGCGTTCCCATACGCGTGGCATTCGGATTCGCACAGCATGACTCAGCAGAACCTGACGAGCACAAGGTCAAAAGTGTACTTCACCCCAAAAATGTACTATCTGCGTGTCCACGTCATCGAAGCCCAGGACCTCGTCCCAGCCGACAAGTCAAAGCCTCCCGACCCAATCGTGAGGGTCCAGCATGGAAAACAGAGCCGGATAACACGTCCGGTCAAAGGGTCGGTCAACCCCGAGTGGAACGAGGAGCTCATGTACGTCGCTTGGGAGCCACTCAACGAGTATATAGTCGTGAGCGTGGAGGATAAAGGGAAGGTGATCGGGCGCGTGCTGATACCCGTCAAGACCGTTAAAAAACGAGTCGAGTCGAAACTGCCCGACACGCAGTGGTTCGCGCTGCAGAGGCCGGCTCTAGCCGAGGATCAAATCGAGATGAAGATGGATAAGTTCGCGAGCCGAGTTCATCTCCGTCTCTCGTTAGACGCGGGTTATCACGTGCTGGACGAGTTGACTCAGTTCGGGAGCGATCGGCAGCCGTCGGGTAATCAGCTGAGAAAGCGGAGTGTCGGGATTCTCGAAATCGGGATACTTAGCGCTCGGAACCTCGCGGCGATGAAGGCGAAACAGGGAAAGCTGACCGACGCGTACTGCGTGGCAAAATACGGGAGCAAGTGGGTCCGCACGAGGACGATTCTCGACAGCTGTCACCCGACGTGGAACGAGCAGTACACGTGGGAGGTTTTCGACCCGTGCACCGTTTTCACGCTCGGAGTTTTCGACAACTGCCAGGTCAGCGGAGGGGAGGGTGCTCCAAAGGACCAGAAGATGGGGAAGGTGAGGATTCGGGTGTCGACTCTGGAGGCAGAACGGGTTTACACCTACACGTACCCGCTCCTGGTTTTGGGCCCGTCGGGCCTGAAACGAAACGGAGAGGTCCACCTGGCGGTGAGGTTCACGTGCACCGCGTGGGCCCACATGCTGGCCCAATACGGGAGGCCGCTGCTGCCTAAAATGCACTACGTGCACCCGATAGACGTCAAGCATGTCGATCTGCTGAGGCACTACGCGATGAATATTGTGGCGGCTGAGCTGGCGCGGGCTGAGCCTCCGCTTCGGGCTGAGGTCATCGAGTACATGCTTGACGTGGACCACCAGCTGTTCAGCCTGCGGAGGAGCAAAGCCAATTTTCATCGTGTGATGACGGTTGTCTCGGGAGTTCAGCACGCGTGCGCGTGGTTCGAGGGGATATGTCAGTGGAAATACCCGATTACGACAGTCCTTGTTCATATCTTGTTCTTGATACTCGTCTGCTATCCCGAGCTGATTTTCCCCACGGTTTTTCTTTATCTTTTCGCAATCGGGCTTTGGAATTACCGTTTTAGGCCCAGGAATCCGCTCCACATGGACCCGAATCTTTCTCAGGCGGAGAATGCCAACTCGGATGAACTCGAAGAGGAATTTGATTCGTTCCCCACTACTAAACCGAGCGACTTTGTGAGGATGAGGTACGATAGGTTGAGGAGTGTGGCGGGTCGAGTTCAGACTGTGGCAGCTGACGTGGCGAATCAAGGGGAGAGGGCACTTGCCTTGTTGAACTGGAGAGATCCAAGGGCTACTGCTATCTTTCTAGTGTTTTCTTTGATCATGGCTGTGTTTTTGTATGTTGTACCTTTCAAGATTGTGGCTCTGCTTGTCGGGATTTACGTGTTGCGCCATCCGAGGATGCGGTACAAGCTGCCACCAGCACCTGTCAACTTCTTCAAGAGGTTGCCTGCCAGGTCAGACTCACTTCTGTGAGGGTAAGCTTTAAAAGTTGGAAAGTTTGAAGCTCGATAACCGGCCACGGTTCTCCCTGTCTTCAGTTTCATGTACTCAGCACAACAATATATATTTCAATATCTATCGGTGTGTAATAATAACGATGATTTGCTGCAACTTCACAGGAATTCTGAATTCATAACTTCTCAAAACATGAATTTGACGTTCAGCCAGTATGAAATGTAGGAAACAAAAAACATTACAACACAATAATAGATCCCCACAGAACAAATACTGTTTCGAAATCTAAAATCAAGTTATGCATCATTCCACTAGAGAAATCTGTAGATCCAAATACAAAGCATAGCAATTATTGTCAATAAGCTCACAACTATTCCGAAAAGAAGGGCTTTATCAACCGAACTCCAGTCATGAACCTGTCTACAGGGTTCTTGCTTCTCATCCAGTTCCGATTTTCTCTCATTCTCTATCGTCCTATGAGATCTAATGTTCTTCCGCTTCCTTAAAAACCATCCTACTAGATTTTGGCTTCTGCTGTCTTCCGGCTTTTGGACATCCTTTGTGCCGAAAACAGTTTCCTGTTCGGTTTTTCCACAGCCTGATGTCAATCCACAGGCGCATGTTTCAGCCTCTTTCGAACAGCAGGTTTCATTCAAGCTGGAACACGAGTGTTCTTCTACAGAGTCATGATTCTTGGGAAAGTGCGCGGTTTCGTTTAGGATCTGAATCACCTCTCCAAAAACCGACCATCTTCCTACGGAAGTTATCTTGACCATAGCTGAAGAACCCAACATGCTTTCAGGCCCATCCACTAGCACTTGAATGTATCCCTTTGTGTGGCCCACCTATAGCAACAGAAAAAAAGTAAGAGAAATAATTAGTTTTACTTAAATGAAAAATAAATGACAGTTGTGATGGTTTGTCCATTGCAAATGGAGCTGGAAGAGTCATTGTTGACAATTCTCCTGGCATAGTGCTAATAATGGACTAGATCAAAATGGCTCAATTAAATTCTAGTGCTTCTTCTATTAGTGAAGTTTCTAGAAAAAAAAATATATCAAACGGCGCAATGCACCTTGGGTCGCTACGGAAACAGCCTCTTTGTATAATTACAAGGGTAAGGTCTGCGTACAACTGACCCCCCAGACCCCAACCTGTTGGGAATATACTGGGTATGTTGTTGTTGTTGTTGTTGTTGTTGTAAATGACAGTTGTGATGGGTCGAGAAAATGAAAAATAAGATCTTACTAAGTGTGTTCCATCAGTGGCTACTTCAGTAATCCATATCCTCTCGATTTTCCCCTCCATCCCGACATATGGTGTAAATGACTCGAATACAGTAGTCAACTCACGGCTACGTTTCTTCACAACGTTACTGGGAACTTTTTTCATCCTTGCAGCAGGTGTTCCTGTTCAAGTCATATTTTGAACAAATTTCAACGTTCAAATTCAAAGAATTCGTTTCAAAATCATGCGAGGGAGGACCATCTGCATACTCGAGCTTTTCGGAATATTTTGAATCTAAATTTAATTTCCCACCAGAAAAAAAGGAATTGAATTTTGCTTGGTTGGATATGTTGGTAAAGTAAATGGCAAATACTATGGTAATATCTTCATTTTACCATTGGAAACAAAAGGATGTGAAATGAAAGGTAAAATAAGAATAAAAGACAGCTTCAAAAGACAATCCAAGCTCTTGTTCAAGGAAACTCAATATAATTACACACACGCACGCACACACACGCGCATAATTGCACGATATCTACACAACAAAACCGACCAGGCCTAGGATAAAACTGTGATATGTGAACTTGAGCAAACTTGTACTCCTTGATTAGCTTGACAGTCTGTTCAAAATCTTCGTCAGTTTCCCCTGAGAAGCAGAGAAGAACAATTTACATGATGACAAATGTCATTGTGTCGGGACCGTCATAAAACAGCTTACCACAATCATCATATAAATAATCAAACCAAAATCCCTCATATTAGCTGGAAAAAAATATGCTCCCCAAAAGTAATCTTCCAAAAACAGGCACTACTTTTTAGATCTGTCAAGAAGGATACGATGAACTATCTTAAATAGACATAATAACCTCCAAACTAATCCTATGAATTTTAATCAAATAAAGAAACTACAATGGTTGTTATCCATACCCAGACTTGTCAAACAATAAAATTTTTAAATACACGGAAATGTTAACTTATTGATTTAAAATATTGATTCACTTGTAATTATTTGACATAAAGAAGTGAGTGACGATACCAAACCATACCAGGAAATCCACATATAATATCTGTGGCTATCTGCATCCCAGGAACTAGTTCAATTAATGTATCAACCACTGTTCTAAATTCGCTCACAGTATACTCCCGGTTCATCGCCTGAATTTTAAGTTTAAACAATCTCAGTTCACCATGGTATCAAGGAATGTAATAATACGACAATTCACGCACAAGCAAACAAATGTTGTAGGAAGATGTGGTTCAGTACTTACAGTCAAGATGGTGTCACTTCCTGACTGAACTGGTACATGAAGAAAAGAATAAACACAAGGATGGCGCAAAACCTCGGCTATCTCTTTCAAGTGCTCCAGAATATAAGGAGGATTAGTCATTCCAATTCGGAGCATTGTGCTCCCATCCGAAGGCAGCTCTGCTACTAAAGAATTTAGCAAAATTGGAAGATTAACTCCAATGTCACGACCTGTAAAATACACAAGTCAACACCATAAACTGAAAGCATTCATCCATCATTCATCCAAAAAATAAAAAATAAAAAAAAAAAAAAAAAATCTAATCGTTTATCTGTCAGAGTCAAGCCAGACATAAAATAGTCACTTAAATAATATCCACTGAAATGATTGGAACTTGTTCAAGTAACACCTGCTTCCTGTCACAGTTTCTTGCTATTAAATAATTAACATCTTATGACAATTTGAAAGCCAAAGCAACTTCAGTGAGCTGAAATGTCCACATAATTTCTCAAACTATTATTCGTTAATTCATTCTATCCAGGTTAGACAAGTTATGATGAAGAAAGTAGGTGCTGCATACCGTATGCTCCAGTGTCTTCACTACTTAACCAGATCTCCCTGACTCCATCGGCTATAACAGTTCTCACACGACCCACCTACGGCCATAAATATGATTTGAGTATACTATAATTAAAAATAATTGACAGTTCAAGTATTTTCTCTGTACTCTCGGACTTACAAGGCTATCAACTGTGTAGCTTCCTAAATGACCACGAGCATGTTTTGTTTTGCAATAGGTGCAAGCACCTAAACACCCAACATTAATTGGAAGGATCTCGACAAACTTGTTTCTTCGAACCTGAAAAGAAGTGAATCATTAAAATAGTAGTAGAAGTAGTAATAATAACAACAAAAACATTAGCAGAGGAGATGAAAATCAATGAGCCTAACACGACTTGAAAAACAAGTGTTTCAATTAAGAGACTTAAAATGTAAATCATCTCTAGAATATCATTTACATACTGAATCACAATTACATCATGGTGGTAGGTAAAATAAAACAATATTTTCGCACCTTTGGGAGATCAAGTGCTGGTAATGTCCTCCGAGTCAAAAGCCGCACCTCATGTCCTTTCAGGGTCTCCTCAACGACTTCTACCACTCGATCAATTTGCTGCACTCCAACTATGCTCACTCCTTCAAGCTCCTTTAGATCACGACTTCCTTGAGGAACACACCCGGCAACGACAAGAGGCTTTTTTGATTTTCTACATTTAGTTATAAGTGTTTCCATGGCAGACTGACTGGGAGACTTAACTGTACAGCTGCAAAAGAAAGAGCATGGGCATGCTAAAAAGTTGACCAAAAACTAAGTTTGAAGACATGAAAGTTCTCACACATGCACCCATCAATCACAACTAGGGAAACTATCTTCGGACACAAATTGCAATAGCAGTAAATATCTATAATATACAGTTTGATTTTTCTAAAAGCCATATCAAAAGAGATTTTATTTGCCCAAAAATAATATTTGGTTGGGAATAAGTCTTCTTCCATCATATAAAACAAATTGTTGGATGTGAAGATAAGTATCCAAAATCTTTAAGATGTTAGAAACAGAGACTTTTGACGGTCTACACACACTCCCATTCAGCAAATTATAGGAACCAAGAAGATATAACTAGAAAAGGCCATGAAAGGGTCTCACGTGTTAATCAGCCATAGGTCTGCTTCATCCTGATTTTCGCTTAAACTGTATCCAAATGCAGAAAGCTGCCCCGCCATATATTCACTATCACTCTGAAAATTGGAGTTTAGAAATGTATTAAATATAGATGAAAACCTCAATCTCACTAGGAAGACATACACAGCTTAAATAAAGGGAAGAAATGGGGAGCATGAGTTACTACACCCCTGATCTAATTTAGATTGTTAGATCCTACAACCCATGAAGGGAAATAATTCTAAGTGCAATCAGCTTGAACTTCCGGTTCATTTCTGATTAGTACCCTCTTTAACTGATCTCTTTCGTTCAACCGCAGCCAGCTGAAATGGCTGAACCATTCGCTACATGTGAAAAGAAGCTAAATTGCATAACCACCACAAAGTTATAAATCATTTTACAATAGCAACGCCTCTAAGAGTTCCTCCAATTTTTTGAATGTCTACTTTCCGCAATTCACATGACTGCTAGCAGATGGCCACACGATTCACTGTGGATGAGCTAATCCTGCAATGTATGCCTTTCTTTGGATAACCAAACTCTGTAAAATATAAACAAACTCCCCACTAACACGTGACAGCTATTGGAAGACAAAAAATATGCCACCTTTACTTACAGGCAACAATAAAGGTTAAGATCTGAGCTTTTCAATCCATCAGTAGGACGACTTGTAACAACTAAGTGAGAAAACACCACTAGATTAAACCACATGAAGAACAAAGGCAATGGGTAATACTTCGCTACATACTGCTTTCACTTCGCAGTTTGAAACAAAGAAAACAGCTAGAAAACAAATCCTCAGCTTAGAAAAGTTTACCTGATTGTGTGAGCAGCCGAAAGTTTTCATGTAGATTGTCTGCCAATCATACAAAAAATTCAGAATTGCACAATCCAACATCATAAAAATCAATACTTCTAACAAAAAGAAAGAAAAAAGGAAAGAAAAGTAACATAAAACAGTGAGTAATTTAACTACAATTGATTAGCAAAACTAAATCCGAAGAGAAGCTCACCTGAGTGCCAGGGATTTTAGCTGTATCGTAGCTCTTAAGAGAATCTTGCAAAGGCTTCTTCCTTGGCTTGACACCTACGGCAGCTGGAACCACCAGACGGAAACCCGGCGGCGCTCCGCCGGCGCCGCCGGCCAACAAATCCTCAATGTCTTCCATTTGCTAGAGTTGTACCTGAGCGGCTGCTGAACATTGGCCGAGTTGGGCTGTATGTATATGTTTGATATAACGGGCTTCACTAAATTGGGTTATGGAACAGGCCCAAATTAGCCTGTGTGATGAGAAGACCAGTCCAGTTATTTACGTGATTCAGCACTACTGTGAAGGGAACTGGGACTCACATGCAAATTGCAATTGGATAAAAGTTCTTTCCCCACTTGTCTGATGAAAAAGTAAAATATAATAAATAATTCTGAGAGAATGAAAATAATAATAAAATGTTAATTCATAAAATTAGTAGTTAGAAACGCAGAGTTGATGAATAATATTTTTGTTAAAAAATACATAATAATATTATTATTTAAATTGTGTTACCAGGATTTATATAGAAAAGTAAGATGAAATAAATAAATTATATTTAAAACAGTTTTTGATTCATTTTTAGTTTCAATTGATAAATCCTGGCCAGGAAAAAAATTGTAATCAACTTTTATTTTTTCCTTTGTCCTTCTCTTTTTTTCTTTCATTTATTTATGTGCACACGATTGGTTCATAACTATATTAGGCATGTAATATTGAAATATATACATACGCTGATTCTGAAAATATACAATACATTAAACTATGATTATATATGCAGCTTATAATCGGGCTTAGAACATAATCTCCTCATTATATTTTGTTTACAATTACTCCACATCAAATGTCATACCAAGTTGCCACAATGCACAAAATTATTCACAACTTTAATTCAAAATATATAAGACAAATGAAAAACACCAAATTTACAATTTTTATACTATTTCACATCTCTAAAGTTTTTATAGCATCAATATGCAAAAGAATACCCAAATTGCCCACCTCATGACCATCATCCAATATATACACATAGGCACATTTTTTTTTCCCTTTTGTTTAAGGGGTGAGCAAGAATTACAGAGCTTTTCATAGCTTGTGTAGCCTATCTTCACCAAGAATCCATCTCGTCAGTTGGCTCGGGTCAAGAATCTGTGTGTTGCATGACTTTGGGAATATTCCAAGATCGGCACCTGCTCGGGCATACGCATTTAGAGCGCCTTCCATTTCTGCCTCTGTAACAGTATTGTCCGTGAAGTCGAACTTGTTCACACAAACGAGATCTGCATAGTATTTCTCCTTCTCACTGTCGTTCTCAAAGGGTTCCATCGTGGGCCCCTGCAAGGAAAAAAAAAGGGAGAAGTACTCGATTGAGGATGTTTTTTATTTTTCGTTAACCATGGTTAATCTTGAAAAAAAAGTGGTATGGTTAGTTGTTAGTGGAAGTTTGAGTTTATATTAAAATAATATTTAAAACAAAATAATTAAAGTTGATTTGATGTAAAAGTAGGAGAGAGATGATATGAAATGATGGTTAATTAAAATTATGTGAGTGGACTGAATTAAAGTTGATGTAATGTGTAAGAAGATTATCAAGGATAGTGGGGTTAAGTTAAAACTGTGGAAAATTCACCGAGTTTTGGGCTAATTACGAAGCGACCCCCAAAGGTATCGAATTCGCACCAGAAGGGGGGAAAACCTTTCAAGAAACAGCTTTTTAATTTCGCAGACGATTACTGTTCTCTCTTTGTTTGATTATTGAATACATTTTCCTTTATCTCTGTAGTTAGCTAAAACTAAAAACTTCCGGGTTTTCAATTTATGGGTAATCATCCTTTACAAGTAAATGCATGTCAAGTGTACCTATGTAATATTTTGAAAATATCAAGATTTCTCAAAACCGGGTTTGAATCTTTCTGTACCTGAATAAGTTCTGCATAATGCTGATAAATCTCACTGTTTTCGTCTTGATCACCTAGCAGTGTGCCACCATACCACCCGTTAGTCTCGTCGACTGTTGTCATGGCTAGGTATCTACGAAAATATTAAAAAGAAAAAAATTAAATAGAAATTGAGGCAGAATGTAAAAATTAATATGCTAATGGCCTTTTTTCACCACAAATCAAAATCGTGTTGGGGAAATGAAGTGAAAGAAAATGAAGGAACTTACTGTTGGAAGACATCTTCTTCATTGCTCTCGACAACAGGTGAGAACAAATTAAGGTCACATAATCTGTCAATTGTATTCTCGTTATCAGCATTCCCATTTGCAACTTCATCAGAAGTCAGCTTTGGAGCCGACCTAGGATCCTCATATTTTCTCTGGCCAAAAAGCCAATTCGGACTCTTGAGCTGTATTTCGCTGCAGAAATTTAAAGCCTATTGTCACTTAATCCGTATACAGAATCAGAATGTCAAACTTCTGATTTTTTGGTACTTCAAATTAGAGATAATATCAGTGCGTAAAGAAGTTATTTAAAGAAATTACCCTTGGGATTTGAGTTATTTANAAAAATTAAGAAACTTTGGTATACAAGAAAAATATCCTGGAGCATCGATCTAAGAGGGTAACTGTTGTATTTTGATAAATTTTGAATCGTCACCATCTCAATTCCTTTTCTTTTTCTTTCTTTTGCTTTGTTTATTACTTATTTACCCAAAATCTCAGGCAACCCAAAAAAGTTATATGTTCGAGAAGACACATACGCTGCATCTGGTGCGACACCAAAGCTTCCAGACGACTTCTGATCCAGGTCACTGGAAAGTCGTACATTCTTGATCCAACTGCATGTTCTTTCTATCAGCTTATCAAACGATGTCAACTTCATGCGCGAAAAGTCCTCCCTACAAGCTGGAATTGGAGCCAAAGGAACTCTTTTTCCCGAAGGCTTAACATCATCGAAAGGACTGTCACCCAAACTTAATGGAAAACATTACAGAAGAAACAGAAAAATATTAGTTCACAGAAAAGAATAATCTTGCATGAAATATTCAACAAAATTGGAATTACGAATAACTGTTCCACTTGACAACCATTTTCTACGGTGCAACTACAAATAGAATACAAGACCACATAGCAAAGCATTATGAATCTATCTTCACATATTAGTTGAGGTGATTCGGTAAATACTTAAAAATTATAATTATTACCTATCGGGCAGAAGATCATCTCCAATCCCTGATACATGAAGGTAATAATCAGAATCCAACTCCCACAATGCAGGTTTGCCTTCCTGGGGTTGGAAGTATCCCAAGAATCTGTTTAAACCAAGAGCACTTACAGTTGGAAAGTAACACACAGACATATAATTGAAAACAGGAAAAATAGAATTGATAAAAAGGCTCAGTAGAAGTCCAAGAGTTCCAAAAGCTAAATCTACCTCAATAATCAAAAACTAATATAAGAAGACTCCAGTATATTTAAAGGAAAAAGGAGAGAAAATTATAACTCACAAGTTAATTGCATCCTGCTTTTCACCATCCGTATAAGTGTTACTGTAATATCGCTTTATAGACTTCAGAAACTCCCTAGATTGGGTCGTAGCTTTCCATTTCCCTTGTCTCTCAGGAAACACCTATATAACAACCCTTTAGTCACAATTTTATCCATCACAAATATAGTTAAAATAATAACAAAAATAATAAAACAATAATAATAATAATAAAATACAAAATAAATAAAAACACTCGTTTTTCATTTATAAAAGAGGAGTTTACAGTATTGTGTGCAGCGGAGCCACCATACTGCTGAGCCAAGGCATCACCCATGCTCTGGTACATGTCCATAAGAGCAGCTGCAATGCTACTATCAGGATCCACTTTTGGAATATCTGTCAAGCCCAATGCATGTAGCTGGCGGCCAAGAGCTGCAAGGCCATAAGCGTATTGGGCAACATTTGTCCTATCCAAGCAGTCGATGCAGTTTGTACGCAGAACCCCGCTTTGAAATCTCGGCTCTGAATTACTGTTGATGTCCTTTTGGCTCTGTTGTTTACTTTCGAACACTTTACCTTGCTTGGTTGAGGTATCAGTGCCACCACCAACTCTTGATAGCTCAACTGAATTAGATCTTAAATCTCGAAGAGAAGATTCCCTGCGCAAATGGGGTTTCATGTTTGATTTAAAGATGTAACGAATGAAATATGAAGGAAAAAGAAAAACAATAACTAATGTACTGATTTTGTTCCTGGACCTGAAAAGAAGGGATTCACTACTATAAATTCAGAAATAATAGTTAAATTGAGATTTCTAGAGAAAATATAGAGTAGATCATGAAAAATAGAATGAATAATACCTCCCAGTGCTAGTACGAGTTAGTTGTGAAGCCCTTCTTTTAACAACCAAAGGTTTTCCGCTATAATAAAATCCTGTTAAATCAAGTGCTTGACTTGCAACTCCACCCAAGACTGCCAATACATTGGCAGACTTGCTGGAAAAAGAAAAGAAAGAAATTCAAGAACTGTTAGTGGAGACAAGGGAGAAAAGTCTATGCACTGTCAAAATCACCCATATTATACCTCTTTGCAAACTTGTGAAAGTCCCAATGAATAAATTTGAGATGTTCTTCTTCTGGAAGTATCTGGTTTAGATACCCCACTGCATTTGCAAACTCACGCCTCAGCATCATTTCTCGTGGCCTTTTTTCGACAGTCTGTGATCAGATCCCCATAAAAAGGTAAGAAAAAAGAGAAAGTATATATACCAAAAATTTGATACAGAAACACATAAATCCATCTTTCAACAAAAAACAGTTAGAAGAATATCATTTGAATCTTTAACACGCCAGAATAAAATAAAACAAACCTTAATTAGATTAAGAACAATAATTGGGTTGCCATATCTTTTTTCCAGGTCTTCAAAATGCAGTTTGGTCGCCTCATATGTAGGATCATATCTTTGCACTTCAAATAATAAATAGCAATGACATTCAAATATTAAAATCTGCCGCAAATAGCACTGGACTTCAAAATTTAAGATTAAATAAAACAGAGACGACATGAAAAATCATTTTTACTCACATATAATATCAGGTTTAGGGCTGAATCTTGAGGCTTCTTGTGACCAGAAAAGGGGAATGGAACCCCTCATTTGTACAACAGAACTCATCTTTCCTTTGCATGACCCAGCTTCTTCATCGATAACTATTTGCTCTGTCTCCACATCATTGGCTACCCGCCCGTGATCATTAACTCCTCGCTTAAGGTAACTGCATGAGGATCAAACAAGAGTTAGCTTGTGAATTTTATAAAACATTAGGCAATAAAAAGTAAAAGAAATCTCACATTCTTCAGTTTTTACAGGTTTAACTACCATTTTTCAGCATATGAAGATTACAAGGCTAAAGCACCTGCCAAATGCAATCTAGTTTTCTGTTTTTATTAGGGCTATTATTAAGGAGGTAACACACGAAAAAAAACAGTAACAAACAAAAATCTTCAAAAATTCATTTGTTTAGAAGTGCTTGGGACTAAAGGCTATGTTGTTGTTGTTGTTGTATTCATTTGTTTAGAAGTACAACCATTTCTATAGAAATAAAAGATTGGTACATCTAAATTATGAGCATCAGAGCACAAAACTTAGCTTTGAAATAGGGCCTACCGTGTTCCAGCAAAATGGCGAGAGCGTCTCGAGACCAAAGAAACACTAAAATCTCTTCCAAAAATTGATAGTCTAACCTGTACGTAGTCAATTGGAAGGAGAAATTTCTATAAAAAGGATAGGTATATTGAACAATTAAGCACGCATCTATCTCACTGTAACAAAAATACTCAAGATTGTAGT
Organism: Striga asiatica; assembly: GCA_008636005.1. Lineage (NCBI taxonomy): Eukaryota > Viridiplantae > Streptophyta > Magnoliopsida > Lamiales > Orobanchaceae > Striga > Striga asiatica. The sequence continues at coordinate 417,131 of BKCP01002002.1, forward strand.
CCACAAGCAATTCTCTCTTGGAACATACATGTGATACATAATTTTTAGAAACATCTACATATGATCGCTCCAGGACGAAGAAACGTACACTAAGTTTAGTTTGGAAAAATTGAACTTAAAACTAAAAAACCCACCTGTTTGAAATTCCCGTGAACAAGAGCAATCGTCCAAATGGTGTTCTTGCATCTTAACCGAATTGATTGTGTTAGAAATGCATTCCAAACAAACATATTATCATATGGCATCCCTTCTTCACCCATCGATAACACATTCTTCTGTAAGCTTTGCATTATAGGATAAGTATAGCTATAGAAAAAATCATTCGTCAAGTCGACACTGGATAAAAGCTTCCTGTACCTGTATTTTACAGGAAAACTTGTCAATTAGGACAAATATATTAAAAATATCTTTTACACCAAACACGCTTTTCATCCTTACAAAATAACTTTATTCCACTAATTAAATTTCGAACAGAACCATGCGATACATCGAGAGAGAAAAACTCGTGGGAAAAACCTAATCAATTCAACTTTATGCACCCAAATCTACAGAACTTCTTTGGGGAAAATAATTTAATGCCATTTTTCGTTACTCAAGCAAGTAGCATAAGTAGAGTGAAGATCGTAGATTCTACTATATCATGTTACCACTATAGATGATCAGGACATATCACTGCCTTTTACATTTATTAGTGCATCACATGTAAGAAGATAATTATTAAAATGCAAACAGGTGAACAATAACAGTTACCTTAGCTCAGTTTTAGAATGAGCAATATCAGTTTGAACTGAAACATGTGGGATGGTGATTATTTGGCTCTCGTCTATACTATATATCGCATGACCACAAATGCAGCCAATCTGCCGCCGTTTTGTCACCAGTATCAGATAATACGACTCCAAGAATTTGATGCAGCCTACAAAGTACAAGGCAACAAAAAAAAGAATGAATAAAAGGATAAGGCTGCACAAAGAAAACAAAACATTTGACAATTGAATTCAAATTTTTGTGAATATTATTTAATTCATAGTAACTCTGCATTTTACTTACCAACAATGCCGTAGACCTTGGCCACGAAATTTAAGCCTCCCGTAGCACGATTGCCCTCGGCAATCCTCTGGAGCAAGCTCTTAACTTCTTGCGGTGGATAAACCACGGGGTCTTCGCTTATATTCAAATCGGAAGGTTCCATTCTATCGATCTTTAAAACCCGGAAGAACTTCTTGTTCCTATCACTTCCGATCAGGTAAAACCTCTGGAAACAAATCAAGGTAGCATGAGGCCACGTTACAAACATAAAAGGGCTGTTCATGCATCTGATCACTTCCAATCATGAAAAAGAATCTTAACAGAAAAATTGCATAATCCATATGGAAACTGCACTCTAAGGTTTAATGCTTAATCTTACAGAAGTAAACAAATCAAGCTGGCATAATGTTCTAACCATCTATGAGCAACTCCAAAATAAACCAGAGACAGATCATTAGCATACTTTAGATAAAACTACAGAAAAAATAAAAACTCGATCACGATTCAGCTAACAATCACATCGTTGTTGAACAAAAAAAAATTGGGGGAAAAAAAAAAAAAAAAAAAAAAAAAAAAAAAATTGGGGGAAAAAACCAGAAGAGGATTAAATTAAATTCAATCGTCTTCCCTTACTCAACCTAACTTACAGCGCGGGTCTCATAGAGGCGGAATTTCTCCAGGGAATATGAATTCGGGTCGGGAGGGCTCTCCGGATCGTCTGCCGGGTGGATTTTGGACGGATTCGACCCGGACGATGGCGGGAGGTTCACTGAATTGGATTTGGGTTTCTCGGGTTTCGCCATTGCTCTACGGGTAGAGCTGACCTCGGGATTCCTTTTGATTATTGAGTTTCCTTCGTGCTGGGAAATTTTGGGCTTTTGCTCATTCGTTTCCGCCATTTTTGATTAAATAGAACTGTGTTACTGCAAACTAGGACGTGCTAAATAATATTAAATCTGTTAAAACTGGTTGATAAGTTAGCTCATATCTGAAGTTATGTTTGGTAAAACTGCTTGATAAGCTAGCTGATATCTGATAAGCTAGTTGATAGCTTATCAATAATTTTCGAACTTATAACTTATAATTTGTGACTTATATCTGAAAAGCTAGTTTATATGATAAAATTATTTGGTAACATTAACTGATAAACTCGTTGTAATAAAAATTTCAACGAGTTCTTAAGAAGCTTATAAGATAAGCTCGAGTTTTTTGAAAAAGCTCATCCTACCAAACAAAGCTTATTTAATTACAGAAAACTTATAAGCTAACCAAATAAACTATAAGCTAACTTATTTGTCTAATTTGCATGTTTCTTTCATAATCTTATGCGGTAAGACAGTGACGGATCTAGGAATTTCACTCAGGGAGCTCGATTTTAAATGTTATAATAAATTTGTAGTTTAAGTTGAAATGCTTATTTCACATAAAAATGTGTTTACTATAAATAATTATTGCAAAATTTTGTTATTCAAAAAAGTTGAGCAGAGTTGAAAGATTGAAAAACTTTTCTTTTTCTTTTCTACTATTCTATTATCCTCTGGGTTTGCCATCACATAACAACACAAAACAAAAATTATGCCATGTAGAGATAGAGTTACTTTAAGCTCCGGTGCACTGATATTTAATACTCTGGTACAATGTTAGCACACTGCATAAGAGTTGATTTAATGCTCCGGTACGATGTTAGCAGATGCAGTTAGACTATAGAACTCTTTACTTACCCTAGGATCGATATATGTACCATCAAGTTTTTCAAAATTTAGAATTCATATCACACTCAAACTTTTACAAAAATAAACCAAAAAAAATATGAAATTTCATGTATTTATATAATTTAAGTTCAACATATATAGTTTAGGGGATTTAAATTGAACTTTTGCATCACATTGCATAACATTTTTGTTGATGAGAGTTTATCAAATGAACATTTTTTAAGAAGAAAATAAATAAATTTAGAAATATGTGATTACACAAAAACAAAAAGAGTACCAAAATCAACATTAAAAAATGTAATAGTCCAACTAAATACTGAGTTTTATAAATTACTAAATTGATTTACAATTAAGAGGTTGAAAGAGTAAATCATTATAAATATTTTCAAAAATTTATCTAGAAATATAAAATAGAAGAATTGTTAGTACATTTTTTTAATAAAAAATAATAATATTATTAATTTAAATTAAAACAACATAGAAAATAAGTTTTAATTATTCATATATTGTAAATATTTTTTATATTTTTGTATATATATTATTGATTCTTTTTAAAAAAATCAGGGGGGCCCACGGGCTCCTCTGGGCCCAATACAGCTCCGTGCCTGCAGTAAAATATTACGTTTTGTAAAATTATTAATTTTTGCATATCAAATAATTTAGTTTTTTCTTTTTCAACAAATAACTTAGATTTGAATTGCTATAAATACACATAATTAATATATTTAAATAATTTTTACCTAAACCCTAAAACGGATTAATGCATTCACTTTTGGCCTCATTTCTTCTTATGGATAACCACTCCTGAGAACGTCGAACTGTTATTTAGGACTCAGCCACTGACCGAATGAAAAGACACCATGTCTGCATTTGAACGCATTACCTTATATTAAGTGAATTCACTCATCCCAAGTACTAAAGGTTAAGGGGACGAGCCAGTTATTAAGTGAATTCGCTCATCCCAAGTACTAAAGGTTAAGGGGACGAGCCAATCCAAGTGAACAGTGGAAGGAATGAGCGGTTGACAGAAAGCTAAGGAATGCAAGGCAGAGGGGAAGGTTGTAAGGTTTTTCAAATACATGGATCCTGGGTGAAAGAAACTGGGAGAAAACGGGTGCGGTTCCACTAACATCAAGTGCACCATGAATAGGGAAAAGCCCATATGAAACCCAAGTGGGGTTCCATCCCAAAACCAATTGGTGGAAAGAGGAGTAGTCCATTAGTCTTATAAGGTGTGTCTATTTTCCTGTAGGGCTTGGGCCCACGTACCCGTCAACCAGCTCTGCATATGGGCTTGGTCTTCTTATTAAGAACTCACAAGTGATATTCTAACACGCACCCTCACTTATGAGTCCTTCGAAAGCCCAAACCCACTTGAGCTGGGTGTCCCAAGTCCTACTAGAAACAGGCTCCCATAAACGGGTACGTGAGGAAAAACGGATACGTCATCACACGGTCCCACATAGAACCGGCTCTGATACCATGATAGAAGCTGGAGGAAAACGGGTACGGTCCCACTAACATGAAGCGCACCATGACAGAGGAAATCCCATATGAATCCCAAGTGGGGTTCCATCCCAAAACCAATTAGTGGAAGGAGGAGTAGCCTATTAATTTTATAAGGTGGGTCTATTTTCCATGTATGAACGATGTGGGACAACTCACAAGTGATATTCTAACACTGGGAAATGATCTACGGTCTAACTACTAATTCCTACCTCCGAACCTAACGAGCGAAGTAGGCAGCTAGTCCTGTCGAACGAGACAGCCAATGTCGAGTAGACAGGTGTATGGCTGTTGAACGAATGAATGGTCTTTCAAAACTTGGCCAATACACGAATACGAACGATTTCAGGAACGATGATCCGGTATGGAGCCATGGTTCTTATGAGTATTGTGTTAGTGTTATATACTGAAAGCTTGGCTTTGCATGTTATTACACATTTACCCTTTATGAATGAGAATCATGTTAGATTAAACAAGTTCTACGTTCTGTTGTTCTGCACTTAGATAGGGTGGGTCGTCATCGGGCGAACCGAAGATCACTCTGTCAGTCACTTGCGAACAAGAATAGTTGTTCACAACCTAGATGGACATGAACACCCCATCCGAACGGTTGTAGTGTCAACTGTACAGTTTGTCTTGACTGATTAGTTGCACTAGTACATTTATGTATTGAACAGGATCCCAGAGAGGAGAAGTTCATTTTATACTGATCGTCGTAAATGAACTAGGCCTCGGTTAATTACTGCGTTCTCTTAACCCGTAAGATATTAAACAGGCAGATATATATAATATATATTACTTTGATTCACATGGGTGAGGTTCAGTTCGCTGGATTAATATTCCTACTGTTTTGGGTAATATTATTATATATAGGATGTGCTGTTAGGATATTTACGGTCACCATGTGCGTTAGTTTGATGATGTCCCCGGAGTGAGTTCATGAAGGATTGTTATGCTAAACCCTGCAGGTGGATTAAATTCCGGCATAATAAGAATGTGATGAACGAGCGCTAGCTTCGGTGAAATAATAATAAATTAATTAATTCTTGATTGTCAGTAATCGAATTAATTAATGGACATTATATCTTAAACGTGGGGAGGTAAATCGAGTAATTATTATTGGAGTCTCAAATGTAATTTGGGCTAGGGAAAGGGAGTGCAATAATATAATGTTGGTGGCCCATTAATATTATTTAATTAATTAGAGGAGTGGGTTTGGCCCACAGTTAGTCTAATTAATTAAGGAGCCCTTTTCCTAATCTCCTTAGGGTCCCTACTGTAGCTCTATATATACATCATTAAGCTCATGAGAAGAGAATAGAAGTCTCATTCTCACGTGAAACCATCTCTCTCTCTAGATCTCATTCGAGCTTTATCTTCTTCTTGTTGCTCCACTGGTACAAGTTGAAGAAGGGTGTATTGAGTAATACAGTAGAAGATCTGTAGGTAAACCGAGACGAAATTGATTTTGACCTACAGAACTAACCGGAAGTCCGATTGAGACGTACAGTATACCCAGACGACCGTCTCGACGAGAGCTTTCCATCGCCGCCGACGTCGCCGGAATCCGACGCCGCACGCGCCCTCACGCGCCGCCGGAAGGTGTCTGGCAGCAAAATTTCGTTTTGATCTGTTTGCATCCGTTTGATCCAGTTTTGATCTGATCTTGTTCGTGCAACCCAAGACGCGTGTTGCGGTCAATCAATTGCGGTCAACCGTTCGTGGTCAACCAGATCTACATAAATTTTAAGCCGTAAGTTCTCTACGTCAAACCTTTAGATCCGCTGCGCATAGGTTTACGTTTGCTATTGAATTCGTGATTTGTACATAACGAGATCCTCACAGATCCCAACAAGTGGTATCAGAGCACTTGGTTAATTCGTTTTGTACAAAGTTCGAATTTTTACGGCTTTATTTGACAAGATGTGTTCAAACGCAGCCATATATTGGATTATATTTGCATAACTCGGTTTTGCAGGAAAATAGTTAATCCACTATTATGGCCGATTATGTGTTTGATGAATGTTGTTGAATGTGATGTATGGTTTTAAATTTGTTTTTAAAGCCTCGGGCATGTCGAGGAATTTATGGATGAATGTTTGTAATAATTATTCGCCCGGGGGTTGACCGGATAGATTTAATTATTTGTTTAGAAAACATGTACATCCATTCGTTGGATCTAGGATCGAATTATGTAATTTTGTAAATTATATTTTTCGTGTTGTGATCGTGTGTTGATAACCGGGAGATCACAAGAGATCAACGAGCCTCGAAGAATTAAAAAAAAAAAAAAAAGGCGTTTTTCCGGCGAACTGGTGGCGGCGGCCGGCGAACCGGCGGTGGCTGGTGGCGGCGGCAGGTGGCGGCTGGTAGCTGGTGTTTTTGCCTTGTTGTCCAAGCAGTACAAGATCAACCAGGATTCTACTGCTTAAAGGAGTTCCAGTTGAACAGGGAAAAGAACTGTCACAGTTTCCTTGTTTAAGGAGACTCAATATTTAATGGCCATAATAGTGGATTTATTTATTTATTTAATTAAATTTATTATGCCATTAAATTATTATTTATGCATGTTAATTAATTATGTTCTTGCATGGGATTAATTTAGTATTGCAAGATTAATTATGCATGTTAATTAATTATGTGATGCATAGGATTAATTTAGAATTGTGTCAATAAATTATGCATGTAATTAATTATGTTCTGGCATGGATTAATTTAGAATTGCATAAATTATTGAACATGTTAATTAATTATTGCATTGACATAGATTAATTTAGAATTGCATGAATTAATATGCATGTTAATTAATTATTGCATTAACATAGATTAATTTGGAATTGTATAAATAGTTAAAAATCCTCATTAAATTATACTAAGTTTGAGAAGGGATTTTAAATTAAAGTTAATTGTAAAATTCCTAAGGCCTCCATTTCTAATTTGTCGGTAAATCAATTAATTGCGGCAATGGGCTCCCCCACGGGTGACATTGCTAAAATTGGTTGTAGGAAATTACCAGGACAAATTTCTAAAATTAGACGGTTAGAGGGAATCTTAAGAGAACGCACGGGCCTCCCCACGGGGGACGTGTAATCAATTTTGACAACCTCAGAATCGAGAAATGGGATTCACTTAGAATGCGACTTATCTATAAACTCCCCACGGGGTCCCTGGATTTATTGCATGGCCAAATGGAGACCGACTATTAATTTCGTTAGTCATGAATGTGGTTTTGACTTATGGAAATTAATGGGCCCTTGAAAAGTCCTTCTCTTACAAAATGCGAGTTTGTAGGGCGACCCACGTAGCATACATTCTCACGAGGTGTAATAGATGTCGGTGAATTTAAGTTAATATTGTTTTGAGGATCTCAATATTGACAGTTAAATTCAAAAGTGTTTAATCTGTAAAATTTATTTGCATGATTCTCAGGATATTCATCATGTCGTTCAATCCGTTGTCTGTCATTCTAAAAGAAAATCAGCTTACTGGTCCTAATTACATTGATTGGAAGAGGAACTTAGACATAGTGTTGACTGCTGAGGGTTATAAGTTTGCTATCACTGATGCTTGCCCGGCGGTGCCGGCGGCTGATGCTCCTGAGCAGGAGAAAGAGGAGTATGCTCGGTGGAAGAAGGCTGATGAGATGGCGAAGTGTTACATTCTGGCTTCTATGTCGAATGTTCTTCAACATCAGCATCAGTCTAAGGACACTGCAGCAGATATACTTCTCAATCTCAGGGATCTGTTCGGACATCAGTCTAGGGCTGCTAGGCAAGAGGCTTTGAGTGCTCTGATGAGTACGCGCATGGCCGAGGGCACACCCGTAAGGGAGCACGCTCTCAGGGTTATGGCGCAGCTCAATGAGCTTGAGGTTATGGGAGGTTATATTGACGGGGAAACCCAGGTTGATATTATGCTCCAATCTCTGCCGAAGAGCTTTGATCAGTTCCGGTTGAACTACAACATGCACAAGATGCATATGGCTCTTCCAGAACTGCTTGCAGAGCTTCAGTCGGCGGAGGCCTTATTCACTCAAGCACCTCAGGTGCTAGTCGCCGAGCAGGCTGGACCTTCCAGGCCTCACAAGGGCAGGAAGAGAAAGAAGTCTGCAGGAAAGGCGAAGGCACAGGATGCTCCGGTTTACCCACGACCGACCCCTCAGGCTGTGGCAAAGAAACCGAAAGGAAGATGCCACAAGTGCAATAAGTCAGGACACTGGAAGGTCGATTGCCCTCTCCTCAAGAAAGGTAACTCTCTCGTTAATGTCGTAGAAACATGTTTAGCGGTTGTATCTACCAGAACCTGGTGTGTAGATACTGGAGCCACTGATCATGTCTGCAATTCTTTGCAGGGGTTCCAGGAAACCAAGCGACTTAGGGAGGGAGAGATCACCGTCTACATGGGCAATGCTACGAAAGTGGCGGCTGTTGCAGTGGGAGACGTTACTTTATCGTTCGATAGTAGTAGTTTGGTTTTGAGAAATTGCCTTTATGTTCCTAGTTTTAGAAAGAACCTTGTTTCAGTTTCTAAACTCGTTATGGATGGTTTTTCAGTTTCGTTTGATGACATGGTTATTATTCGTTTTGAAAATCGTTTCATATGTTGTGGTTCATTAGTTGGCAATTTATATGTTCTCAAACCGAACTCTCCCACAGTGCAACATAATGAATTGAATAATGTCATAACTACATCTAATAAGAGGAAGGAGTCTTCGCAGATGAATCAAGCATATCTGTGGCACCTTAGACTTGGACACATCAACCTTAGGAGGATTCAAAAGTTAGTGGCCAGTGGACATCTCGGTCCATTGGAAGAGCACTATCCAACTTGCGAATCATGCCTAGAAGGTAAGATGGCCAAGAGGCCGTTTACGGCAAAGGGGTATAGGAGCCAAGAAGTGCTAGGATTGATTCATTCTGATTTGTGTGGTCCTATGTCGATCCAGGCTAGAGGAGGTTTCGAGTACTATGTGTCTTTCATAGATGATTACTCGAGATTTGGGTACGTTTATCTGTTGCACCGCAAGTCCGAATGCTTTGAGAAATTCAAGGAGTATCGGGCAGTTGTGGAGAAGCTTCATGGTAAATGTATCAAGTCACTTCGTTCTGATCGAGGTGGCGAATACCTTTTTGGAGAGTTCAGGACATACTTATCGGAAGCTGGGATTGAATCCCAACTGACTGCACCCGGCACGCCCCAGCAGAATGGGGTTGCAGAGCGAAGAAATAGGACTCTTATGGAGATGGTTAGGTCTATGATGAGTTATTCGAGGTTACCAGATTCGTTCTGGGGTTTGGCATTGGAAACGGCATCGTATATTCTGAACATGGTTCCGTCGAAGTCAGTTGACACTACCCCTTATGAGATGTGGAAAGGGCGCAAGCCCAGTTTCTCACAGTTTCGAGTTTGGGGTAGTCCTGCACACGTGTTAGTGCAGGAACCTGGCAAGTTGGAGAAACGTTCGGAAGCACGAGTTTTCGTAGGCTATCCCAAGGGAACGAAAGGTGGATTATTTTATAGTCCCGAGGATCAGAAGGTGATCGTTTCGACGAACGCTAGATTCTTGGAAGAAGACTATATTATGAATCATAAGCCCGCGAGTAGACTAGTCTTAGAGGAGTTAAGGGGTGAAATCGATGGTTCCCCACCGAGTGCGCAAGTAGATACATCACATAATACTGCAACACGACACACTGAGAGTGTACCAGTGCAGACAGTGCCTCGTCGCAGTGGGAGGGTTTCTCATTTACCCGACCGATGGATAGGTCTTGGAGAGTCGTCAGACTCAGTTCCAGGAGGCCTAGAATCGGACCCAAGAACTTACGATGAGGCACTCCAAGATAAAGATGCAGATTCATGGAATGTTGCAATGAAAGCTGAAATGGGGTCAATGGACTCCAATCAGGTCTGGGATCTTGTAGAACTACCCGATGGGGTACGACCCATTGGATGTAAGTGGATCTATAAGAGAAAGAGAGGATTGGATGGGAAGGTGCAAACCTTTAAAGCTAGGCTTGTTGCGAAAGGTTATACCCAGATCGAGGGTATTGATTATGATGAGACCTTTTCGCCAGTAGCTATGCTTAAGTCCATTCGGATTCTCTTGGCTGTAGCCGCTCATATGGACTATGAGGTCTGGCAGATGGATGTCAAGACAGCTTTCCTTAATGGGAACCTGCAAGAAGACATCTATATGCAGCAACCAGAGGGATTCATTGCTGAAGGTCGTGAGCATCTAGTGTGTAAGCTTAATCGGTCTATTTATGGACTGAAGCAAGCTTCGAGATCTTGGAACATCCGTTTTGATGAGGTGATCCAGTCGTACGGGTTCACTCAATGTCCGGATGAGCATTGTGTTTACAAGAAAATCAGTGGGAGCGTGGTGGTGTTTCTTGTGCTTTACGTAGATGACATACTGCTTATTGGAAACAGTAAGAAGGAGTTATCAGACGTAAAGGTGTGGTTGTCTAAGCAGTTTGATATGAAGGACTTAGGTGAAGCAGGACACATTCTTGGTATTAGGCTCATTAGAGATCGTAAGAAGAGAATGTTGTGCTTATCCCAGTCTTCATACATAGATACTGTCTTGGCCAGATTTAGCATGCAGGATTCCAAGAAAGGTATGTTACCTTTTAGACATGGAATACCTTTATCTAAGGAGATGTCTCCTAAGACGTCTAAGGAGATAGAGGAGATGAAGACAGTTCCTTATGCTTCGGCAGTAGGAAGTCTCATGTATGCAATGCTATGCACAAGGCCGGATATTAGCTACGCCGTTGGCATGGTAGCTAGATATCAAAGTAATCCAGGACGGGAACATTGGTCTGCGGTGAAGCATATACTCAAGTACCTGAGAAGGACTAAGGAGTACATGTTAGTTTACCGTGCAGACAGCTTGTTACCTCTGGGTTACAGTGATTCTGATTTCCAGTCAGATAGGGATGAAAGTAAGTCAACCTCAGGTTATGTGTTTACCTTGGGAAGTGGAGCCATTTCATGGAGGAGTGCTAAGCAGAAATGCGTGGCAGACTCCACCATGGAAGCCGAGTACATAGCAGCCTCAGAGGCAGCGAAAGAGGCAGTTTGGCTCAGGAACTTCTTAGTGGACTTAGAGGTTATACCGAGTTTGCCACGTGGTATCACCGTGTACTGTGATAACAGTGGAGCAGTAGCGAACTCAAAAGAACCTCGAGCCCACAGGGCAAGCAAACACATAGAGCGCAAATACCATCTGATTCGGGATATCGTTGGTAGAGGAGACGTTGATGTTGCCAAGATTGCATCAGAGGATGCATGGCGATAGGATCGACATAGGTCTTTTAGAATAACGGATTGATAGGACTATACTGTAAAAGCGAAAGCTTTAAGTATAAGTGGGAGATTGTTAGTGTTATATACTGAAAGCTTGGCTTTGCATGTTATTACACATTTACCCTTTATGAATGAGAATCATGTTAGATTAAACAAGTTCTACGTTCTGTTGTTCTGCACTTAGATAGGGTGGGTCGTCATCGGGCGAACCGAAGATCACTCTGTCAGTCACTTGCGAACAAGAATAGTTGTTCACAACCTAGATGGACATGAACACCCCATCCGAACGGTTGTAGTGTCAACTGTACAGTTTGTCTTGACTGATTAGTTGCACTAGTACATTTATGTATTGAACAGGATCCCAGAGAGGAGAAGTTCATTTTATACTGATCGTCGTAAATGAACTAGGCCTCGGTTAATTACTGCGTTCTCTTAACCCGTAAGATATTAAACAGGCAGATATATATAATATATATTACTTTGATTCACATGGGTGAGGTTCAGTTCGCTGGATTAATATTCCTACTGTTTTGGGTAATATTATTATATATAGGATGTGCTGTTAGGATATTTACGGTCACCATGTGCGTTAGTTTGATGATGTCCCCGGAGTGAGTTCATGAAGGATTGTTATGCTAAACCCTGCAGGTGGATTAAATTCCGGCATAATAAGAATGTGATGAACGAGCGCTAGCTTCGGTGAAATAATAATAAATTAATTAATTCTTGATTGTCAGTAATCGAATTAATTAATGGACATTATATCTTAAACGTGGGGAGGTAAATCGAGTAATTATTATTGGAGTCTCAAATGTAATTTGGGCTAGGGAAAGGGAGTGCAATAATATAATGTTGGTGGCCCATTAATATTATTTAATTAATTAGAGGAGTGGGTTTGGCCCACAGTTAGTCTAATTAATTAAGGAGCCCTTTTCCTAATCTCCTTAGGGTCCCTACTGTAGCTCTATATATACATCATTAAGCTCATGAGAAGAGAATAGAAGTCTCATTCTCACGTGAAACCATCTCTCTCTCTAGATCTCATTCGAGCTTTATCTTCTTCTTGTTGCTCCACTGGTACAAGTTGAAGAAGGGTGTATTGAGTAATACAGTAGAAGATCTGTAGGTAAACCGAGACGAAATTGATTTTGACCTACAGAACTAACCGGAAGTCCGATTGAGACGTACAGTATACCCAGACGACCGTCTCGACGAGAGCTTTCCATCGCCGCCGACGTCGCCGGAATCCGACGCCGCACGCGCCCTCACGCGCCGCCGGAAGGTGTCTGGCAGCAAAATTTCGTTTTGATCTGTTTGCATCCGTTTGATCCAGTTTTGATCTGATCTTGTTCGTGCAACCCAAGACGCGTGTTGCGGTCAATCAATTGCGGTCAACCGTTCGTGGTCAACCAGATCTACATAAATTTTAAGCCGTAAGTTCTCTACGTCAAACCTTTAGATCCGCTGCGCATAGGTTTACGTTTGCTATTGAATTCGTGATTTGTACATAACGAGATCCTCACATCTCCCAACATATTGCAGTCATGTATCCAAGGATGTTCCCTTCCGACGGGTAGCAGAAAGCTATAGTAAGGTATTACCCTCCCGAACATAGGTCTTAACCTTGGGACAACGCTCTAGCATTGAAAATATGACTAGAACATGGACCGCGTTCTTGTGGCCTACTTACTGAGAGTGCGGAGAAGACGCAACGGCAGTAGTTGATGGTCAGTAGAATACATCATTAGTTTTCAAATTTTAAATAATATTGTTAATTAATTTAGTTTTTTATTATTAATTTTTATATATTGTCTCTTATTTATTTTTTCAACCTTAACAAAATATATAAATATATTTTTTCTTTCACTTGTTGTTGTACATTTAATTATTTTACCAAACACAGTGTAGTACACGTGTATCGTACTATAACATTTATAAATTGAAAATATGAACATGCAATAGTAAATAATATTTTAAAAAATTAACTTATCTAATAATAGATAAAAAGATATTTATCTATAATATTAAAAACACCTAAAATATTATATAACATATGTATAAATATTAAATTATTTTATAAAAAATGTGTGAAATCACATAAAAGAATTTAATGAATTCTAATATACACTTATATAGTTGATATTAGCATCTTAAATATTAATATCTATTGGTTGATCTTGCTTGTAGTGGCCCAACTGGACTAATAGACAATAAATTATGAATTTCGAACGTACCGAAAATGAAACAACTCAGGAACTTATGGCATGATTGGTAGGAAGAAATGACATGGGAATGGAATGATTATTCTCTTACTCATTCTTTATCCCATGATTGGTATATTTTTTGGGAAGGAATAACTATTCCAATGGGAATGGCAAAACCATCTCCATGGGATTAGCCATTCCATAGTAAATGAAAGGTTTTCTCATTCCCATGTGTGTAGGAATCAATTTTTCAAAAAATAAAATTAATAAATAATAATAATAATAACTATATATTTTATATTATAAATCATGATTAAAATATATTAAATAAAATTATTTTAAAAAAATTCAAATAAAAAAATTGAAAACTTACTTTTATTTATGTTTTAATATGTATATTAAATACTTATATAAAAATAAAACTAAAAAAAGCATTTATATATAATTTAAAAATATATTATGTTACTTTTATATATTATTAAAAATATATTATTTTTTATATACTAAAAATATATTACTTTTAAAAATATTATTAAAAATCTATTATTGAAAAATATTAAAAGTATACATTATTAATATTATATTACTTTTTTTTTTTAAATATTATTATAAATATATTATTTTAAAAAATAAAACTCAAATAACAAATTGAAAACTTACTTTTATTTACGGTTTAATTAAAAATAAAATATATATTATTAAAAATATATTACTTTTTATTTTTAAATGTAATTAAAAATATATTACTTTTTATATATTAAAAATATATTACTTTTAAGAATATATTACTTTCTATATATAATTGAAAAATATATATTATTTTATTTTATATATTATAATTAAATTATTAATTTTTATTTTATTAAACAATATATTATTTTATTTTTATATATTATTAAAAATATATTATTTTATTTTTATATATTATTAAAAAAACATATATATATAATTTATTAAAATTATATTATTTTTAAAAAAAACTTTTATTTATTTTTATAATAAAAAATGATAATGTCATCCATTCCAGTCTTATTCCTTCTGCATACCAAACGCATCAATGACANCAATGGGAGATTCGGGGATATGTTGTGTACTTATGTAGTTGATATTAGATTTTTAAATATTAGATACTCATTAATAATAACTTGGTTGAGCTCTTGACTCTTTTGAATTAGCATATCATATATGATGGAACCACACAAATTTGATTTGCAATACATCCTTAAAAAAGTGTAAAACTCTCTTCCCTCTCTCTAAAATGTTTCTCTCTCCCCAAGAAAGTAAAAAAAACCAGATCTGAGTGTGCCTCCTCTCTTCCGCCTCAGTTCTTCCTCCTCCGTGGGTCGAGCAGCATTGGGATGGAGCTCGTCAGCGCGGCCATGGCGGCAGGCTTTCTCCCGGTTTCAGATCTCCCTTTCATGGCGAGTTCATCGAGCCAGTCAGGCTGCCGGTCTTGGAGTGCGGTCCAGACCTCCGGCGAAGGTCGCCGCCGTCGTGGTGGCCGGAGCTAGCGCCAGCAATGGCGTCTCTCCTGGGGTCGTCCGATTTTGTAATTGTGTTGGGCGATTCCCCCCGATCTGGTTGTCGGGTTTGTGATGGGGGAGCTGCAAATTGTTGGATCCCGAAGTTGTTATCTGGTGGTGATTCATGTGGAAGGGCAGTCAGTCTTTGTTACTTTAGGTCTAGTTAACCATAGCCTTTTGAGTTTAGGAGTTTGGAGTTTCTAGATCTAGGGTCGGGGCTTGATTTTGTTTTTCTTGGGGTTATCGTCAGTTGTCGATTCCGCTGAGAGGTTAGGATTTGTGGTGGTAGTGAGGAGGGATTTATTCTAGTTTGTATATTAGGTGTGTGTTGTTTTTCTTACCTTTTTGTTTTTGTTGGTTTGTTAGTGCAGCTTCGTCTACTTTCAGTGCAGCTTCGTCTGCTTATAGTGCAGCTGTGTCTGCTTTTGGAGTTTTGTTTTGTGGTTGTTTGCCTCCTTGATGGAGTCTGTACCCCTTGCGTGTGATGACAAGGGGGTTGGTCCAGTTTTCTGGTTCCAGTGTGTCAGTTGACACTTCAGTTGTACTATTTTGAGTTTTTGAGTTATTAATATAATTGATAGTTGGAAAAAAAAAATACATCTTCCTTAATAATTGAATGGCCCAATTAGGTTGCAGTACTGATATCCTTAATAAATTTAACGGCCCCCAATTAGGTTGCAGTACACATCAAAGCACCAGTACTATTGCGATAGATTTTGCAGCCCGGTCGAGCCAAACAGCAATTACAAACCGGTTTAAGTTTCCCATCTGAACCGGGACAAGTCATGTAAGCATCCACAGCTATGCAGTAAAATGGGCAAACTTTTGATCTTGCTAATTGTGTATTGTATGCCATTACCAACATTAATCCTGTTTAAAAAATTAATAATAGTAATAATAAAGAAAAAGACAATGGATTCATGATAGGTCGGAAAAAGTGTGTACTTTATATATTTATAAGCGTATTTTTATATACTTAATTTTATTGCACTTATATATTTTTTGACTTATTTATTATTTAGATGGATTCATTTGCTTTGATTATTTTTAGACTTATTTTCAGCTCGTTGGAGTATTTTGTGAACGCGAAGCATTGTACGGGGTTTACACGAGCAATTATCAAGACCGCCATAAAGCCCAATTGTTTGATTTGAGCAAAGGAAAGTAAAAAGTGGCCCAAGTTATACAAGGGCCCAATATTGATACGTGGAGAGAGAGGATTTGAAAGGGTTGGACCCATATTTTAATTGGGAGATTTTTATTTGTGGACTCTACTCATGCATTACGGGGAGGAGAGATTTTGTTAAGTCAACCACCAATCATTATTTAAGGGATTTTATTTGGATCCCCTTGACCATTCACGCAAGAGCAAAAAGACGCCGACTTGGAGCAGAGAAAACAGAATAAGAGCTACCGCAAACAAAAAGGCAGACGAGAAGCCCGATCAATTGCGGAGGGAGGCCGCACCCGTACACGAGGGAGATAATTAATCTCTCTCTTTTATTTATTTTTTCTTTTTATTTATTATGTTAGAGTAGTTTTTATTTCTAGTTCCGGGGAAGTCGAACCCTACGATTGACTATGTTTTGATTGATTTTTACGGTTGAGGATTTTAATATCTTTTTGGAATTGTTTGTGTTATTTTGAATAATTCACCATGATGTGTTAGTCTTATTTAGATTGATCACCTAGATTAAGCTTTTCATATCTACATCTGAGTTAGACCTGCAATCCGTAATTGTTGTTGTGTTTAATTCATAAGAGGTAACCGGAAGATGGTAACTACCGGGGATAACATGGTCTAATTAAGTGAACGAACGCGGTTGAGTTCACTACTTAGTCTAGCCTATTTTTCTAATTCGTAAAGCGGCTAATTGTATTAAATCTTGAAAAGGACTGTACAAGAAGTCAGGTTTAATCGTAGAGCGTCTCACGGTTAAATTAAAATTAAGGAAAAATTCGGGTAACAGACCGTGTCGTTGCCTAGGGCTAGTAATTCATAAGATAGCAAGATTTGATACCAGAATTGATTAGACGAGTCAGTCGATGGTGTAGACGGAACCGTGAACTAGAAACTTCTCTTTATTTATTCTATTTTATTTTATATTTCCTTTGTTTATTAGGATTTTTAATAAGTTTAGTTTTTAAACCAATCCCCCTCAGTTATCGCTTTTTATAGTTTCAATTAATACGAGAAAATTCACGATTTGATTCACACTCCTCGTGGGATCGACCCTTGCTCGCCACTACTACTAGTTAGTAGGGGTTAGTTGAGGAAAAATATAAATATTAATTTTGACGCGTTGCGACGCGTGGTCAATTCACAAAAATTAAAGAAATCAAGAAGCCGTCATACCTTTTCAACAAAAATACATATTGATAATTATCATACTTTTATTTGTATTTTTCTTAAAGAATATGACATTTCAGAATGAAACTATACACATTTATTAAAAAATTATGACTGCTTAACAACAACCTTACTGGAAAAAAAAAACATTACTGATTGATTAATAAGGTTTATATTGGAAAAATTTTGATTACTATAAAAGTTGCATGATCAATATTTAATAAACGAGATTTAGGTACTAAAAAACATTGGCACATTTTGTAGTAAATATTAGAAAATATAAATATGACTTATGGAGATTTAATGTAAAAGAGATAACTACCTAAAATAATAAAATTGGTACATTTTGCAGTAAATGTTAGAAAATATGTATATGGAATATGGAGTTGTGAATAATACCAAAGAGAAGAGTGAAGGACCAAACTCTAGTTGCACATCCCAATTTTCCTCAAAATATCCAGTATGCATTCATAACATTCGCAAGAAGTTGGGTATTTATAACCGAAAAAAGACACAACAATAAACTAATTAATTAATCAAAGGCATCCAAAAAAAATGTGGTCACGGGCACACTCCTACATGTGTACAAAATTAAGTGTTGCCAAGTCAAAGTCAAACACAAAAATTTATTCATCTATACTAGTACGTAACCCGTGCGATGCACGGGATGTAAAATTTGGAAGAATAATATAATATCACGTGTATTAGGATCGAAATTGAAATCATTAAAATACATAGGAACATTGTTGAATCATAAAAAGTTCGGTAACAATCATAAATTATTAAAAATCTCATTGTACACAACATTATGAGTTTGATTATTTGGTAACTCCTCATTATCACAAACTAATATTTTCAACCCCTTTCTATTATTTACACGCGAAGCAACAACATATAATTGGCCGTGATTAAAAACGGGTTTCTTCAGAAAAAGACCAACGTGCGATAAAAAAAGAGTTTTTAAAAAAGAGTTTTTAAAAATTGAAAAGTCAAGGCAATCAGTTCAGACTAATTAAATGTCAAAGATTATCTGCTCCTTGAAATAAAGACGTGTGCTATCATTAACCAAATATCCGGTTATTGATATAGAGTGGTTACCAAAAAATAGAACGCGATAAGGACGCTTCATGGAAATATCAATGGGATAAGGTCATAACAGATCGCTATAAATTTAACGATAAAAGCTCATATGGAATGATTTAATTAGATATGTGAAAAGGACATAATTAATGAGAAGTGTGAAAAGGACAAAAACTTACCAGTTTTAGAAAATATTTAATGCAAATCCGACATTGACCTAGATTTGACCTATTTATTTTGGATAAATATTAATTCTTATTATATAAGTATAGATATACATAATAAGAATTACCATTTACCATAAATAATAGTAAGAAAAGTCAAACAATATTTATTATGCAATTTTTTATTTTACATTTTAATTTTAATTCATTCTCAAAAAATCGGATGGTTCCTAAATTAATGGGTTTTAGATGCACGTGTCCTGTTTCAAAAATTATAAATCATTTAAAAATCAGACGGTTCCTAAATTGATAGTTATCAAAGTTGTAATAAAATCATTTTAATTATATATATTCTAATCCAAAAATTCAATCATGTTAAATAACAGAAAATAAACTCAATCTAAATCATTTTAAATATAAATATGCGATTTGAAATATTCAATCAAGTTAAATAACATAAAATAAACTCAGCCTAATAACTCCAACAGTTAATTATTTAGAATATGTAAACATCAATAGTGAATGGATTGTAACTATTTTAAACACATGCAATTTAGAATAGTATTCACGTATTTTTTAAGCAAAAGATAACGTGCATATAATTTTTTGCAAATATATATAATTCCTTCAAATTGATTATGATGAAAACACGGACATTCGGATTGTCATTCAAACATATTACTCTAAATAAGAGTTTGGTATGATGACAACCCTAAAAATCGTACAATCCAATTGTCAATCTAACAGAAAAGTATTATTTATTTGTTTTCTATAATAAATTCGATAGTTACAATCTATATATAATATAAAATAAGAATAGACTTAAAATCAAATTTATTAACAATATATATATATATATATATATATATATAGGAGTTGGTTCAAATAAAACTAGTCCTCGTGTGAGAACCGTGTTTGATGCTATTTTTAATTTTGTATGATGCTATTTTTTCATATTAGATGATGCTATCATCTTTACAAATGCTAACAGAAATTGTGTTACTAATTTTAATATAATTCAACGTGGTTAAAAAAAGCACCAAACATAATCAATCATAGCACTACGCACAATTAAAAATAGCGGTTCTTACGGTTCTCACATTAAGACTTGGTTCTCATTTGAACCACATCCTATATATATATATATATATATATATATATATATATATATATATATATATATATATATATATATATATATATATATATATATATATATATATATATATATATATATATATATATATATATATATATATATATATATATATATATATATATATATATATATATATATATATATATATATATATATATATATATATATATATATATATATATATATATATATATATATATATATATATATATATATATATATATATATATATATATATATATATATATATATATATATATATATATATATATATATATATATATATATATATATATATATATATATATATATATATATATATATATATATATATATATATATATATATATATATATATATATATAAAGTAAGATTAGACTTAAATCAAATTTATTAATCTTTTTCCGTCATTATGCATTAATTACATCCTAATTATAGTATTTTTAGACAATTCGGGATCTTAAATATCAGAGCATTAATTGTAATCAGTTTATGGAATCAACTGATTTAATAGTTTATGGATGCATTTCCCGGTTTTAATGGAATCAAACATGTTTGTAATATACTAATATAAATCTGCCCAAAAATAGAGTGCAATCAATTTTAATTCCCTTAAGAACCGGATTTACGTGTCAAATACCTTTTACTTTAATATAGCAGTATCCTAATAAAACCGTGTGTTCATAGAATTTAATAATTTAATAATATAATAATATTAATATGCTGAAAAAAAATAGAGAGATACTAAATAATTTAATAATATATTAATATAACATTGCCGATTTAATGAGAGTAGGCCTTTCACGATTAATAAAACATTAGTATAATTAAATATACAAATTTCATATTAACAAATAGTATTTTACTTTTTTTCGTAATTAAGATGTAAAACTACTTTTTAATAAAACTAATAGATTTCCTTATCTATATGTATTTGATTATTTGTATTCCATTAGTCTGAATATATTGTTCATATATAGATATAAAATATTATAGTGTACTCATATTGTTCATATGTATTTGGATTGAACCTACCCAACTACAGTCTATACTCACAGTTCCATTTTCAAGAGTTTTGAAGATAAAAAATCAGGGGAAAACAGAACAAATTTCAATGTAAATAACAATAGCACGCCTGCCTGTACAACGTACAGAAACGAAGATTACATATCATCCATCTTTTCATCCTCAACAAACTGTGTAACTAAATTTGACCCAAATCTGATGAACTAGGCAATGAACGAGTGCAAAAAAAATTGAGAATAAAGATCACTGTTTTCCAAAAGCATGGCCAAAGGCCTTTCAAGAAAGACACAAACTCAATCCTCTTTGTCTCTGGCTTCGGTCTGAGAGGCAGAGGTCCTTCTATCTTCAGCCGTGACCCGAGTGTCGACAGTTTGAGGTTCATCTTTCACTGTTGCCAAGATCAGTATCATCACCAGCAGAACAAATAGGAAAATGAGAAAAATCTTGACAGCAAAATTCGAGGCTATGAATTCCATCAAGCTTGGGCCTGAGATGCGTTTTTGAATCACACTTCCTTCTCTGTAGCCTTCTAGAAATTTCGAGACTTGGTTGCCCATGTCGGCTTCATCTATGCTATCTGAACCAATAACCTGTACAAACAAAAAGAAAAGAACATTTGTCAGAAACTTAAGTAAAAGTAACTGTAGACAAACGAAAAAGGGGATAAGAAAATAAGGTTTTTTAGCTTCGAGGAGAAAAATAAATATTTTTCACCTAAAAAGCTAATATTGCCTTTTCCTTTCTATTAATTCAATAAACAGAGCTAGTCAACAACATAGACTTTACAGCAGAATCCAATAATACCCATGAAATATCCAACATTAGAACTTAACTCAGGTAGGAACGTTTATATCAAACATTTTGTCATACATGTTGCCAAGAAAAAACTAGCACAATCACAAAAAAAACATTTCCTCAAAAGCGCTGACAATACCGAAACCTTCGCCATGTACCAAAACAAATTTCTTCTGTCTTGATATTTCCAAGAACTCAGGCAACTATAAAAAAAGATATAAGGTGTTATTATATAACAAGTTAACACTATTTCATGAACATTAATTCATTATAACAGTGGTCCATAAATGGAACATTATCAGGGCTGTTGAAAAATTGAATTCAGCCAAAAATAAGAAATCGAAAGACGGGGTTTGATGCATTTCAAGTCATATTCAGAAGTGAATGACACAAAGCTTCGTGATATTTATACTCTCTTCATTTACTGACAAAAACGAGAAACCAAATCAGTGATAAACACGAAACAGAAAGATTGAAAAAGTTAAATATCACTTGACATTCAAAATGCAAGACGAGTAATAAGAAGAAAAAAGATCGGAAAACCTCAAGGGCATCTGATATCCCCGGAATTGCTGGGTAAAATCGAGATTCCACTGCAGATATAAATACGAGAACATTAATAACCATCTAAACAAATACGTGTTCACAATGGTTTCAAGTTGCAAATTCTTAAAAACTTGCCTTCTCTCTCAACGAATAACAAAACGGCGGCAAAGAAAGGGAACTCATTGACCAGCGGTTTGAATATCAACCTGAAAATGAGCAGTGACAGCAGCACATCAAAAGTACATGAAAAAAGGCAAAAAAAGAAAAGAAAAAGAAAATATATGAATTCTTCCTGTCTGAAACCCCACTAATCGTCGTCCCCCTGCACCACGTTGACCACCTCTTCACATCCTCCAGCTCCACCCGTGAGTCCCTCTGGGCCAGAACCATCGCCTCTCGGAAACCCTCAGCTCCGTATTCTCCGGCCTCTCAATGAGCAGCAGTGAGTACTTCACTCGCATTGGGGTCGGCACCCCGGCCAAGCCCTTCCACATGATCCTCGACACCGGCAGCGACCTCACCTGCAAAAGCTGCTACCACTATCTTTATCAATCTTTTGCGCAATCACCACACACATGATAAAAATAAAAATTGAGGGGCATAGGATTTGAAGAGGACATACTGCAGCAATAGATGGAACATCCACTTTGCCAATTGCACTGAGTGTTCCTTTAATATCATGCCTTTGCCAGTAGTTAAAGACTACCTGAAAAACGGAAAACGAATAGAAATACAAGAATACCAAGAAATAAAACACTTAATCTTGATTTTATACCAATGGCAGTAATGTAACGAGATAGCCCATCAGAAGATCAGAAAGTCCATACAGTTTTTTGCATACTAAAGAAAAAAAAAAAAAGAAAAATATATTCTCATAACTAGACATGTTCTGGTTTCTGTTTTTGCATCAAAACTTTGTATTAGCAAAACTCTTCTATCACTCTTCAGCACGGCTAGCAGCATCTCCCTCGCCGCCAGCAGCATCTCCCTCGCCGCCAGCACGGTCATCGGCATCTTCCTCAAGAAAACGAGGAGCTGGGGGGAGGCCAGTCCTGTGGAAGACGTTTTCTTCAGCCACGTCACCGAGGAGAACAGCCTCCGCCAATCCCCGCCCCGGTTCCCTCTCGAGAACATTTTCCCTGAACCTAGCCACAAGTACCCTAGCAGCAACCGTGTCAGTGTGTTGAGAAATGTCTCAACCTCGCCGTTGTAAATAGCTGAAAGTCCTACACCCAACAAAATGGAATTCGCCATTTGGATGGCAAAATTCCAGATAAAACCTGACAGCGCTGCTTCTTCTCCATCCACCAAATGAAGATGTGGGCATTCAGAAAGGATGTTCAGAAGCCTCAATGTTGTCTCGGGATCCAGATTGCGAGCGAGCTTGACTACGGTGCGACGCGGCGCCAGTAGCCGGCCCAATTCCACCGCCAATCTCGCANCCTTGCTTACAAACATGGAAGCAAGTGGGAAAAGGGGAGAAACAGCCCCACAGAAACAGAACATACACTCCATCTTCAACAATGCAAAACAAATTCAGTGGCCGAGGAATAAACTAAACAGAAACTTACATTTGCTGCAGACAAGGTTTGAAGCCAAGGAAACAACCGCAGTAGCTTGGACACCAGGAAAAAACCAACAAAGAAAGCCTGAAAGAGAGAACACCTTTTATTCCTAGAAAAACTAATATTTTAGTATTTTAATATTTTTGCAATTAAAATTAATATTCCATTGAGTGTGATTGCAATTCTAACAAAATAAGCCACCTATATTATATTTTTAACATTAGAATTAAAAATATAGTGTTGTGAATCTAATTAATATTTTCAGTGTTGTAATCCAACCGAAGGAGCCGAGCTTAGGCATTTCGAGTTCGTGTTTGTTTATGTGTGTCCGTTCAATAATTGTTCGAGTAAAAAATCGGACAACTTATTTAGTATTTTAGTGTTGTAATCAAACCAAACGAGTCGGGATTAAGCATTTCAAGCTCGTTTTCGTTCATTTATTTTTCGAGCAACAATAAATGTTGGAGTTGTCGTCAAAGTTCAAAAACAAACTTTTGTTGGAACTCCATAAAAATAAATAGACAAAAATAAAAACAAAAATATATTTACATTATTATATAGATTATGATGATATGGGGGAGCAGTGAGTGGCTAGACTGGCACAGGACTAGTGCGCAGACTTCTGAGTGTTTGTGTGTGTGTGTGTGTGTGAGAGAGAGAGAGTTTAGAACATGCAATTTTATTGTCCACACAATGCAGGACAAATCTGCAGATCACGCACATAGTGTCCTATGTCCCGCCCTTTGCCATATTCCGCTTCTATCGGCCCTTTTCCGGTCACTAGAAACAATCCCAAAGTTATACCTATAATACACGTGGCTTTTTTCAGTCAATAACCCTTCTCTGCCAGAAGAAAATATAACATAAAAGTCAATGCAAAAAGCCTACAGTTTACAGCCACACCAAAATCGGCAATCTTAGCTTTGTAATCCTCGTCGAGCAAAATGTTGGTCGATTTTATATCCCTATGGATGATGGGCGGGCTGCAGTCGTGATGCAAATACGCGAGCCCTTTTGCAGCGCCAAGCCCGATTTTATACCTCCGGTTGACCGAACTTTATCTCACCTCGTAAGGCTCGGAAAAAGTTCCCGTTCGCCAAAAACCAAACAATGCGAATACCCTCTCGTTAAACAAGCGTAAAGTTTCAGTATTTTTGTTACCGCATAAATCTCGACACGTCCTGTTGTACTCGACAGGTTCAGCGCGTTCATTCTCGAAAAAGCGCGCAGGATTTTTCCGGTCAGAGCATAGCATTCGAGGCAAGGTTCAACTTAGGCCGCAAACGAGATTAGATTACACATCTCTCCAAAACCATTATTCCGAAAGACGGTTAGCCTCGTGAGATTCCCCGTCCTATAAAGAATCTCACCCGACATTCGGTTAACCGTCGGGCAATCGTCCCCGTTAGATTGTTCCGGTAGAGCTCGAAAGCTCTTCAATTTCCCGATCGACCGGCCGGAGATTTCGCTCCGGCATATATCCAGCGTGCATAATAATGCTTCGAGCTCGAATATAGACTCGGGTATTTCGCCCCTCAAGTTAGAGCAGATAGCGTTCAACTTCTTCAGACTCCCGATATTCTCCGCTGTTATCGCCCAAGCTCAGCCACGTCAGCGCAGTCAAGTTCCCGAGCCATTCCCCGGAAAACTCGTTATTACAGGGAAGCGGACCCTCGAGCCAGTTCCCGCTGACACTCAGCCAGGTGCATTCAGCGTAATTCACCGGAAAATTCGTTTCCAATGGCCAGCAACTTCTGCAAGCTCCCCTTCCGGCAGAGGTACTCTGATCGAGAACCTATTCTCCGATATGTCGATGGTGTCCAGCGGCGAGAAACGGCCAAGATCCCGAGGCGCGGGGCCCGTGAACCCGTTCATGAGGCTGCAAACGAGATTAGATTACGCATCTCCCCAAAACCGGCCGGAAAAATCGTTCTGAAAGACGGTTAGCCTCGTAAGATTCCCCATCCTATGAGGAACATTTGGTTTACCGAAACATCGAAAAGGGTCAGCTCATCGGGCATCCGTCACGTTAGATTGTTGATCTTGAACAAGTTCTTCACCTCTGCACCAAATGAATAAGGTCACATTATATAAATAATATATATATATATATATATATATATAAATTAGTTTTATTTGCAGAAGCTAACCAAAAATGATTTTGGTTTCCAAGGTGCAAGCTTGCAATAGTCAAAAGGAAAGCAACTCAGAAAATGAGACAATGTTGAGATGTCAATTGGAACTTAGCTGTTAATTTGCACAATCTGTCTATCTTTTAAGCAACACAAATGAGATAAGAGATAAGAACTTGCAAGGAACTATTTTGAATCTTTGTCTTTTCACTAGCTAACCCGAGAATGAGAAATTTGACAAACAAAAGAACAAGAGAGTGTGTTCTTTTAAACAAGTTTCAATACAAGAAAGTATCTCTATAGTTATTCAATTTATGCATGCAAATGTTAAGTTTTTAACAACTGATCAAAGAAGTAAAAAAGGCTTGTTCAATTTCAAACTGTGTGATTTCTTGAAAAAAAACACACACACTCACACAGAGAAACTGAAGATTTCTTGGTCAGAAATGAAAGCAGGAAATGAATCCCAATTACCTCAAGTTTCGATGAGTGCTCCAATTTTCGGAATTTTATCCAAACAGATTTCCAACTTCTTCAGATAGCTCAAAAGCAGCTTCTTGATCTCTATTCAGCTCCAACCAATCTGCACAAAAATAAGCCCAATATAGGGATTAAGGAACAAGAATCCTTCAAATAAAACACAAACAGAGAACTAACAAAAGGAGTTAGAAATAAACACTCACTCACCCTATGTTGGAAACTTATGTTTAAAATAAATATATAGTGTTCGTTTTTTTTTTTCTTCCTTATATATAAGTTCTTCTTATTACTGTTTAATAAATATATAGCAAAAGTAATTTCAAATTTATTAGTGTTCGTTTTTTTGTCTTTATTCAAAAGTAATCATTTTTATTTTCTCACTTTTAATTGTTTTGGGCTTTATATTTGATTTGGGCTATATCTAACTTCTTAGATAGTGTGAACTGACCCTATGTTTTGTTGTATAAGGCCACTTCTGTTTCAAACGCTGGGCCTTCTTAATGGTCGGTTTAACCCATGCACAGGGAAATTAGGACATGGAATTTCATTCGAAATATACAAAAATAAAAAAATACCTTTCCCCATTTCATTATAAACTAGCTCACAACCGGTGCTTGCGCGATAAAACAATATACACTATGATTATAATATTACATGGCGGGATATACGTTATTAGCATAACACATAGACATTAGAATAAAACACAACCACATGTATGTCTACATATTTAAAAATGAAATTAAAAACACAATCATTTGCTTTTGAAAAAACTACATTGTCAACATCTTGCAGGATAGCAAAATTACAGAACTCAAAATAAAACGTTGAGAAATTGGTAGGATATTCCAAATCCTTGGTCTTCCATGAATAATGAGTTTGAAACTTTATGATGATAGATCGTATTTATCATTGTTACTTTTTAAGTGGTAATTGTGAATGACATATGCTTCACTGTCTTCAAACTTGTCACCCATCTTTGAATCTTAACGCCACAAATTCATCCATTTATGCGGCCATCCTATAAAAATCGAATACAAAATAAAATTTTTAAAAAATAAAATAATACAATACATATTGACAACTACTATTAAATCACATCATGAAGAATACTAACTCACTATCGTGAAAAACTATTTTCAAATAACTTCGGTGAGAGGTATTAGACGTCATATTAAAGATGCTGCCGGAGGTTTCAAGATGAACCTCGTATTTGTTTTAAGATTCTTGATGAGACCAAAATGTTGATCCATGACTTTTATTTTGAACGTGCGATTGTTTTTTTATTATTATGAGTATTACATTCCATTTGACCGTGGATGTGAGCTTATTTGTATATGATTTTTTGTTGCATATATTTGCACTTATTTTCGTAATTTTTAAAATGTGGATTTACATAATATAAACTTATTACTTGATTTTTTCTTTTTTATTTTGCCGATCTTGGTAGAAATAAGATCATGTCCCAAGAATACACAAAGACTTAATTTTTATTTTTATTTTGGTGGTTATAAAAATTATTCCAGTAATATTATATTCTAATCTCTTAAATATATATTTTTTTAAAATGGTAAAAATGAATGTTAGGATATATATATATATATATATATATATATATATATATATTATGATGTCTAACTGCTTCTGATGGTTCTGATTTCAGAATCGTGATGTACAGTCTCATTAAATTTATTATGAAAATTATAGTTATTATATTAAGTAAATATATGTAAACAATCGACAACAAAATAGTTTATAGTTAATATTTATTTATAAGTTAAACTAATTCAATATTTTATATTTTTTTTAATTTGGACAAAGAATACAAATCATTTTGTAGCAAAATATTATAAAAGCTCCAATATCGACCGCCCTTCCATTGTATCCAGATCATGTAAATACCCATTTTCAAAAACAAAGTTATCTCTCTTATTTATCTACCCTCCAATAATCTATATCTATATATATAATTGCTGGCAGAGCAATAAATAAAACCTAATTAATAAAACCTTCATAATTTTCCCGCTCATTTTTTCAATTAGCGTAGAAACGTTACATCTTTTATTCATAAAGTGTAATAATAATTTTCCCTCTTGGCCGGCCCGCTAAAGCACGTGACCCCCGTGAGCTGGACCGTTTAGGTCCACTCCTCGGGAGTCGGTTTTGACAAGTCTATAGTCTCCGTGCGCATTCACGACTTCGAGACGAAAGAAGGCATTATTCTCTTGTTTTTTCTTATTACATCCAAGAAATAAAGAAATGTTCCCAGAAATGGTAAAATAGAAGCCAATGTACAAACAATTACGCATAATCTATATTTCTCCCCTCAATTTGAAAAAAAAAATGATAAAAGCCTAACACAACACGATTCACTAAAAAGAAAGTCTTGGTGAATTGTGATCATGCCTTGTAGTGTGCGTGGTTAAATGAATATAGAGAAACGGCTACGACTCAAAGTTAGTTCCCGAGGAGTCTATGACTGAAGTTCAGAAACCAGGTTCTCAAATGAAAAGGTAGCAACTTTCAAAGAAAAGGCTAAACTCAAATGGCTATTTCTACAATCATGCATCCAAATTTCATCATCAAAGGAGTAAAACGAAAGCGTGCATAAGAAAGCGAATAGTAATAATAATAATAATAATAATAATAATTAGTATAACAAACAATCAAATATGCTACTTAGTGAATGCTAATAGATTCGAATCTCACCATTAACATGAGGTATAAGTGTTACATCTCATGTCTGTCAAATAACAATGAAGAATAAACATCACCTAGTTGTACCAGGACACCAAAAAAATTTATCCAATGCAATAAAATCAATTTTAATGGGAATACAATAATTTAGAATCGGTAGTAATTAAAAAAAAAAAAAAATATCATGAAAATCTTAGAAAAGAAGTGCAACATAAGCTAGCAAATCATCACCCAAACCACATTATATACTAACTCTAAAAAGACACCCCACATTCAAAAACAGGCAATGTTTAATTTTTACATTAAACAACGTAATGTTAAAACTTGAACAAATATATGATGCGTGGACCGATTCTATTCAAAAACTTGAATAAAAATGACAGAATATTTTAAACAACATATAAATACCTCTTGTAAGAAATAGTGTAAGCTAGACAAGCTGGCCTCTAGTATTTTGCTGCATTTGCACTTGGTAAGTTAGCCTTTAATCAAGGACAACGACTATCATAATCAGTCTGGCATTTCGACCAAGTATCATCGTAGGCAGGAAAATGTCGAATAGTTACTCGTGCGGTCTCCGAAAGAGCTCGGCCTTGCAACTGTTGGCGGATGTTTTCCCGTGTCTGTTGACACCACCGAGGCTTGTCAGAGTGCCACTTGGGACACCGGCTTATCTGCATTTGCTCCAGACAGGTTGCATTTTCAAGGATGTACAACGCAAACTCGATTTCGTTTATAGATCCACAAAATCCTGTTATTTCCACTTTTTTCAAGTGTGAATGAGTTTCTGCTGTCGGTGGTCTCATTGCTTAGGACCATCAGTTTCCACAGATTCAGTCTGCATAAAGGAACATAGTTAATTTGTTGCTAGTGTTTGTATATATTACACCCTATTTTTGGAAGGGAAAAAGTATTTGTATGAGAAACTTACATCCAAGTGAAACTCGAGTAAGCGCGGGCAAGTCCGAAGAAGTGGAATTATCCCCAGAAGCATAGTTGTGTAGGCTGTATGAGAAAACCGCAACCTTAATTGTCTAAGGTTACTATTTGTGTTAGTCCGAGCAAGCTTGCTAACCTGAGAATCAAGAATGCGAATTTAAGACCTGGAATTTATCTAGAAGAGAACAAGTTGTTTTATTCTCGATCGTACCAAATGAATAACATGTTTACTGATATCGTATTTGTTAACCAAAGCTAACGAGTTGAGCTGATTGGTAGGCAATTCAGAGGGAAGTCTAACACAAACATGATACATAACGTCTTGTTGAAAGACATCATAATACATGCTCTGCAGCCGAGGGACATGGTCGAATATGAGCTCGACTACTTTACTGTGGCTCTGGAACTCAAAGGTAACAAGATTGTTGGCACACAGCTTGATCTCCTGCACCCCTCTGCACTCCTCGATGTTGAGATGCTCCAGTCGAAGGTTGGGCCCACGTATATGCAATTTCGAACAACGAAACTCACAGTAATCCATCCTCAATGAGCAGAGGCCCAAACAAGCCGACAGGATGAGGTCTAGTGCCCCGTCGAGTAGAGTAACTTTACTCAACCTCAGATTCCGGAGGGACATATTAGTATGCAATTTGGGCAAGCACGGCCAGGTGTAGATCGATTTAAACTCCAAGTACCGCAAGCGGGGCATACAGGAAAGAAGGTGGACCCAAGAAAACGAATAACGGCAGCAGGGCTGTGCCGAACAACAACATTGAACAACAAGTTTCTTAATGCCGGCTGTGTTATCTAGATATTTAAGGAATGCCCGGAATCCTCCCATGTATGGAAAGGGGTAGCGGTATGATTTGATCAGACAACAACAGAAAACAAGACTATGGATTTTAGAACCACGTCGGGAGTCGAAATACTTTGAGGATATGTGATGGATATCGATCGCGCTCGATTTAAAAAGGCGACGAGTGATGAAGCTGATGTCTACATTGTAATGGCGATACACATATCCTTGGACCATATCAAATCTATAACGGTCATCATCGAGGTGATGGCAGTGGAGGTTGAGGTGGACGACAAATTTGTAAAGGGTCGTCCACCGTTTGGACAAGACGCTGGTCCGAATAGCATCCTTGACCGGCAGGAGCGTGAGGATGGAGATCAGGACACAATCCGGTAGTTCACCGATTGCGTTGTGATGATGACGAATCTGTACATGCTTTCTTCTTCTTCTTCTTGATGATGAGAGTCTGTAGGCCAAGAGCGTGAGCCATGCTGACAAAACTATGGGTGCAATACAGATTTTCATGGCTAACAGGAAAAGTTAGAGGAGAGTTTGAAGATTTCCCACCAAGTCTCTTGGTTTCGGTTATATACGCGTTTTCATAATTAAAAAATAAAATTTTATTTTATTATTGGAGAACAAGACCAAAAAATTAATTTAGCATGGGGTAACTTAACATACAATTAAACATCTATACTTATATAATAAGGTGTACCATTTACGAAATTTAGTAAGTTGAAAAGTCAATGCAATAAATGCATTACTATTTTGAGCAACATAATATAATATCATATTTATATTTATATAAAAGGAGATTCTATTTACTACATTTACTATCCAGAAAAATCAAACTGCATTAAATGTTATTACTATTTTGGTATTATAATATTTTATTTATTTAATTAATTTATTTATTTGTTTTATTTATTTATTTTATTTTAAAAAGGTAAGTATAATAAAAAGATTTTAATAATAAAAAAATCAAATACCAAATAAAAATGTACACTTTGACTTATTTGATTATATTTGGTATTTGATTATAATATATTCCTATTTAGTATATACATTAAATACTTACTGAAGTATTTATTTGTTTTATTTGTAAAAGTTGAGTATAGATTTGTTTATATTATCAAATCATAAAAAAATATTAAATCCATATTGTAAAAAAAAATTATATAATTTTATAACAATTCTACTACACTATTTAACAATATTTCTTTTTTATTATATAATAAAATAATAATTAAATATTATATGGTGAACAACAATAAGTAAAACTGTTACTTTCTCTTATATCAAGGGATAAATTTATATGCTAAAAAATTATTTTTTTATTAATATAAATATTTTAGTGAGATAATATATTAATTATTTTATAAGCTAGCCCTAACATGCTCATATTTAATGTTTTAAAAGATGTAGAAAAAAACTTATAATAACTCTATTGTTTTTTAGACTTTAACGTTGATTAAAAGAGGTAAAAATTCCTAATTATTTAGGCTTAAACGTTGATTAACACCATAGATTGAGAGTCTATATTTAGTAAAATTCCTAATTGTAATAAAAAAATTAATTTTTGCTATATTTTAGAATATCTTTAAATTCATTATTAAAAAAAAAGAAAAAAAACTACAATGAAAAAAGCAAGCTATATATCGATTTGTTGTACTTCTCAAATCACATTTACAATTTGGCTACAAGGAAAGAAAACTCATTGATTAAAATATTATTTTGTCAGTAGCCTTAATGTACAAGAGACTTTAAGACTCCACTTGAATATTATAAAACTTTTATTGAACATTGTACAATTTTCTTGCGTAATATAAACTTTTATTGAATATTGCATCTTATAATATAATATTCTCCAAATAAATATGCCCCGTGCTTCGCACGGGGCACGTAATATATATATCACGTACATTTTTCTTTATTCATGTATATAATTATAAGCCTGGATAAATAGCCTTAAAATTGTGCACCCCGTGCATCGCACGGGCTCTGTACTAGTTGTGTATTAATTAGCCAACCCTTATAATCATTCTATATATCAACCTATATTTCTTTCTAAACTTAATTAATTCAGATCATTTCATTCCCAAAATTGTTCCATAATTTAAGTAATGAGTAGATTCTTGTCCCTAAATAAATTTTGATATATAATTTATACCAAATTGGTGAATTTGGAGAAGTAAACAATTTCTTGATATATATATATATATATGTAATTGCTGGCAGGGCAATAAATAAAACCTAATTAATAAAATCTTCATAATTTTTCCGCTCATTTTTTCAATTAATGTAGAAACATTACATTTTGCATTAATAAAGTGTAATAACAATTTTAAATTAATTTATTATATAACTAGTGATATCCCGTGCGATGCACGGAGAAACTCATATTTTAAATATTTTTTAGACTTTATTTTAAATATAATTATTTATATTTTTCACATCTCGTCTATTATGAAAATAAATAAAATACAAACAATGAGAATATATATTATTAAACACTTATCTTTATACAATATTTTTTTAATGAATATTATTAAACCTTACTGTTTTGATTTTATTTTTTAAAAAATTAATTACCTCCATAAGAATAATCATACCATTTTAATTTCAAAAAAATTCGCAAGTTTGTTAGAGAGATAAATCCAGTTAGATAAATGATTAATTAGTTAAGATATTATATTAATTATATCATAAAAAATTAATTAGATAATGTAGATAAAAAATATAATATTAATTAGTTTATTAGGAATGTAATTATATGAAAATCAAGATAAATGAAATTTACCCAAAAAAAATTGTCTAGGATCTTTTTCTTTAAATGTTTGAATTTAAAAATTTAATACCGAATTTCGATTATATCACATAAGAAAAAAATAAATAAAATGTTTATTAATACATTAAAATATATAATTTTGAATTTCATATAAAGTAAAAGGTATGATAATTCAAATTTATTTTTAAAATAAAAGCTATGATAAATATTTATTGATTCTCTTTCAAATATATTAATAAAATAAAAATATAAATCTAAACAAATTTTGAAACAACCAAAAGAAATCGAATTGATTGGCAAAAAAAAGGAAGTGAAATCGGATTTGATTGGTTAACAATATTTGCACTAATATTGGTTGAAAAAGGAACTAAAATCGGATTTGATTGGTCATTGCCTATTTGGTTGGATTTGAATTAATTCTGGTTAACAAAAAAAAAATAACTAAAATCGGATTGCATTCACATCCAAATTCAAAAGATTAGAAAAAGTTAATCAGCACAATTTAATGGCATAGGCGGGAATTAAATAAAAAATAAAAAAATGTAAAAATAAAACAAAAAAAAGTAGGAAAAGACTTTTTACTTTCGGATCTTTTTCCTATTTTTTCTTAACTGTATTATATAGTAATAGATATGATTATATTGTAGTTAAGATAAAATGAAATGTATCCAAAAAATATGATTGTGATATTTTTCCTTTAAATGTTTGAATTTAAAAGTCTGATAGCCAAATTTAGATTATATCAAATAAGGAAAAAAATAAATAATAATTTTTTATTAATATATTTAACAATATAATGTGAAATTTCAAATAAACTATAAGGCGGGATAATTCAAATTTGTTTTCAAAAAGTTTATAAAGTGTTTAATATTTTGGTAAGTATATCCATAATAATAGTGAGAATCCCATGAGATCCACGAAAGTTTTGTACCTTAGAACATTTTTTCAAAACTTTATTTTAACAACATATTAGATCGTTGTACCGTTTATATCAATTAACAAATGATTACATTATTCTTCACCACTACATTAACTTCAGAACATAAATAACAAAAAAAAGAAAATACAGAAATAACCAACAATATTAACATAGGGAAAAAACTATTTTTTAAACTGATCACTCAGTACACATATACAACCAAAGATATCATAGTGAATGGACCCAATTGTTTCAAACACCGAGGATACCATAGTGAACAATAGAGGAAGCAATCAGCTGGCAAATTGTACTAATTGAATTTATCCAAAAGAGAAAGATATCATTACCAGCCCAACTTTAAACATCTGTAAAGCAAATCAAAAATTAAATAAATAGTGAAAAAAGAAAAGAAATGGAAAAGAAAAAAAATGTGACTCTGGATGAAGCTCAAAATCAAAACAATTTCATTATTACTGTCATCTTCCTCATTTTTCCCCTCTATATTATCCATCAAAAAATGTCTAAACCATCAAAATTGGGCAAAAATTGTGATCTAAAAAATCTTGTTCACAGTCAATTTCACTCAACACACGCGCACACTGTATATGTACAAAGGTAAATTTCAGGACCCTGCCCGGTGGCTCTGCACCTAACCCGCACAGCAGCTCCTCCTTCCGGATCTTCCCGTTATCCGTGTCGATCATCTCGAACGCCTGCTTGAGCTCGAGGTACACGTCGGCGGAGATCTCGGACCACTCGTCGGCGGAGCCGGAGGGGAGGACGGTGGTCGGCGTGGCCAGGCCGCCGCCGCCTTCTTTTTGTATACGTCCTCGAAAGAAGCCAAGGAAGACGTCGCCTGGGAGCTGAAAGACGGCGGATCAGCTTCAGATCTGGAAACAGATCGAGATTTTTTGGGCCTGAACAACTTATCGTGTATGATCTTGGCGAGTTTCATGGCGGAGTGTTAGTCCCTGCTCGTCTTTATTTGCAGCTAGGATGCACTGTTTGTGTAAGCAAAAATGCTTCCCGACACAAACGGACACTTTTAGGATAGAAGAAGATATTGAACAACTCAAAGTATTGATTATTCAGTTTTTGCTGTGTTTACAAATACAAAACTACATCCCTATTTATAAGAACTAAAAACAACTACCTAGTGACTTTCCTAGAAATTACTTAAGCTGAAAAATCAGCCCATAATGGCTGCTATGAAGGTGCTTTGCAGCTGCAAGGAATTTGCATTGCTATTGCAATGAAGCTGCAAGGAAACAGCAGATTATATATTTCTTACAATTCTTCCCCTAATCATGCTGCTCTTCCTTGTTTCCTATCATTCCAATCTTGGTCCTCAGCTCCATGAACCGAAGACGGCCGAGTGGCTTGGTAAGGATGTCTGCGAGCTGCCGTCCGGATTCGACAAACTCCAAAACAATATGTCCTTCATCGACACAATCCCTGATGAAGTGAAAACGGGTATCGATGTGCTTGCTCCGGTCATGGAGGACTGGATTTTTTGCAAGGGCAATGGCGGGCTGGTTGTCCACCATCAGAGCTGGTGGACGAGCTTCCTCGCCGGTCAGCTCGCCCAGCAACCTACGCAGCCAGACCGCCTGACATGCCGCTGTGGCTGCCGCCACGTACTCCGCCTCGCACGTAGACAACGCCACGATCTTCTGTTTCAACGACTGCCATGAGATTGGGGCTGATCCAAGGAAGACGAGCACACCGGAGGTGCTCTTCCGCCCATCAATGTCGCCTGCCATGTCTGCATCGCTGAAAACCGTGAGCCGCAGCCCACTTCCACCGCCGGTCTTGGGAAAGATGATGCCCTGGTCCACCGTCCCCTTGACATAGCGCAACAGCCGCTTTACCGCAGCCCAATGATCCTCTCGGGGGTCCTCCATGAAACGACTGACATAGCCCACGGCGAATGCAATATCTGGCCTCGTGTGGACTAGATAGCGTAGCCCGCCGACGATACTCCGGTAGAGTGTTGCATCCACCTTTTCCGCGGTGCTGGCTTTCGTCAGTTTCAGCCGCTCCTCCATTGGAGTCGCGCATGACTTGCAGTCAGCCATGCCGCTCCGCTCCAACAGCTTCCCCGCATACGCACGCTGGCAGAGAGTGATGGAGTCTCTCCCCTGCTTCACCTCGATGCCGAGGTAGTAGGAGAGCTGCCCGAGATCGCTCATGCGGAAACGAGCTGCCATCTCGTGCTTGAAACCGTTGATGTCCCCTTCTCGTGCCCCGGTGATGATCAAGTCATCTACATACACGCCGACGACGAGCTCCTCCTTCCCCCGTCGTCGCGTGTAGAGCGCGTGCTCAGTCTCGCAGCGCGTGAACCCAAGCGTACCCAGAGTGGCATCGAGCTTGGCGTTCCACGCTCGCGGGGCTTGTCGCAACCCATAGAGTGCCTTCCGCAGCCGTAGCACCTTGTGCTCCTTTCCCTTGACGACGAAGCCCGGGGCTTGCTTGACGAAAACAGTCTCCGCTAGCTCTCCATTTAGGAAGGCCGATTTCACGTCCAGGTGATGAATGCGCCAGTCCTTTGCTGCCGCCATGGCTAGCAGTAGGCGAACTGACTCCATGCGCGCCACTGGTGCAAAAACTTCCTCAAAGTCGATGCCCTCTCGCTGGACGAAACCGCGAGCAACGAGGCGCGCCTTGTGCTTGACTATGGCGCCACACTCGTCCCGCTTGACTTTGTAGACCCATTTGAGCCCGATTGGATGACAGCCTGGAGGTGGATCGACGAGCTCCCACGTCTCATTTTCCTCGATCGCCTTCATCTCCTCTAGCATAGCTCGTCTCCAATTGACATCTCCCTCGGCCTGCGCGAAAGTCGATGGCTCCTCTGCGCTGACGAGGAGCAGCTCCTGATCATCGAGTAATCGGCTCGCTAAGCCTGGTACCGCCGAGTTGCCAACAAGGTTGTCCATCCTGCGAAACCTCACCCCCTCGCCGTCGTGGAAGGCATCCACATACTCGTCGATGTCGCTTGGAGGAGAGGCGAACTCAACTGTCGTCGGAGATGTCCCCTGTCCTGCCGCAGTAGGGGAATGTGGTGAGGGTGTGTGTGCAGCCACTGGTGGAGATTCTTCGCCCGTGCCCGTCATGGCAGGACTTTGCGGCTCATCCGACGCCGCCACAGCTGTTGGACTTGGCGCGTCCGCAGCTGGCTCCTCTACTCCCACATCTCCTCCTCCGTGGATCACCAAATGCTCGATGACGAACGTACCGCCAACGCCACGGGCTTCCCCCGTGCCAGGATTCTCCCAATCCCAGGCCGCCATTTCGTCGAACACCACATCCCGCGAAACCACCACCTTGCCTCCACGTGGATCGTAGAGCCGATAGGCCTTGCTCCCCTCCTCGTAGCCTAGGAACACCATCGGTGTGCTCCTATCCTCAAGCTTGGACATGAAGGGCTTCGTCTTCTTCACATGGCCAATGCACCCAAACGTCCTTAGAAACGAGACGTCGGGCTGCCTACCATGCCAAGCTTCGAATGGCGTCATGCCCTTCAGGGCCTTTGTGGGCGCACGGTTGAGGATGAACACTGCCGTGCTCACAGCCTCTCCCCAGAACTCCGCTGGCATGCCCTTTGCCTTCATCATGCTTCGGGCCATGCCCACCACGGTCTGATTCCGCCGCTCCACTACACCGTTTTGCTGCGGTGAGTACGGCGCAGTGTGATGGCGCACCACCCCCTGGTTTGCACAGTACGCAGCGAATTCCACCGATGTGAACTCGCCACCGCGATCCGTCCTCAGCACGCGCAGCCGTTTCCCAGACTCTACCTCGGCTCGCGCCTGGAACCGCTTGATTGCCTCTGCTGCCTGATCCTTACTCGTCAGGAGCTGCAGCCACATGAAACGGCTACAGTCATCCACGAGCAGCAGGAAGTAGCGCCGTCCGCCATGCGTAGCCGGTGTGATCGGCCCGCAGAGGTCGCCGTGGACGAGCTCTAGGACGTCCGCCGCACGATACTTGGCCGCCTTTGGGAAGGGCAGCCGCTTCTGCTTCCCTGCCAGGCAGCTGTCGCACAGCTCGCCTGCGTGCTCGATGTGCGGGAGCCCGCGCACCATCTTCCTCAGCCGGCCGAGTGCGTCGAAGTTCAAATGGCCGAAACGAGCATGCCATAGCCATGGCTCTTCGGTGTGTCGTACTGCCAAGCACACTGGCTGCTCCACCTTCAAGTCGAGGAGGTAGAGGCGGTTCCGGGAACGCTGGACCTTGGCCAACAGCCGCTGGTCTCGGTCCCTGAGCTTTAGCACGCCGCCTTTGACAAGCACCTCACAGCCGTGCTCGTCCAACTGCCCGATGCTGACGATGCTTGAACGCAACTGCGGGATATAGTACACATCCGTCAATGCGCGGTGCTCGCCGTTCTGGCACCGGAAGATGACGTTGCCGCGACCTCGAATCTCCACCTTTGAGCCGTCTCCGAACTTCACCGTCCCCGTCACGCCGTCATCAAGCTCGGAGAAGGCCTCCTTGGAGCCGGTCATGTGGTTGCTGGCGCCGGAGTCTAGGTACCACCTCTGCTCCATGCCACCGCCCATTCGTCCAAGGTGGACTTGGGCACTTGACTCGTCGAGGTGAACGACCTGTAGTGCCTTCCCCTGCTCTGCAACCGCCGCCTTGACTTCCTCTAACTCTGGCTCAACGTCGTGCAACTTGCAGGTCGTTGCCATTAGAAGAGTTGGCTCCTCGTCGTCTACCTGCGCGAGGTGTGCCTCCCTCTTCTCCTTCTTGGGATTCTTGCAATCCCGGGCCCAGTGTCCTGTCTTCCCGCAGCGTCGACAAGTGTCCTTGTCGATCGGACGCACGTTGTCGCCGTCCTTCTTCTTCTGCGGGGCCTTGCTACGACGCTTGCCGTAGCCGCCACGGCTGGAGGAGCCTTCCCCGGGCCGCCTCTCGCGCATACGAGCTGCCCATTCTTCCTCGGTCAGCAGTAACTTGCCGCTGGTAGTTATCGTCGCCGTCTCCACACGGTCATCGACCGCCCGCAAGCGCCCAGTCACATCCTCAATCGTGAGGGTGGACATGTCGATCAACGTCTCGATGGAGAGCGCGATCTGGGCGTACTTAGGTGGCACGACACGCAAGTATTTCGCGACCGCCTCCTCGTCGGTGATGGTGACGCCGTGCGCCGCCAGTTGACTGACGAGCGACTGCAGACGGAGCGAGAAATCCTCCACTGCCTCGCCGTCGCGGAACACCAGCGCCTCATACTCCCGCCGCAGCTGCTGCGCCTTCGCCTTCTTTGCGCGATCAGACCCGATGCGCATGGCCTTGAGGGCGTCCCAAGCAGCCTTTGCGGAGTCCTTTACGCCCAGCGACTCCACGTACTCGTGAGGCACAGCGGATAGAATCGCTTCCATCGCTGCACAGTCCTCTTCTTCATCCTCGGTGCCTTCTTCAATGGCCCGCCATAGCTTACGCGCACGCAACTTGACCTTCATCAGCACCGCCCACTCGCCATAGTTTGTGCGTGTGAGGACCGGCCAGTTGGCCCCGCCAACGTCCCGTACGGTCCTGTGGATGATGACCTCCTGGCGCGGTGAAGCGTGTGCACCGCTCCCTTGCACCATCGACGCAGCATCTTGGCTTGCCATGGCTCTGATACCACTTGTTAGTCCCTGCTCGTCTTTATTTGCAGCTAGGATGCACTGTTCGTGTAAGCAAAAATGCTTCCCGACACAAACGGACACTTTTAGGATAGAAGAAGATATTGAACAACTCAAAGTATTGATTATTCAGTTTTTGCTGTGTTTACAAATACAAAACTACATCCCTATTTATAAGAACTAAAAACAACTACCTAGTGACTTTCCTAGAAATTACTTAAGCTGAAAAATCAGCCCATAATGGCTGCTATGAAGGTGCTTTGCAGCTGCAAGGAATTTGCATTGCTATTACAATGAAGCTGCAAGGAAACAGCAGATTATATATTTCTTACACGGAGATGAACGAAGGTAGAAGGAGGATGTGGAAAATTGGGGTTTGAGGGAAAGAGGGGAGGAAAGAGAGAAGTTAAATAGTACGAGGAAGCTGAGAGAGAGATAGTTTTTTTGGAAGAGATAAGCAAGGATATATTAAATTAAATCTGTAGTCAATTTTCCTTAAATTTAGCTATATAATTGGATCACATTAACAAAAATATTGGATTATTTCAAACAATTGAATGGCGGATTTCATGGGATCTATCATACAATTGTGATTTCATTGGTTACCAAATTGAAGATGTGGGACATGTTAAAAAATTCAAAAAGTTTTTACGAAATAAAGAAGCGGAAAAATTAGTATTATTAAGCGGAAAACGAAATGTTTTTTTTGAGATTGTTCAAATAATTTTTCTTCTCTGTATTATATATTAATAGATATTACTACTAACACTAACTTATTATAATTTTATATTAAATAGTATGTAGAAGTTACATACTTATAGAAAATTGTATTGTAATTTTTTTCTTTAAAATACATTTTTGCTAAAATAAAATATTTTTTTGTCGTTTTAAGTGATTTTTATCTAATATTAGTTAATTGGCATGAGTGTCATAATTAAACACACCTTGAATCACATAAACAATTGTTATAACAATAATAAAAATAATTGTAATACTTTTCTAACTAATTAATTGTATGTGCTCTCTAAATTACTAAATTACTAGTATTTGATCATGTGCATTTGTACAGATATAAAACACGTTTTTGTTTGTATTTATTAATCAGCTGTATTTACTAAATTACTAAATTGGCTGTGTTTTTGTATGTTGTACCTTTCAAGATTGTGGCTCTGCTTGTCGGGATTTACGTGTTGCGCCATCCTCGGCTGAGGTACAAGCTGCCACCAGCACCTGTCAACTTCTTTAAGAGGTTGCCTGCCAGGTCAGACTCACCAGCACCTGTCATCTTACTAAGTGTGTTCCATCTGTGGCTACTCCGGTAATCCATATCCTCTCTATTTTGCCTTCCATCCCCACATACGGAGTAAATGACTCGAATACAGTAGTCAACTCACGGCTACGTTTCTTTACAATGTTACTGGGAACTTTTTCATCCTTGCAGCAGGTGTTCCTGTTCAAATTTAGTGAACAAATTCCAATGTTCAAATTCAGAGAATTCGTTTTGAAGGCATGCGAGTGAGGACCATCTGCATACTCAAGCTTTTCGGGATATTTTGAATCTAAATTTAATTTCCCACAGGGAACAAAAGAATTCAATTTTGCCTGGTTGGATATGTTGGTAAAGTAAATGGCAATACCATGGTGATATCTTCATTTTTCCATTGGAAACAAAAGGATGTGAAATGAAAGGTAAAATCAGAATAAAAACAGCTTCAAAAGTCAATTCAAGCTCTTGTTTAAGGAAACTCTGTAATTTACATACACGCATGCGCACATACATATTTGCATGATAACAAAACTGACCAGGCCTAGGATAAAACTGTGATATGTGAACTTGAGCAAACTTGTACTCCTTGATTAGCTTGACAGTCTGTTCAAAATCTTCGTCAGTTTCCCCTGAGAAGCAGAGAAGAACAATTTACATGATGACAAATGTCATTGTGTCAGGACTGTCACAATCATCATATAAATAATCAAACCAAAATCCCTCATATTAGCCGAAAAAAAAAGGTCCCCAAAAGTAATCTTCCAAAAACAGGCATTACTTTTAAGATCTGTCAAGAAAGATATGATGAACTATCTAGACTAAATAAACTCCAAACTAATCCTATGAATTCTAATCAAATAAAAAACTGCAATGGTTGTTATCCATACCCAGACTTTCCAAACAATAAAACTTTGTAAATACACGGAAATGTTAACTTATTGATTCAACGTATGGATTCACTTGTAATAATTTGACATAAAGAAGTGAGTGATGATACCAATACATACCAGGAAATCCACATATAATATCTGTGGCTATCTGCATCCCAGGAACTAGTTCAATTAATGTATCAACCACTGTTCTAAATTCGCCCACAGTATACTCCCGGTTCATCGCCTGAATTTTAAGTTTAAACAATCTCAGTTCACCATAGTATCAAGGAATGTAATAATACGACAATTCACGCACAAGCAAACAAATGTTGTAGGAAGATGTGGTTCAGTACTTACAGTCAAGATGGTGTCACTTCCTGACTGAACTGGAACATGAAAAGAATAAACACAAGGATGGCGCAAAACCTCGGCTATCTCTTTCAGGTGCTCCAGAATATAAGGAGGATTAGTCATTCCAATTCGGAGCATTGTGCTCCCATCCGAAGGCATCTCTGCTACTAAAGAATTTAGCAAAATTGGAAGATTAACTCCAATATCACGACCTGTAAAATACACAAGTCAACACCATAAACTGAAAGCATTCATCCATCATTCATCCAAAAAATAAAAAATATCTAATCGTTTATCTGTCAGAGTCAAGCCAGACATAAAATAGTCACTTGAATAATATCCACTGAAATGATTGGAACTTGTTCAAGTAACACCTGCTTCCTTTCACAGTTTCTTGCTATTAAATAATTAACATCTTATGACAATTTGAAAGCCAAAGCAACTTCAGTGAGCTGAAATCCCCTATTTATATAATTTCAGAATAGGTTGAGCCTACGTGGCAAACTCTCAAGCTTCGGAATCCTATTTGGCGAAAAACCATGCTTTAGAGTTAGGCTTGGATATAAATTAATATTTTTATCACACTAAATTCATGAATGATTTTTTTTTTCTTTACTTCTACAAATAGTTACCATAAATTATTTTATATTTCTTTTCCCTACAATACCATACATTACATTTCAGTTTCTTAATTAATTTATTCGTTAGTATTATAAATGTTTCTTCTTCTTATTTTAAAATTTTATAACTTTTTTGTTTGTATTTTATTCTTTATATATGATATATCAAATTAACTATCTTTTAACGATTTTCGATTTGACATCCATATTATATATATAAAATACAAAATAGTAATATATATTCTTATAAACAAAATTTAAGTTTATTTATCAAACTAAATTAAAAGATATCAAATAAAACTATGAATTATATTATAAAAGTAATAAAAATTGGTATGCATTCTTTTCAAAATGATATTTATTTCAAATCTAATTGGTATGTTATCAATCTAATAAAAATAAATAATTATTTATCTAAATTCTAAAATTACATATAAAGTTAGAAAACTGTGAAGTACGACGGATACGACATTTGGTGTATTAGGCATCTAATTAAGTAAAAAATTAATCTGTTTTGCTTAATATTAAACAAACATATTCTGCACTTATGCATATATATATCACCATATTATTTCTATTTATTTATGATATATATTTTTTTACTAAATAATAGTAAATAATAGCGATAATTTTATATGATATAAGTAGGGCTGGTATCGGTACGGTTACCGAACCGATAACATTAAACCGATACCGAACCGAATAATTCGGTTTTGAAAAATTTGCTACCGAAACCGAACCGATATGAGTTCGGTTACCGAATATTCGGTAACCGAAAAATCGGTTCGGTAACTCATTCTTTTCGGTTTTTACCGAATTAAAAGAAAGAAAAAGAATAGGAAAGGACCAAACCGTTCTCAACTTTTCTTCACACAGATTTTCCTCAATCTACACCTTTCTGCAATCAATACAACTCTACACCAAGCCTACCAGCAAATCCAGTTATAATCAACCACAAGGACAAACAATTTTCAACAATTAGAGGTTCCAGATCGAGAACAAGAAGAAATTTAGGTTTAGCCCCCAACTCTAAACCCCAAAAATTGAGAATCAAACTCAGTTCGAGTACCCCTCTCGCCGTCAATTCATTGAATCGGGTCAGTGGCCGTTCGTCCGGTCGGGCTGGGAATCGCCAGCGGGATGCCGAATTCGCCAGATTTCGGGCCTAGATCTGATCCCCATCTTCTCTGGCCATATCCGCAACATCATTGGCTTTGGTTGATGTTGGTCCTTGCAGCCTTAATCTCCGTCGGTTTGAAGAAGCTCTGTTTGCTCAATGGAAAATGAAAG
This sequence comes from Striga asiatica, assembly GCA_008636005.1. Lineage (NCBI taxonomy): Eukaryota > Viridiplantae > Streptophyta > Magnoliopsida > Lamiales > Orobanchaceae > Striga > Striga asiatica. Next base: position 461,885 of record BKCP01002002.1, read on the forward strand.
TAGTTCGGGCCAGAAGTTTGTTTGAGTTTATGAAGATGAATTGTGTTGTGTGAAATTAACTTTATTTGTTCTTAACTTGAGAGGAGAGTGAAATAGTTAAATATATATACACAACAGTAAGTTAAAATGCAGAGTGAATAGATATATGAGTATTATTATTAACTATTAAATATTATTATTATTATTATCATTTTTTGTTTTAATTTCTTATCGGTTCGGTTCGGTAAAACCGAACCTTTATGGTTTCGGAACCGATACCGAACCGATAACAAGTCGGTAACCGATAGTCGGTTACCGTTATAATTGAATCGGTTCGGTTCGGTTTATTTTGTCGTCGGTTCGGTTCGGTTCGGTTCGGTTTTCGGTTTTCGGTCAAAAAATGCCAGCCCTAGATATAAGTACAAAAATGCAATGAATTGAAATTTTTGTTTAATTATTATGATTAAAAAAATATAATTTAGCAATTTAATTAAAATCCAAAGTAATGTTTGATATAAAATTAAATTTTTTCAGTTCAAAATAAATTAATATTTTTTACATATGCTTCCTAATTCAACACCCGTGTATTTACATGGGTATTGTACTAGTGTCCACATAATTTCTCAAACTACTATTCGTTAATTCAATCTATCCAGGTTAGACAAGTTATGATGAAGAAAGTAGGTGCTGCGTACCGTATGCTCCAGTGTCTTCACTACTTAACCAGATCTCCTTGACACCATAGGCTATAACAGTTCTCACACGACCCACCTACGGCCATAAATATGATTGAGTATACTATAATTAAAAATAATTGATAGTTCAAGTATTTTTTCTGTACTCTCCATCAGTGGACTTACAAGGCTATCAACTGCGTAGCTTCCTAAACGACCACGAGCATGTTTTGTGTTGCAATAGGTGCAAGCACCTAAACACCCAACATTAATTGGAAGGATCTCGACAAACTTGTTTCTTCGAACCTGAAAAGAAGTGAATCATTAAAATAGCAGTAGAAGTAGTAATAATAACAACAAAAACATTAGCAGAGGAGATGAAATCAATGAGCCTAACATGACTTGAAAAACAAGTGTTTCAATTAAGAGACTTAATATGTAAATCATCTCTAGAATATCATTTACATACTGGATCACAATTACATCATGGTGGTAGGTAAAATAAAACAATATTTTCGCACCTTTGGGAGATCAAGTGCTGGTAATGTCCTCCGAGTCAAAAACCGAACCTCATGTCCTTTCAGGGTCTCCTCAACGACTTCTACCACTCGATCAATTTGCTGCACTCCAACTATGCTCACTCCTTCAAGCTCCTTTAGATCACGACTTCCTTGAGGAACACACCCGGCAACGACAAGAGGCTTTTTTGATTTTCTACATTTAGCTATAAGTGTTTCCATGGCAGACTGACTGGGAGACTTAACTGTACAGCTGCAAAAGAAAGAGCATGGGCATGCTAAAAAGTTGACCAAAAACTAAGTTTGAAGACATGAAAGTTCTCACACATGCACCCATCAATCACAACTAGGGAAACTATCTTAGGACACAAATTGCTATGGTAGTAAAATATCTATAATATATATTTTGATTATTCTAAAAGACATATCAAAAGAGATTTTAAATTTTCCAAAAAATTATATTTGGTAGGGAATAAGCCTTCTTCCATCATATAAAACAAATTGTTGGATTTGAAGATAAGCATCCAAAATCATTAAGATGTTAGAAACAGATACTTTTGACGATTTACAAACACTCCCATTCAGCAAATTATAGGAACCAAGAAGATATAACTAGAAAAGGCCATGAAAGGGTCTCGCGTGTTAATCAGCCATAGGTCGGCTTCATCCTGATTTTCGCTTAAACAGTATCCAAATGCAGAAAGATGCCCGGCCATATATTCACTATCACTCTGAAAATTGGATTTCAGAATTGTATTAAATTTAGATGAAAACCTCTTTCTATCTAGTGTAGACATATACAGCTGAAATAAAAGGAAGAAATGGGGAGCATGAGTTACACCCCTGATCTAATTTAGATTGTGAGATCCTACAACCCATTGAAGGGAATAATTCTAAGTGCAATCAGCTTGAACTTCCTGTTCATTTCAGATTAGTACCCTCTTTAACTGATCTTTTTCGTTCAACCGCAGCCAGCTGAAATGGCTGAAGTCTGAACCATTCGCTAAATATGAACAACAACAACAACAACAACAACAACAACAACAACAACAACAACATACCCAGTATATTCGCTAAATATGAAAAGAAGCTAAATTGGATAACCACCACAAAGTTATAAATCATTTTAAAATAACAATGCCACTAAGAGTTCCTCCAATTTGGTGAATGTCTACTTTCCGCAATTCACATGAGTACATGACTGCTAGCAGATGTCCACACAGTTCACTGTAGATGAGCTAATCCTGCAATATATGCCTTTCTTTGGATAACCAAACTCCGTAATATATAAACAAACTCCCCACTAACACGTGACAGCTATTGGAATACAAAAAATATGCCACCTTTACTTGCGGGCAACGAAAAAGGTTAAGATCTGAGCTTTTTTCAATCCGTCAGTAGGACGACTCTTTACAAGTGACAAAAAACCACTAGATTAAACCACATGAAGAACAAAGGCAATGGGTAATACTTCGCTACACACTGCTTTCACTTCATACGCAGATCGAAACAAATAAAAACAGCTAGAAAACAAATACTCAGCTTAAAAAAAAAAAAAATA